>OX621198.1:1800000-2226168 GCA_951640565.1 Petrophora chlorosata
ACCGTCTAGACCTCTACAATGTTAAAGAAGCCATCTGGCCTTTGTATACAGTTGTCATATTTCACTTTGAGATACTTGCGATGTCAACAAATACAGCTGAGTTAGCTCAGCTGTATTTGTGGTCTGGCTTTTATATATTTTCATTTCTAATTTAAATATGTAGTAATGAAAGTATTTCATTACATACTAGATCATACAACTTCGTCTGCTGAAATTAGAACTGCTTGTTTTTGAAGAATGAAACTGGATATCATATTACATCACAGTGCTTTTTATAGTATTAAAAGTTCTGGGTGGCACTGCAATTGTAAAGGGCAGGCGTGGCGCTTACAATCAGGCGAACGACTAGCTCTTCTCATCACTCAGTACTATTAAAAAAATGCGGAGGTTTGTTTATGTGTTAGTGTGCTTGTTGCTTCTTTACTAAAAGTAGTTTTTTTATGTAACTGAAAGACGAGTCGAGCGGGTCGTTCGCCTGATGGTAAGCAATACGCCATCCCATAACAATAACAGCACCACCCAGAACTTTGTTTTGCAAAATCCTGCGCGGCGCTGAACTGCGCTCGTTGCCTTGAAACAATTAGCTGTTGAGTCTCATAATGCCCAGTAATTTCGCCATGAGGCTATAATTATTAGCAGTTTTATAAACACTTACATCAAAGTTTAAAAAAACACGAGCGAGTATGGCTCAGTGGGAGCACCTGCGGCTTTCGCCCTGACGCACTCGAGTTCAAATTCCGCTGGCCTCGCACCACTGACTTTCATAAGTTATGTGCGAGTTTAACTCTCGCTCTTAAAACGGTGAATGTAAACATCGTGACGAAACTGGCATGTCCAAGAATTAATCACAAAAATTCAAGGGCATGTGACATCTACCAACACGCAGCGAGCCAGACGTGGCGGATTATGGCTCTTACTCTGTCTATGAGAGAAGGCCCTTGTCTCAGCAGTGGGAACGTGATGGGCTGATGATGATAATGAAGAAAACACGGGCAAAGGAAATATGTTGAGTTTTCTATATTATCAGAGTCATCTACATAACTATCATATTATTGGAGTGATCACTGAACTACGAAACGCAAACGGCCACGCAGTCAAGCGAGCATTTTAGGCAACCATCTGGCAACCCTATAAACCCACCAAGGGTCAATCTGGCCACCATAAAACAATTTTATTGTTATTTACACACAGTAATTACATACTGAGCAGCAAAGACTCCGCTCCTCTCCTCTGGGAAATCATCTCCGTCTGTCCCTCATACGTAGTTATTACGTCGTGAAGATGCGCCGGAAAATACTGATTCTATTTGTAAGACCTTTGAATATAAAGTAGGATTCAGGGCTTATCTTTTCTCTAGAAACGCACAAATTGAAAAAGGTAAATAAAATAACGCCCAGGGATCATACATTGATCCTGACCTCTAACTTGCCTGTGTCTAGGGAATCGGGAACTATGCGAGGACCAATGGTCCCATAGCTCCCAGACACGAAACTAATGCTTAGAAATAAAAATATAGTCTGGCGTTATACTAGAGTTTGGTAACAACCATAAAGTTTCCCCAAACGAAGTAATATAAATCTAACTCAAACTTCTCCACAGCAATTTTAATATTATCACAGATCGTTGTAATTTATTCAGTTTATTAGAAAACTATCTATTAACTACTATAAGAATATTTTAATGCGTCGTTAACAAACTGCCGTGAAAAGTTACCTAAGGTACTGTCATTAAAAGTTGATTCCAGCTAAGTGAAACGACAGTGGATCAAGTTTTGACGACTCCTAAAATATTCTGCTCTGTGCCGTCACAATAAAACTAACTTGTAAAAATAAGAGTTAGTTTACGATCTTGCTAAACTGTCGGCACGATAAAGTTTATCATCAAACCGGAACTTAAGGGCGTAGGTACAATAAATAAATTCTGTAAAGAGCTATGAACTACAAGGCCTTAATAAATTAGGCCAATCTGTACAACTTTTTTGTATTTGTTTAAATACAAAAAGTTCATAAATATTTTTTTTTACTATTTGTCTTAGCATTGGCAAAAGTTCGTGGATTAAGTTATTTTCTATTTCTTTTCATATTGTTAATTCAAATTCTTTATCAGTTTCTAAGAGTAATAGCTATTCCGGTTCTGGGAAGGCTCATATTGTTTTTGAAAAAAGGATCATCTACGATAAAAGACTTTTTTATAGCTTAGGTATATAAATATATGTTGGGCTACTATCTCGCCTGACATGTGAGCGACGCAAATGGAGAATATAGATCTAAAGGAAGACTGTCATAATAGGGGATCAGAAAGTAATCGAAAAAAAAAACTAAAAAGTAGTTAGTACGAATGTTTGTCGAATCCGAAAGATCATTCAGTCAATATTTTCGTAAAATAATAATGATTTATATTTTTAAATCAATAAATAATATCGTAAAATCCAATACCTTTAACATTTTGTATATGTTCTTTATGTCAAACGAAACACCAATCACAGTGCATGACGTCATTTCAAAGTAAATACCGTGTGCGAAGCTTGTGTTTATTTTATGTTTTTTGCTTTTTATCTAAATCAAAACGATCGAATCGAAACGATGTTTTTCATTCCATGACGACCCGTGTCTTTAAACTTCACAAAAATGTATAAATCACTTTGCAAGTTTGCTTTCGTAGAACTTGTAGTTTAGTTTGCCCTCATATGACGTCATACTTTCTGAGGTGACGCGGCAATGTTTGAAACATGACATTTAAACATATTTTTAGGTTCTTTTAGGGTTTTTTTTAATTAAAATGTTAATTTTCATGGTTATATATTATATACATTATGGATAATTTAAACACTTTCTGAAAAGTTGTCCGATCCCCTATTGAGTGACTTCTAAAACCCCATCCCGAAACACGACTAGTTCTCTTGACGGCATGGATTTTACGAGGGTTCTTGATAGATAAACCCTTTATTCACCATTAAGATAGAAATTGAATGTTTACAATTGTGTAACAACGGGCGGTCTTATCGCTTAAAGCGATCTCTTTCAGACAACCTTTGGATGGAGTAATAACGAAACATAAACGGACGGTGTTCTAGTGTTGTCCTCAATCAGAAGTGGCTACGATTTTATTTCCTTTTCCAAACATCCCCTTTTGCTGCATGGTTACATAGAAAGAGAAGCAAATGGGGCCCAAAACAGGGCCATATTTCTCTTGTGCATTTAGCTTTACGGGCTTAGTAAGAAGGGTTGCAAGTGCCACTTTTTGTAGACTTTTTATAGTCGAACGTGAGTGAAATTGTGCTACAGCGAACCTGTCCCTAACTTTTTTTAACCGACTTCAAAAAGGAGGAGGTTTACAATTCGACGGTATGTTTTTTTTTTTTTTTTTTTTATTTTTTTTTTGTGTGTTTGTTACGCGATTTCTCCGCCAATTATGCATTGATTTCGATGATTCTTTTTTTGATTGGTAGGTAATACTTCAAAGGTGGTCCCATATAAATTTTATCGAAATTCATTCAGTAGTTTTTGAAAAAAATAGCAAAAACAAAAAAATATAAGTTTAATCTTCAAGTCGGTTCTTGTTTTTTTCGTAACCAACTTTCTAAAGGTGGAGGTCTGTATTCGACTGCTTCACCTGCTTCACCCAGGGTTGACTTCCGGTGAGGGAACTCCTCAACGGTGAATAGTACAGACACAACATTTCGTAAATGGATTTAACCATAATAGCCTGTTCTAAATTCCATCAAGACATGGCAGATACACCCAGGATTGACATCCGGCGAGGGAACTCCTCAACAGAGAATAGGACAGACATGAAATTTTTTTGCACATGCATTTAATTGTGATAGCCCGTTTTAAACTTTGCCATGATGTGGCTTCTAGATCATAAAAGCTTGTCTTTTAAACTTTTTGAATTAATTTAATTAAAACTTGTTTTTCACTAAAAAGGTTAAAATAAATTATTTTTCAAAAAAAACTAAACCGACTTCAAAACCACAAATGGCACTCAAAAGTAAAAAATAAATTAATATAATTATCATAAGCGCTACCCACTCATATATTTGAAGTCGGTGCCAGCCAAGTCTAAAAGGTAGTAGATAAATACTACCTAGAAGTAGTACTTACTATATACATAGTATTTATCTACTACCTCTCGACTTGGCTGGCACCGACTTCAAATATATGAGTGGGTAGCGCTTATGATAATTATATTAATTTATTTTTTACTTTTGAGTGCCATTTGTGGTTTTGAAGTCGGTTTAGTTTTTTTTGAAAAATAATTTATATTAAGATACTATGCGTCAGTGTTTTATAACTCGCCTCTTGTTTTGTGAGTGTTGCGTAAGAATGAAGGTACTTGTATAAAGGAGTTGTTTAGTACGATTTTCGGGAAAAGTTTGGGGTAAACTTTTGCATTTAACGATATCGTACCTTTAAGGAAGGACGTGAAAATGGGGATGAAAAATGTTCGTTTCGCGAGACGATACTGCCACATCGCATTCAGCGTCAAAATTCGTTGATCACGCTCGAATTTCTATCCTACTAATATTGTAAACGCGAAAGTTTGTAAGAATGTATGGATGTGTGTTTGTTACTCTCTCACGCCGCAACGGCTAAGCGGAATGGAAGCATGGAGATAACTTATACTCTGGATTAACACATAGGCTTTTTATCCCAGGAAACCGCGGGTGAAACCGCAGGGTGCAGCTGGTAGTTTATAAATATCATCACTACTTGTGTTTATTGGTTTATGATATTGAAAAAAAATTACTAGTTTCGCGACTTTTATTCCATTTGTCAATGATTATATCTATATGGTTGATAGCTACTTATTAAGCTACTAGCTGTTTATTAAGGAATATCAAAGGTGAACCGGTGATTAGGAAGTAATTCTTTACTGAAGATGAATTTGCTGACAAGGAATTTGTCTTCCGAGAGCTTATATGCTTGAAATTATTTAAAACTTTGTACAAAGAGTTTTAAAACCTTGCAAATTCAATGTGAAGTGGAAATCCGAGATATAATACCGAAACAATCCTCTCGGCTTAACCAACCGTCAAACACATCTGATTGTGCCAAAGAATTGAATAAAAATGCATGTAGAGCGCACGTGCGGTTAGAGATGAGCATTTCATGCGAAAATATTCAGATATTCATCGATTAATAGATTTAATCGATTAAATTTTAAGTTTCAGTTTTAGAGGTTAAATACCTCATTATAAACCAGGAAAAATTTGGAATTAATATATTTAGTACCTACTTGTAATAATTACAAATTAAGTATCTACTTATGACCAAGTATTTTTAAATCTTAAAGTACTATTATAATTTAATGGCATGCTCTTTTATATACCTACCGAAATATTTTAAAAATATTTACAACCTTATAAATGTAGCATACGCAGTACCTAGGCACTTTATTATTATTACTTTATTATTTTTATTTATACCTGTAATATGGCTTAAAATGAACATTTTTTTTTTTTTGTAAATATTGAGTATTTATCGTTATGCTCCCTTTTGTGCTCGATATTTCACAAATAGAAAATCGATTAAAAAGCCCGTCTCGACAATGACGTTGCATCCCTAGCCCTACGCGTGATGCAATGCAATGCGCGCCTTTTGATCCTCTACTGAATACATAAGAGTACAGATCCGGGATATCCCGATTTGGTCGCGGCACGAGCGAGTCGTCTCAAAGGATTCCGGGGTGAATATTTGGTGCACTGTAAATAGGGAATATGATAAAGGTAATATGATAATTTAAACTGTGAGAAAGTCACTTCAAAGATTTTTATGGTAGGTAGTTGTCCCATTATCATTTTTTATTCTATAGTAGCTGCGTCGCGCAGTTTCACCCGCGTAGAATTAAGTTTATACTTATAGTTGCTCCCTCGGGAACTGTTCGTTTTTGCAGGATAAAAAGTATACCTTACACACTATCACACTTACATACAAACTTTCGCATTTATAACATTTGTTTATTGTTTATCTTGCTGTTCCCGGTAAAAAATGAAATGCATGCATTTAAATGATCGTTTTAATTTTGTAAAAACAGCAAGCAAACATCTAATCGGTCAACTTTTTAATGATTGATCCTCTTTCAAAAATCAAGTCAATCAATATTCTCGATTTACTTTTGGCGTTTCGCCGGCCGCGGCACGCTCGCTTCGCTCGCTCGGCTCGCACGATGTGTGGTCACTTCTCTAGCATAACCTAACTTAATCTTTCAAGCTGTTTGTGTTGTCAAAGTATTTTCTGTCGAACTAATACAAAAAGGATCAAATATTATTTTTAATAGATCAATTATATTTTAGAGGATCAAATAATACTCGTATTGTCCCGATATGAAATCTCTCCCGTATTCGATCAGGCAACTCGTTTTTGAGACAATGATTCAACTTCAAAACAAAGCATGTATCTCAGGCATCCCGACCGACATACCAAAGAGAAGCATGCGAGATTTCCTCCCGCACGTTACTGGGTCGCGCTTAAACACAACATGAGTATAAAAATCGAGATTCGCTGACTATAAAAATAATTTATTCATATTTACAATCACGCGCGCACCTTACCCTGCATAATGTGCCAAAGTTGCCGCGCGGCCGTTGTTTTGAGATATATAACGGCTGCAGAATGAACAGTTATCTACGAAGAGTTTGGACTCTGTAATAGTCTAGATGAGATTTCGAGTGAGGGTTCAGTGAACGAACTTACCTACATCTATTTAGGTTACTGAAATGCGTATAAGACTTTTAAGAATTAAAAACTTATCAACGTCGGCCGCTAGGTTGTGAAAGTCAGATAGACGTACAGAGAGATGATTATTGTATGCGTAAATATTAACGCCTCGCGCGTGAAAGCACTTTTACTACAGTACAACCTACTATAATTTATTTTATTATATTTTTTATTTTATTTATTATTAATTGCATTCATGTACATATATTTATCATGTAGGTCTTAAATTACATCTTATGTTGGTACATGAGCCCTGTAAGGGCGTTTGCAAGTCAGTGCGAGAGTACATTTAGTCATTTTAATTTATATTGATTTATGTTTTATTAAAGTCAGTATATTTTATATGTCAGTATAGTGTCACGGAATTGAGTCATTTTTTTCCACATGCTTGTCAGTTTTGAATTCATCTACGGAATAATAACATTTTTTAATTAGATAAGATTTAAGTTTTCTGCAGAATACGTTGTATCTAGTTTCGTTTTTTAGGTATTCAGGGATTTTGTTGTATATTGATACTAATCTAAAATTTGGACTTTTTCCTAATATTTGTAAATTTGTTGTAGGTAACTTTAGTTTGTTGCGATTTCTTCTATTATAATTTTCATTAATTTCACTATTTGATTTAAAGAAATTTACATTTAAAGTTTCCCAGAAATGCCACGCAATTATACTATGGTTTAAGATTTTTATTCTTATAAGAATATACAATATTCACTTAAAATGAGAACACTTAATTAACACACGTTTCGTCTCTTATAAGTTTTGGGTATTGTGGGCCCATAGTCCTCGTAGTTCCTGGTTCCTTACATACAGGAATCCTAGCTAGCGGCCGAGATGTGTAACGTTATATATTTGACACTCGCAGAATACAGAACAACATGGTGGTAATGTGTGGTTTCTTATAAGTACCATGCGTTATCTTTCCGCGCTAAACTCTCTGTATTCAAGTCCTGCAACGCCGAACTCTGCGTACGTAGATGAATAAATTCTAATACAAGCTATGCTCAGAATGTGACCTCTATTTTTTATGCAATCCACGGAGCAGGGAAGTGCAGTAGACACCGCAAGCGCTACCTATAAATAACAATATTTTACAGAAATTCCAATACGCATCACAACGGCTTATATATCTAAGTAAATATAGTAAAAATAAGATCTAAAAAATGGCTCTCAGATTCTTGCCGTATCTTCTGGGTAGTGGTTCTTTTTTCGATGGTAGAGTCATTGTAAAAATTGACGTTCATTAGTGCGTCTGTGATGCCAAAATTTAATAAAGAAAACTTGAAGTTAAGCACATATCAAGTTAGTTATGATACTTTCGACTGAATTTTTTGACACAATTTCCCTTTTCTTTTTAATTTGGAATACCTTAGTATTCCTACCAATAAGCATTTTTCTTTTTAATTATTTATGAAACATGAAATTTTAATTTTTAAAAGTCAATTATAATTATTAAATATTGATAGATATAAATTGAGGCGTGCTGTTGCACAGCAATATCTGACTTTTTTTAATTCACGCAGTTTTGGCTAAATTGAGACAATTACCCATCATTGTGAGCCATTCAAAACGACAAAGATTACAATTATTACTATACTTGTTACTTCAGCCCTTACAAAAGTGTTAAAGCACAACTAGAACTTTCAAACAAACATTAGGAGTCTAGTTTATGGCACTTTCCAGTCTATGGCTGGATCGTACCAACTGAGCCTTTGGAGTATTTCCTATGCACACAAAGTGCCTCAGTGAGGGACAAGCGGTGAATCGCAAATAAGTGATGCGACGTCATATTACGTCGCCTGGTGGTGACAAATATGATTTATAAAATATCTTGTACATTTGCATTAATATTGTCCTTTTTTGATATTTTATTTTATTTAGGGGACTTACAGCTATCAATTACAAAAAATGAGTACAAGTAGCTAACAAAGAAATAATTACAGGTCTCCACAGATAGTAATAAACTAAGTCAAAAAGAAAACTTACAAAATAGTGTCTTAATAGTAAATTACTGAGTAGTTAACATGCATAGCCACTACGATTCGTAGGCGGTGGTATACTTTTTGAACATTATTGCATTTGCTGACGCTATACTACTTGTAAAAAAATCTGTACTGGAGAGTTCAGACTTCATGATGCCGTTAAAAGCTATAGATGATCGAAGAATATAATAATTTTGACGGTAAATAGTGCGTGCAAATGGATTATGGGGCAGGTTTCGAACACGGCAATGCCTTGGAGGTACATTAAGGACAATTTGGAAACTAATTCTGGACAGTCAACTTTAGATTGTGCTATTTTCTTCAAGTAACGTAAATCAGAGATATTGCGACGGGTTTCGAGAGGTAGTAGATGGAAACGTGGGCAACGTTTTTCGTAGCTTAATATTGAATGCATTAGCGCTGTGCGCGCTGTCACGTCAAAATCAGCTTTAAGTGACTGTAGATTTATCAATTTAAGGAACGAAGGTATGCACACACATAATAAATCCGTATAATTATATTCAAAATTGCACTTACTTGTAATTTGATGGTGATTTCGGCGCCGCTAAAGTAACCGATGACCTTACGTGTCCTCTAGCGTGTCCGTGAGTAGTGCCGCAATAACTGCCCAGTTTTAACCATCATGGGCGTTGAGTGAACGACGGCCCACAGATAACAGAGAAGTACAGTGACAATTAAGAATAAAAATATACAGATTATATAATGCATGCAAGGCGAAAATCTTAGTTTTTTAAATAATTTAATAATTATTATCGTCCCCGTAAGACGATATAAGAAGGAAAAAAGAAATTTGGTTGCTCGAGCAGTTGGCTCGGTGGCCCAGTGGTAAAGGCGTCGGGGCGATATTCCGAAGACGTAGGTTCGATCCCCGCACGAGCAATATCATTTACCTAATTATTTAAAAATCTGAATGTTGTCTTTTTTAACAAACTTTTTAGATACGCAAAATATTTCGCCGCAGCTGAGGTTTGACCTCGGGACCTTCACCTTCATTACAAGAAACGCTCTAACCCAACTGAGCTACCACGGTAGGTAAGCATGTCGTTATACTTACACACATGTTCTTTTTTGTTATTACATACATATAAGCGATGAAGAGACGTAAGCTCTGATTTATTTTTACGAAGAGTTTAGAATGGTTCAGGTCTGTAACTAGTTATTGAATGGTGTAGTGCAGTTCAGAGGTTTTATTGAAAGATATACCATATTTTTTTTATGTATCTGAATGACGAGAAGAGCTGGTCTTTCGCCTGATGGTAAGCAATACGCTAGCCCATAACAATTACAGCACCACCCAGAACTTTGTTTTGCAAAATCCTGCGCGGCGCTGTACTGCGCTCGTCACCCTGACACAATTAGCTGTCGAGTCTCATAATACCCAGTAATTTCGCTGGATACAATGCCCTTCAAGCCGGAACACAGTAATGCTTGCGCAATACTGCTTGGCGGCTGAATAACTGGCAAAGCGGTGGCACCCAGACAGCCTCTCGCATACGAGAAACCTACCACCAGTAACAAAATATTTACTATTTAAAATATGTTTTGTACTTTTCGGAGGGTGAATGAAAATAGGATATGAGGTAATTAACAAGCTAAAGTCTGCCTGCAACCAGTCAAAATGCAAAATCACATAAATAACACAGATATACATAAATGACATAATTCGAAAACATATCCAAGATATCCAAGCGAAAGAAAGCTAAAAGCTCGTATCATCATCAGCCCATTGCGTTCCCACTGCTGGGACTCGGGCCTTCCCTCGTGGAGAGAGTATGGGCCATAATCCACCACGCTGGCCCAGTGGGGGTTGGCGGATGTCACATTTCCTTGAATTTTTGTGATAAATTCTTGAACGTGCCGCTTTCCTCACGATGTTTTCCTTCACCGTTTTTAAAAGCTCGTATATCCTGGTCATATATATATGCAAAAGTTTGTGAAAATGGATGGATGGATGTTTGTTACTCAATCTCGCAAAACGTACTGAACCGATTTTAATGAAATTTGGTATGTAGGTAGTACTTTAGGTCCTGGAAAAGGACATACTTTTTATCCCGGGAAAGCGCGGGCACAACCGCATGGCGCAGCAAAGTTATGATATAAAAAAAAAAAATACATTACATTATGTTTTTTTGTTCATGTTTGTGAGTTCTGTTACCCGTTACCAGAAAGAAAGAAAGAAGAGGTAAACATTATAATGTTTATTCTTGGCACCACACAACATCACACTGAATTATACAAAACAAACATAAGTAACAATAAGTTTTTTAATGAAAATTATTTTTTACAAGCTTTTAACAAATTTGTAATGGGAACCGCAAGCAGATTAAAATGAACCCTAACACTACGTTTACGGTTATTCGTCAAGCTGTTACATTGCCCACCTTCCGTCTCCATCGTCAGATGAGCTGGTTGTCAAGTATGCAAAATTTCGAGGAAGTGGTTCTAATTCAGCTTGCAAGATTCCACCCGGCAAACATACATTGCAAGTTGAATAAAAGCTTGTAATAAATATGTGAGAGATTGATATGTTGCGTGATGTCAGAAATAGGTTCGGACTCAGCATACGCTAAGGTAAATTATCACTTGTTTTCAGTCGTAGTAACGTATTAAAAGTACTGAATATGTTTGTTAGTAGACAGGCTGTTCAAAACGTCACCTTAAACTGTATCATTAGCGCTTGCTCACAGTTACCATAACACAATACAACTTAAAACCTTTGCTTCCACTACATAACGTCAAACAAACACCGAGTCCTGATCCCTAAAGTCCGGGCGGCCGGTCCCCGCTAATCCCGGAAACTGTCCGCCCCGGACGGGCCCCGGACGGACCCCTGTCCGGGATCCCAGCATTATGTAGACAAAGCTTTATATTACACTGGCTTAATTGTCCTTCACTTGATGTAACGCAATTGTTTAGTTTGAAGAATAGACCAACCCAACTAACAATGTACTTAATGCGGACTAGCTTTTGTCTGCGACTGCCCTCGTGTGAACTTTGACCTGTCAGTTGAGGACACGATAATCTGGAGTTATTCCTAGTTTCAGTTACCTACATATAAGCTGAAGAGCACCACTCTATGAGTATTCCATTAAGATCAGAAAGGAAACAAAAGATACAAAATTTTTAACCGACTTCAAAAAGGAGAAGGTTCTCTGTACGATTGTTTCTTTTTTGGTAAATTCTTTTTGCGAAGTGGTCCCATATAAATTTCATCGATATTTGACCTTGGACTTCAAAGATAAAGATATTGAAGCCGATTTTTGTTTTTTCTAAAAATTAATTATCTAGCGCTTAGATCCATTTTTGGATACTAAGTAGTTAGTAGGGCGAGTGTGGCTCAACGCGAGCATGTGCAAGTTTCGATACGACGCGCCCGAGTTCGAATCCCGCTGGCCCGAACAACTGACTTTCCTAAGTTATGTGCGGATTTCACACTCGCTCTAAAAACGGTAAAGGAAAACATCGTGAGGAAACCGGCATGTCCAAGAGTTCATCATAAAAATTCAAGGACATGTGACATCCACCAACCTGCACTGAGCCAGCGTGATGGTTTATGACCCATACTCTCTCTATGAGAGAAGGCCCGTGTCCCAGCAATGGAAACATGATGGGCTAATGATGATGATGATGTTGAAGTAGTTAGTGCCTAAAAAAGAGAATATAATGGATATATGAATAAAATTTAGAAAATGATCTTTAATTACGGCAAATGTCGAGTTCTCACAAGAAAATTTAATTTTAGCTAGAGCCAAAAAACTAAATAACTTATCCAATCTACGAATTGATTAATAAAAATCCCTTTTATACGCAGGCTTCAAAGCGTAAAGGAAATTTCCGTAAGTCAGTGGTTCGAGAAGGAAACTTCAAAAGGAATCAATTATGTAATTAACCTTTGGGCTTACAAAAAAACGTGATAAGAAATAAAAAGATTAGCGCTAGATAATTGTGTTTAACGAACCGATAGGATTCAATCGAGTTCGAGGAGCTTCGGTCGAGGAAAATTGGGGAAGGTTGTCTGTTTGTTTCAGTTTCGTTTTATCTGCAAACGTTTTGGAAGAATTGACCTCATTTTTTTACGCTCAATCTTCGATTATATATAATCGAAGCGCTCAATACTTAATCCTCAATAATTTATTGCAATCATAAATGTTCATTTGGAGAGGTCTTATGATAAAGGATTAGTAAACATATACGACCCTGACAGGGTATGGCAATAGAAACTATAGCGAGCGGAATAATTCATTAAATAAACAAACATATTATAGTATTAGGTATTAATAGTCATATAAAAATAATTACATTACTTTAAGTTACTTGTCGTTGAAGAACTCGTCTAAATTAAAATAACATTTGTCAATTTTTTTTTTAAGGAGTCTGATTCAATGCTTTCTATTTTTATGTTGTTTGGGATTTTGTTATATATGTTATGGCTTAAAGCCGAAGTGCGGCTACACCTAGTTTTAGCCGGCTACTACTAGGTGCAGCCGCACACCAATCAAACGTATAAGGGGCAGCCCTCGGTAGGTTAGGGTGAGGCGGGGGTGGCCCTTGGGCCACCCCAACGCCGCGAACATGTATATTAGATATAATATAATGTAGATTATCTATCACTTCGATAGATTATATAGAACATGTATATTAGATATAATATAATGTAGATTATCTATCACTTCGATAGATTATAATCTACCGAAAAATAAAGCGACGGTTCACAATCTTTCGACAGTTTACAATCTCGCATATTGGATAGATCTAAGTTTAACCGCATGTGGCCGGCTGCACCTAGTTGTAGCCGGCTAAAACTAGGTGTAGCCGCACTTCGGCTTTTAGCCGTAACATATATACGCTTAGGTAATAGATCTACGTTTGGCCACTATCTCGCCTGATGTGAAGCGATGTTTTGGCCTAAGATGGAGCACATAGATCTAGAGAGAGACGGCAGTTGTGCGGCTGCTCAGACCCGTCTCCCCGATGGTTCACCGAACATCATCCCGAAACACGACTAGGTCATTTTTGTAATTTAGTAAATAAATAAATAAATAATAAAAAATGTGTTTTTCATTCGCGTAGTATTCCTGTTTTCCCGTGAGAATGTCAAGAATGTTCCTTCTTCAATGATGCTAACGCCTTTCTTTTGCCATCACCTTTTAGTAGTTATTTTACGTACCTATGAAACAACATATACACAACAAGTGAGCGTGCCGCTCCAACTGCACGAGAGCTTCATCATCATCATCAGCCCATTGCGTCCCCACTGCTGTAACTCGGGCCTTCCCTCGTAGAGAGAGAAGCGTATATAGTACTAGCGAGAGCTTAAATTACTCCAAAATAACCTTAATTCGGTTGTGGCAACAATTTTCTTTTTAACCCCCGACGCAAAAGGAAGGGTGTCACTAAACATAAGTTGGACCACTATGTATGCCTGTCTGTGGCTCCGCCGTTCAGCCGGTTATTACATTTTATAGGTTTTTTGTGATGGGGGGCTTTTTAAATTTTCAATTACTTAAACATCAATGAGATTTATAGATAAATGTAGTAGACTGATAAACCAATTGCCAATGATCCAGAACAATGCGCCAATACAAAGTTAAGAAGCAATCCCGGCACAATTTGATTTTCCGTTACTATATAATCTCATCGAATCTGAAAATAACATTAATTACAGCCAGTGCCCGATAAACAGCGATTTATTAAATACATTTGTGTGCTGCCGACAATTTCACTTGACCAATTATGTCCAGAATTATTCAACAATAGGTTTTAATGTTTTAAACAAGAGGGAGAGTTTTGAGGGGACAATGGGAACTTTTAATGGGCCCAGAGGGCATACACTTTTGCGTTGCATTTGGAACGAATCCAACAATTTACAACTCTCGTTTCCATTTCAGTATACGGTATACATTATTCTTTTCAAAGAGAATTTTTATGTTTGGTATGTAGTTTGGAGGGAGTTGGTGAGGGAATAGAAGCAGTAGCGATATAGTGGCTTAGAACTAGGAAAAGTTGACACTACCGAGTCAAAGTTTCGCATTTCATACGGTTCGTTTTGTTTCCCTGTAATTCGTTTTATCAGATATAAAAACTAGGGATTTTACAGTTCAAATCCAGTTGAATAAGCTACATAATTGTAGGTATTGCTAGTAAATTGGGTTGTCCAATTGCTTCTCCTTGTAAGTAGTTAGTTTAGTTTTAGTAAGTAGAGTGTAGAGTTGTTTTCAGTAATAAAGGCATTCGCCCGTTCAAAAAAGAATCATCGACGCTAGTCGTCTTGTTGTAGTGCTAGTCATCGACGTATAGATTTCATAGAAAAAAAAGCCCAAAAACTGCTTGGTTCTCAAACAAATTTATATTTAGATCTTATAAGATTTCAAATGTACAAAAATAAAAATAAAATGAATTTACTCGGGCAGGTCCACCTGCGATCGATCGTCAAGACCTGCGTCTTCGGAATACCATCCCTGCGCTTTAACCACTGAGCCACTAAGCCGTTCAAGCAACGAACTTTCTTCCATTCTTTTCATCTCTTTGTACGGGGACTATTCTCGATCTACTTCGATAGTGTCATTTGCATCTGTCTTAGCTTGTGTAGAACTATCACCGAAACTCGACTAACGTTTAACTATCAACATAAAACAACTTTTTTTTTACGCTTAATAGATCTATGTTTGGCCACGATCTCACCTGATGTGAAGCGATGATGTGGCCTAAGATGGAGCACATAGATCTAGAGAAAGACGGCTGTTGAGCGGCTGCTCAGACCCGTCTCCCCGATGGTTCACTGAACGTCATCCCGAAACACGACTAGGTTGCTTGACGGCATGGCTTTTTTCGGTGGGTGGTATTACAACCAAGGCCAGAGCCTACCACTCCAAAGCGCGTAATTGGGTTTCATCACGATGTTTTCCTTCACCGTTTTAGAGCGAGCGTGCAAAATCTGCACTTAACTATAAGTCATCGGTGCAAGGCCGAGTCGGGATTCGAACCGAGGTCCGTTGGATCGAAAGGCGCACGAGTTCCCCCTGAGCTACACTCGCTCTAAAAACAATTCAACAACTCGCCATGTTAATCACCTTCCTGAACTATATTCCTATTTTAGTGCTAGTAACACTAGTCTACACACTTGAGCACTGCCTTTATCGCTGCGACATGGCGCTTACCGTAAAATAGTGTTTATGTTCAGTGTTGCCATTTACAGTGCCTACGGGTATGGGGCTGCCAGTGGACATTTTATACTTTGTAATCGTTATGGCAGTTTTATGGCTGATCTGAAATTACGATGTCAAGACAGTATGTACAACCTTTATCGTCTTTGTTGTGGTAATCATTTATGAAATAACTATGGTCAACAAGTACATAAACAGCGAACAATGATATACTAGAGATCATAACTAGAATTTCCAGTAGGTATCTAAAAAAATCAAGTTAAAGTCGAAATCAAAAATGTTGGCACTACTTGTAACATTTCTTTTTTAAGCTTAATAGATCTATGTTTGGCCACTATCTCGTGACGTGAAGCGATGGCCTAAGATGGAGCACATTGATCTGGAGAGAGACGGCAGTTGAGCGGCTGCTCAGACCCGTCCTCCCGATGCTTCACCGAACATCATCCCGACTAGGTCGCTTGACGGCATGGCTTTGTTCGGTGGGTGGTATTACAACCACGGCCAGAGCCTACCACTCCAAAGAGCGTAAGCGGGTTTCATCACAAAATTTATAAAAACCTTGTCAACAAAAATCTTGTTTTCTGTCTGTATAAAACAGTTGACGTCACGTAAGTTTTAGTCCTAGGTGCTAAATATGGACACCCATCACACCTGTAGGTAGCCAAGTGTATAGAATATGTAATATAATATCGAGTCTTTAATGGTTTCTACTAGTTTGGCAACCTCGACCTTGTGCCTACATGGGATCGCCGTATCACAATAACGTCAGCCTTTAAATAGGTCGGCTTACCTACTTGAATACATAGTTTTTTTTTTTGTAAACGATCACGTTCATAGTTCCTGACCCCGATCTAGGATTCTCTGTATCTAGGGAACCAGGAACTATGAGGTCCATGGTCCCACAACACCCAGACACGAAACAAATGCTTGCCGCTTTTTTTTTTCTGTGCACAAACATTTGTCCCGTCGCGGGAATCGAACCCGCAACCTTAGTAATGTATAAGATTTGAGCCAACCTGCCCAACCACTACACCACAGAGGCTGTCAATATAGATAGACCTATATACGATATACGCAAGTATCACGATCTGTATGAAAATCTTTTGACTATCTACTATGACGTAATACATGGTAGGTCTCTCGTATGCAGGGGGCCGTCAGGGTAGGTACCACCGCTTTGTCAGTTATTCTGCCGCCAAGCAGTAGTGCACAAGTATTACTGTGTTCCGGTTTGAAGCGCATTGCAGCCAGTGAAATTACTGAGCATATGAGACCTAATATTTGATGTCTCGGGGTGACGAGCGCAAGTTAGGTATAAGGTAAAATAAGAACTTTTAAAATTGTTTACAACCATTTCATACTCATGAAGAATATAACATGGTTTCACCAAGAGTGATGTGGTCTCATAAACATTAAAATGAAACGAACTCCGACGCGGACGCGGCTGGCCCCGAAATGATGGATCGGTAGATGGTGAGCCACTTAGACGGCTTAGACCAATAGATCATACGTCCTTCACTAGAGAACCTTATTGAGAGAGTTTAGAGTAGCTTTTGAACCATATGGAGTATTCTGAAGAGAGGAAAACTACTTGTATGATATACAGTTCAAATGTGTTTTTTTATGTTACTGAGTGAAGAGCCGAGCAAGTCGTGCGCCTAGTGGTAAACACCACGCCTACCAATAACAAATGCAGTCCAACCCAGAACTTTTAATACCACAAAAAGCACTACGTGGCACTGCATTGCGCTCATCACCCTGAGACATCAGATATTCAGTTTATATGCCCAGTAATTTTGCTGGCTACAATGCCCGTCAAACTGGAACACAGTAATGCTTGCGCACTACTGCTTGGCTAGGTTGTAGTTGTCAGGAAACAGAAACGTTGGCAGTGCACTTTATTGTACACATAACAAAGCATACAAAAATAGAACTTAAAAAAATTAATAGTACAATGGGTGGTTTTATTAACCGACTTCAAAAAAGGAGGAGGTTCTCAATTCGACGGTATGTTTTTTTTTGTATGTATTTTACGCAATTACTCCGCCAATTATGTATTGATTTTGATGATTTTTTTTATGTTTGGTAGGTCATACTTATTGAAAAAAATTACAAAAACAAAAAATATAAGTTTAATCTTGAAGTCGGTTCTTATTTTTTTAACCAACTTCCAAAAAGGAGGAGGTTCTATGTATTGAGCTGATCTGATGATGGAGTCAGGAGGTGGATAGTGGAACTCCTCAACGGCAAACAGCAAAGACACGAAATTTTGTAAATGGATTAACTATAATATAGCCTGTTCTAAACTCCATCATGACATGGCTGCTGCACCCAGGGTTGACTTCGGGCGAGGGAACTCCTCAACGGTGAAAAGGACAGACATGAATTTTTTTGAATGAGCCCGTTTTAAACTTCGTCATGATGTAGCTGCTAGATCATAAAACCTTGTCTTTAAAACTATTTTATATTCATTTAATTAAAACTTTTTTTGCGTCCAAAAGTGAAAAATAAATTATTATAATCGCTACGCGCTTATCTATTTGAAGTCAGTGCCAGGCAAGTCTATTAGGTAGTAGATAGATACTACCTACAAGTATCTACCTACTTACTACGTACATAGTATCTATCAACTACCTGTTTGACTTGCCTGGCACCAACTTCAAATAGATGAGTGCGTAGCGATTATAATAATTTATCTTTCACTTTTGAGTGCCTATTAGGGGTTTTAAAGTCGGTTTAATTTTTTTTGAAAAATAGTTTATAGCTTTTAGGCGATCTCTTCCAGACAACCTTTGCATGGAGAGGATTTGTGATACGACAAATGACGGTTCTCACCTATTTTCACATGTAAAACAAAACAAGTTCATACATTTCTGTGGTGTCCAAGTAGCAAAAGCCCCACGTTCTCCTCGAATATTGCACCAAGTACAATAAAAGTTTATTTTCATTACACAACAAGACTAAACCTACATTTTCAAATAAACTGCGCTCGACCCTCGACCTTCCGTCTCGCTCCAATCTATTAGAATTAGATGAGATGTTTAGTTTGGAAGATACCGTACAGCTGCATTACGAGTTATAAATAACTAAATACACCCAACAATCACATGCATTGCCTTGGCCCCGAACTAGAAATCCCTGTATTTAGGCAACCGGGAACTATAAGGACTGTGGTCCCAAAACACCCACACACAAAACAAATGCCTGCGATTTTTTATGAGCACAAACATTTGTCCCGTCATGAAATTCGAACCCGCAACCTCAGTGGTGTATGAGATTTGAGCCAACCTGCCTATACCACAGAGGCTGTCGTAAAATAGGGGATCGGACAACTTTTCAGAAATTGTTTAAAAATAACTATAATGAATATTATATATCCATAAAAAATAGTAATTTAATTCAATAAAGTTCTTAAAATACCTAAAACTATGTTTACATATTATGTTTCAAATATTGCCGCGCAAAACGTCACCTGAGAACATGTGACGTCATACGAAGGCAAAAAACGACAAACTCTAGGAAAAAAAACAAAGAGATTTAAATACGCTTTGTGAAGTTTGGGGACTATATTGTCGTAATTGAATGGAAAAAAAACAACAATAAATTTTATGAAAAGCAAAAACGTAAAGTAAACCCAAGCTGTGAGTCATCACAGCATTTGCCTTCAAATGAAGTCTTGCGCTGTGATTGTTGTATCGTTTGAGATAAAGAACAAATTAAAAATGTCAGAATTATTAGATTAGATTAGATAACTCTTTATTGTCACGCAGCAACATGAAATAATTACAAAACAATACATAAAGCTAAAGTGTTACAATGGGCGGTCTTATCGCTTATAGCGATCTCTTCCAGACAACCTTTAGATTTTATGTATTGATTTAAAAATATAAATCGTTATTATTTCACATAAATATTAGTTTGATGATCTTTCCGGTTCGACAAACATTCGTTCTAACTACATTTTAGATTTTTTTCTCGATTACTGTCCGATCCCCAACTACTACTCAAAAAGAAACTAACTACTCGGTCAAAAAGAAACGCGTTCTATTGAAGGCGTTTCTTTTTGATCGAGTAGTGTATTTCTGTAAGTGTTCCAAATTAAAGTTATTGCAAATGTAACGTAGTGATTCATTAATGAAGCCTATAACGTAGAATTGACGTGACATCTATTTATATAAAACAGTTCCGTGGAAAATTGTTTTTTTAATGGATCTGAGTGAAAGAGCAAGTCGTCCGCCTGATGGTAAACACCACCTGCCATAATAATTGCAGTACCACCCAGAACTTTTAACACCGTAAAAAGCACTGCATTGCGCTCATTACCCCAAGACATCAGATATTAAGTCTCATATGCCCAGTAATTTTGCTGGCTACAATGCCCTTTGAACCGGAACACTGTAAAATTTTCAGACTACTGCTTGGCGGCAAAATAACTGGCAAAGCTGTGGTACCTACACAGAAGGCCACCGAATACGAGAGATATAAAAAAGTTCCGTGAAAAATTGATTTTTAATGGATCTGAGTGATGATAGGAGCAAGTCATTCGCCTGATGGTAAACGCCACGCCTTCCCATAACAATTGCAGTGCCACCTAGAACTTTTAATACCGTAAAAAGCACTGCGTAGCACTGCATTAAGAATAATAAATTTTTATTCAGATAAAAGATCCATTTTTGTTAGTAAATTTCTTAGGCATTGCGCTCATCACCCGAAGACATTAGATATCAAGTCTCATATGCCCAGTAATTTTGAATAATGATTTTTCGAAATTCCCGAACAAGATCAGCGGTTAGTAACGAATATGATTATTTTTCTAGCGTCACAGGTTTGTCTTTAGTAATTAATTGAAGAGCAGCTTTTGGACTATATTCTCTTGTCCACATTATTTACGCCTGACCTAATGTTATATCGAGTTACTTCGCCTGTCCTCTAAATTGTGACAAAATATGTTAATTTCGTTATTAAAAGACTGGACAGTCAGACTCTGCTATTGGGTATGGAATACCTTTATTTTATTTTTTTGGGATTTTTAACCGACTTCATAAAGTTAATCAAAAGAGAAATTCGATTGTATTTTTTTATGTTTGTTACCTCAGAACTTCGTCATTTATGAATTGATTTGGAAAATTCTTATTGCGTTGGGTTCAGTATAGCTACGAAGTGGTCCCATATAAATTTCATCGATATTTGACCTTGGACTTCGAAGATACATTGAAGTCGGTTTTGTTTGTTTGATAAAAAATAATTATTGTTACTATTATAATTTGGGCGGCTACGATCAAGCTATAAGATAATAATTCTTAATATATTTATATGATTAACGAGTACCTAGAGAATAAATTTTTAGAAAAAAAAAACAAAAACTGACTTTATGACTATACTTATATATTTTGATTTTGGTCTTTTTTCAAAGAATAAAATTTATGAGAGACCAAAAAAATATTAAAGTCAATTTATAATTGGCGGAGTTATCGCGTAACAAACATGAAAAACATACAGTCGAATTGAGAACCTCTTTTTTTTAGTCGGCTAAAAATAAAATATGTGACCACCTGCTGGGACTTGAACCCGCATCACAATATTCCCTAAGCACGGGCAATTGGATCAATCCTCAAGAAATTATTGAGAAATAAAAAACATGTGGACAACATAACACGATCAAGTGAACTATGTATTTATTATTTATTTATTTATTTACTTATTTATTTATTTAATTGATCGCCAACATAATGTACACGCTTAGAAATAATAGGGGATCGGACAATTTTTCAGAAAAAGTTTTATATTAACTACAATTAATATATATAGTCAAAAATACTATTTTAATTAAATAACGCTCTTAAAGTACCTAAAACTATGTTTAAATATTATGTTTCAAATATTGCCACGCAAAAGGTCACCTCAAAACTTGTGACGTCATATGTAGGTAGAAAACGACAAACTCTTCGAAATAAAACTTGCAAAGAGATTCTAATACGTTTTGTGAACTTTGGGGACTATATTGTAGTAATGGAACGAAAAAATTAGGAAAAATACATTTTATGAAAAGCAAAAAACGAAAATAAACACAAGCTTGACTCACGGCATTTGCCTACAAATGACGTCATGTGCTGTGATTGTTGTTTCGTTTGAGATGAAGAACAGATTAAAAATGTCAGAATTATTTTTTGATTTAAAATTATATATCATTATTATTTCACAAAAATATTGATTGAATGATCTTTCTGCTGGCCGATTCAGAACCTCACGACAACTCATTTGTCGATCGATTCGGTTTGATATCGTACGATTCAAAATATTTTAAATTCACAATAGTCGAATCGACGTTCAAATTGTCGTAGTCGATAACCAATCGTAACCGTACGATAAACGCGTATTTATCGACCGAGATCGTTATTCATAATGCAGATATCGAAGCAAAGTTTTCGAACGTCCGATTAATTTCCACGACAACTTATCGAGTGCAACATATCACTCGAAAGCATTAGATTTGACCGTCAATACCGAGTATATTCCGTGTGTTGTTAAATAAACTACATTTTCTACTACAAATAAAATAAAACTCACAGTAAGATTCAACATAAACTAATTCTATGTAAAAAAGTACCTACCAAGTCTAGTATTTATTTGTAGGTTAAGTTTGCTCTGATTGTTTTAGAACTATTTACTTACTACTATAAGATTACTTAATAAGATGCATAAATCTACCGAAATAAAATCACTGTACCTAAATAAAATCACTGTACCTAAATAATTATTATAAAGTACTCTGTGATACTATGTAATAGTAATTTTGGTATTTACTTAACATTTCTAACGAATCTTGATGAGGCTCGTCTTCTCGCGCGATCTTCTTTTAATAATTTCAAAACATGATAAAGAAAACAATTTGCGATAGACATTTAAGTTTGGCGGTTTGTCAATGTCAAAAGCATAGATTAAACATTAATGTCAAGTGGATATCAGCAGGTGGGTGTTTACGAAGCTCTTGTTTTTTTATATTTCTACCAATATCTGGCGCTTATAATTGTTGATTATAATTTAATTCGTGATAAACATTGTTATAATAAATTTTGATAACTTGAAAACATTTTTATATCGTCTAGATAATAATACAATTTTTGCGAGTATTGCACACAAAACGAACTCCGTAAATGCAACACGTTGTCGTATCGATTTCGATATCGTAACCGAAACCGTGTCGAATCCTCGGGGCGGATGTTCTGAATAGCTCGAAAAGAAACCTACGACACGAGATCGTTATCCAATCGAATCGATTCGGTATGTTGTCGTGGGGTTCTGAATCGGCCAGCTGGTTCGACAAACATTCGTTCTGACTATATTTTAGATTTTTTCTCAATTACTGTCCGATCCCCTATTATATAATCTAACAAATACAAAATAGCTAAGTGTCATCACATTTATAGGCAAAGACTGCATGCAAACTTATTTTTTAGCGAGAACAACTTTATTAAAGCATTATTTTGCTACACAAACATTTATTCTGCCAAAATAATTAATCATATAATTTGTGGCAGTTACTGCTTATAAATAGTTATTTGGTTATTTCCAATTCCCTTGATTTATTTTGTCACCGAAGTTTCTAGGTCAATTTGTTTTTGCCTCGTGTACTGGCTTATTAATGTTTGAAGATGCCGGCTCATATTTTATTAATGGGGGCTGTGAGCTGGTGTTTAGAAGACGCTGGGTTTTCGTGATTTAAAATTATGTCGCCGTATTAGAGGGACTTTATAGGGAAATGCGAAATATGATTCTTGCACTAGAAATCACTTAAGATGATTTTATTTAATATCGTGCCCACGGACGAATGAGCTAGTTCATCCAGACAAAGTTTAATATTTTGTTACATTTTTATTTTTAAGTACAACTCAGACATTGGTCCATTTTGTTAGTAGCACTTATCCTATGTTAGTAAACAAAAAATAAAATATACAAACACACTGAGACATTACTGAGACACACACATTGTCAACGGCTTGTGGCCGTCCAGTGTCTCAGAAAGTGCGAATCCACTATTGTTGGAAACTGTTGGTACTGCGCACACGCGGCGCATCAGGGAAGCGCTTTTTTTTACGCATAATGGATAGAAGTCGTCTGTACGTTCTTCAGCGAACATCCCTGATGCACTGCAAAATCGTGGCATCCTAAACCCATTATTATATTGGACTCGCAAGGCATTATAAGATTTTTTGTTATAGCTTTGATATTTTAATCTACCAAATTCCTGAAAATATCGCGGTTTCTCCTTATTTTGTAATCAATAAACTTGGTCACATACCCAGTTGCACCCCGCCGATTCACCTGCGGTTTCTCGGGATAAAAGATTCCAGGACCTAAAAAACCTACATACCAAGTTTCATCTAAATCCGTTTAGTAATTTTTGCGTGATTCAGTAACAAACATCCATTTAACCATCCGCACATTTCTTATTTATAATATTAGTAGGACTCTAGACCAAAGTGACTAGCATGCGAGATGGTGATCAAACGTACGTAATTTAAAAAAGGTGTTCGCAAAATGCGCGCTCTACTTACACAGTCGTAATTATTTTAACCCTCGACGAAATAAGGAGGGATGTTATAAGTTTTTTAACCCCCGATGGAAAAAGGAGGGGTGGTATAAGTTTGACCACCATGCGGTTTTTTATTTGATAGCTTTGTATCGGGGGGATTATTACTTTTTTAATTTAATTCCGCTTGTTATTAGTCTATCATCACTACATAGTATAAAACGAAGTCGCTTTCTCTGTCCCTATATCCCTATGTATGCTTAAATCTTTAAAACTACGCAACGGATTTTGATACGGCTTTTTTAAAAGATAGAGTGATTGAAGAGGAAGGTTTACATGTAAAATAACCGCGCGAAGCCGGGGCGGGTCGCTAGTGGATAATAATTCTTTTTCAGGTTCAGTATAGCTTCAAGGTGGTCTCATATAAATTTCATCGGTATTCGACCTTGGACATCGAAGATAGATCAGAATTGAAATCGGTTTATTTTTATTTTAAAGTGTATTATATTATTTTATAGGTTTACGTAAGTAATTATCGTCCTACTTTTATATACATAGCATACATACAAACAGTTTCACAATGATAATCTCTACCTTTATTCATAATGCCCCCGTATGTCGTCCTCATTAGTATAGCGACGTCATTAGCGATTCCCTTTCGTCCGCGGTCTTACCTCCGTGATGCACGCTTAGAACGTACCTTTGATCTTTAAATGCTGGACAACATAGATTTCGAATGTTATGTTGCTGATATAAGATAGATAATACCAGTTCTTATTTAGATTTACATTTTTTTATATAACTAAATGACAAGAGGAGCTGGTCGTTTGCCTGATGGTAAGCAATACGCCAGCCCATAACAATAACAACACCACCCAGAACTTTGTTTTGCAAAATCCTGCGCGGCGCTGCACTGCGCTCGTCATCCTGAGATAATTAGCTGTTGAGTCTCATAATGTCCAGTAATTTCGCTGGCTACAATGCCCTTCAAACCGGAACACAGTAATGGTAGGTACCATCACTGGTAGTAGGTTTCTCGTATGCGACAGGCCGTCTGGGTGGGTACCACCGCTTTGCCAGTTATTCAGCCGCCAAGCAGTAGTGCGCTAGCATTACTGTGTCCCGGTTTGAAGGGTATCGGATTTTGCAAAACAAAGTTCCAGGGTGGTGCTGTTATTTTTATGGGCAGGCGTACTGCTTACCATCAGGCAAACGACACCAGCTCGTCTCGTCATTCAGTTACATATAATCAAAGAAGGGTAAACAATGATAGCACAAAGTGAGAAAAAGACGCTTATATATTATTTATTGTATATGATACACACGAGAGCAATGAATCCGGGTCACTTAAAGAATGTTAAAAATCTCGGAAACTAAAAATGATAGGTTAATGCAATAAATTGTATTTAATAGACAATGTAATACTCCTTAAATGAAAGTAAAAAAAATATGAGTCACCATACATTTTATTAACACAAAATTACATAAAGAAAAAAACTGCTGATCTCTCCTTAAAACAAAAATAGGAAACATGAAATTTTTGAACTTTATTACGATTTTCTTGAATTTTAATACTTCGTATTGCCTCCTCGTGCTTCCATTACTGCGTTTACGCGGTTTGGCATGCTGTACACCAAGTTCCTTATACGATTTTGGGGAATATTCTCCCATTCCTCTGTGAGAGCAATTTTGAGCTCACGAAGCGTGATTGGGGGAGGGTTTCGTTGTTTTACGCATCTGCCTAGCTCGTCCCAAGCATGCTCGATCGGGTTGATATCCGGGCTGCGCGCTGGCCACTCCATACGAGTAATGTTCATCTCTTGAAGGTAGTCATTCACAATCCTACCTGTATGAGGTCGGGCATTGTCATGCATAAATATAGCATCCTCACCTAAATTGACCATAAATGGACCAACGTGATCATTGAGGATTTCTTCCACATATCTTACGCTAGTTAAAGAGCCGTTTTCTATGATCACCAGCTCTGTGCGACTTTCAGAAGAAATTCCGGCCCACACAAGTACAGACCCACCACCGTAGGCTACTTTTTCTTCGATGCATGCTTGCTTGAATCTTTCCCCTGGTCTTCGATACACTCTGTGTCTTCCATCGTGCTTGTAGAGCATAAATTTTGATTCGTCGGAGAACATAACTAGAAGAAAAAGTAGCCTACGGTGGTGGGTCTGTACTTGTGTGGGCCGGAATTTCTTCTGAAAGTCGCACAGAGCTGGTGATCATAGAAAACGGCTCTTTAACTAGCGTAAGATATGTGGAAGAAATCCTCAATGATCACGTTGGTCCATTTATGGTCAATTTAGGTGAGGATGCTATATTTATGCATGACAATGCCCGACCTCATACAGGTAGGATTGTGAATGACTACCTTCAAGAGATGAACATTACTCGTATGGAGTGGCCAGCGCGCAGCCCGGATATCAACCCGATCGAGCATGCTTGGGACGAGCTAGGCAGATGCGTAAAACAACGAAACCCTCCCCCAATCACGCTTCGTGAGCTCAAAATTGCTCTCACAGAGGAATGGGAGAATATTCCCCAAAATCGTATAAGGAACTTGGTGTACAGCATGCCAAACCGCGTAAACGCAGTAATGGAAGCACGAGGAGGCAATACGAAGTATTAAAATTCAAGAAAATCGTAATAAAGTTCAAAAATTTCATGTTTCCTATTTTTGTTTTAAGGAGAGATCAGCAGTTTTTTTCTTTATGTAATTTTGTGTTAATAAAATGTATGGTGACTCATATTTTTTTTACTTTCATTTAAGGAGTATTACATTGTCTATTAAATACAATTTATTGCATTAACCTATCATTTTTAGTTTCCGAGATTTTTAACATTCTTTAAGTGACCCGGATTCATTGCTCTCGAGTGTATAATACTTTTAAGATATTTGTTCAATTTGATTTAAATTCAATTGACATAAATAATATTGTTATGTGTGAGCTGTTTGTCGTTTGCGCCCTTAAATAAAAGTGAATTTCCAAAAGTTATCTCTCCACTTAGTTAATAGCCCATACCATTCATTAACAACATTGACACCGCACCGGTGAGCTGTCATACTTAATTACAAGAAAATTAATCATTTACAACAAGGGCAAATAATAAACTTGCCGCTCGTTACCCTTCTGTATATTAATCAATTTATACAATCTTGGGTCTTCGTGCACTGCTCATAATAATTTAAAAGTATTTTATTATAATAATATATTCTTTTCCACGTTTTGGAGCGCAGTCACTGGTGGTAGGTTTCTCGTATGCGAGAGGCCGAATGGGTGGGTACCACCGCTTTGCCAGTTATTCAGCCGTTAAGCAGTAGTGCGCGAGCATTACTGTGTCCCGGTTTTAAGGGTATCGTAGCTAGCGAAATTACTGGGCAATATGAGACTCAACAGCTAATTGTCTCAGGGTGTCGAGCGCAGTGCAGCGCCGCGCAGGATTTTGCAAGTTCTGGGTGGTGCTGTTATTGTTAGCTGATATTGAATTGAATGTCTCTTAAAATTAACAACAATTAACTATAGGTACCTCTGGTTCACTGCATTGCGCTCGCTAATTAAAAGAATATCTTCAAACTTTTCTCTCGGATAAGTTTATACCAAACGTGCAAATGATTTCCCCTCGGCCTAGCAAGTGCACGGAACTCCTAATTTTGTTACCAAACTTCCAACGTCAGATGTCAAGGTAATTTATTAACAGTAACAAAATTGTATTCGAATCGCGCTTTTAGACCGCAAAGCTATATTTTATGGAGTTGGCTTAATTAATAATTTGCCGAGTTCGTCGAGTTCCCACAGAAATAAAGCAGTTCTGTTATCGTGTTCGCAAACTCGCAAACATTTGAGTCCGCAATCGTGCGGGGAAACATGAACTAGATAGAAATGAGCAATCGGACACGAGCTGTCTTGAATGAATTATACATGTATCTCGAGGAGTGTTTTCCTCAACGCTATGTATAACTGGGAATGTCTTGATGATGTTTTCCACCGTAATGCTAACGAGTTATATTTTCGGAAACTGTTGTCGACAAAATGTTACTTCCAATGCAGTGTCACTAAGCCCTAGTAACAGAAGATTTGTAATCTGAACTGACTGCAGGAGTTGATGCAAAATTATTTATATCAAAGTAGAAGAATATGTGAGACAGATATTTCCTAGTCTTATCTTACGTTTTGATAACAAAGTCCACATAGAAAATTATAGTCACAATTTTCCCCAAAAATGCTTCGACATTTTAAAGACGCCCTCACAGTTATTAATAACATTTTTGTTAAATAAATATATTTTTCAAGACAAGCTTTTAACAAATTCGTAATTGGAACCGCGAGCAGATTAAAATTAGCCAAAACACTAGTAGTGTACGATTATCCGTCAAAGAGTTCCATTGCCCACCTTCCGTCTCCATTATCAGATTAGCTGGCTGTCACCATAATATTGCAATGTCATCGGATTTTGACAAGTATGCAAAATTTCAACTTCGTTAGATAAAAGAAAGTGATCCTGATTCAGCTTGCAAGATTTGACCCAAACAATCAAATAATAAACATTGCAAATTCATATTCATATAGTCTATTAGCATTCCACAATGTAGTGCTTAGGTGGTAGGTTACAAAATTTAATGATCATATATGGACCCTGTTGGGCACAGCTAAATTGATATAGATAAGAGGAGATCTACATTGTAACAAAATAAAAGCTTGTAAAAACTAAAGGCTCCACCAAAAATCCTGTCTAAAACCTCTCAATTCTTAGCTCTACCGACCAAAAATGTGAGAATTCTGCAAATAATTAGCATTTTAATTGTCCTTCAACAAACAGAACGCATGAGTCGGCGCTCATTGCGGGCTCGGCGCCGACAGAACGCCGACTCCACACTTTCTAGCCCTTTGTTTGGAAAGGCTCCTTCTGAAAATTTTGATTTTCTTTTGCAATCCAGTTAGGAATATTATAAATTTAAATACTTGTGTTTTGACTTAAAATAACAGCAATTTAAATTATAACTTTCCTTTAGCGCGATCTAAGATTAAACTGAATTCAGAAAGGCAAGTAGGTAGGTACAGTCTACGGGTAATTAAATAATTAGAGTGGCGCACTGACCTGAAAGTGGTACTAATATTTATTTTATATAAGTATTAATAGATAATACCTACTATAATATAATAATAATAATTAATGCTTGCTTGTACACCAAACCAAAAATTAACAAGGTACACGAAATATTCTTACAGACTATAGTACAACTGGCGGACTTATCGCTAAAAGCGATCGCTTCCAGTCATAATCATCATCAGTATAATATGTTTGTTTATTTAATGAATTGGTCCGCTCGCTATAGCTTCTATTGCCATACCCTGTCAGGGTCGTATGTTTTACTAATCCTTTTATAAGACCTCTCCAAATGTACATAATACACTCGAGAGCAATGAATCCGGGTCACTTAAAGAATCTTAAAAATCTCGGAAACTAAAAATGCTAGGTTAATGCAATAAATTGTATTTAATAGACAATGTAATACTCCTTAAATGAAGGTATTAAAACTTCTTAGTTATTGTAAAGTTATATCATAAAAAAATCAAATTTGAAAAAGGGCCACTTTCGAAGATGGAACTACGAAATTACAGCATTTGGTTTTGCTTTTGTTTGTAATCTGTCATTTATGTGGGTACATAAACCATGTTGATAGTGCTCTATATTCATTATTCAAGCTGAAATTATGTCGCTTACGCCTGAAGAATGCACCAGAATACTTACAATGCTGGAAACCGGCCGGAGTCAGCGCGATACAGCCAGGACTGTCGGTGTGTCGCTGTCAACAGTACAAAGAGTTCTCCGACGTTACGAAGAAACTGGTTCTAACCTACGCAGACCAGGAACGGGCAGAACCAGGTGTACCACAGCACGAGAAGACCGATATTTGGTGAACACCATGCTTCGAAATCGCTTTCTCACAGGAACTGAACTCACCAATCAGTTTCGACGCCTCGGAGGAAGTAACCCAAGTGCATGGACAGTAAGACGTCGGCTTGCTGAATCTAACTTAAAACCCCTTAGACCTGCAAACGGCCCTAAACTGGAGCGTGGGCATCGTATTTCGAGACTAAGATATGCCCAGAGCCACGTAAATTGGAGTATTGAAGATTGGTCAAAAGTTATGTTCTCCGACGAATCAAAATTTATGCTCTACAAGCACGATGGAAGACACAGAGTGTATCGAAGACCAGGGGAAAGATTCAAGCAAGCATGCATCGAAGAAAAAGTAGCCTACGGTGGTGGGTCTGTACTTGTGTGGGCCGGAATTTCTTCTGAAAGTCGCACAGAGCTGGTGATCATAGAAAACGGCTCTTTAACTAGCGTAAGATATGTGGAAGAAATCCTCAATGATCACGTTGGTCCATTTATGGTCAATTTAGGTGAGGATGCTATATTTATGCATGACAATGCCCGACCTCATACAGGTAGGATTGTGAATGACTACCTTCAAGAGATGAACATTACTCGTATGGAGTGGCCAGCGCGCAGCCCGGATATCAACCCGATCGAGCATGCTTGGGACGAGCTAGGCAGATGCGTAAAACAACGAAACCCTCCCCCAATCACGCTTCGTGAGCTCAAAATTGCTCTCACAGAGGAATGGGAGAATATTCCCCAAAATCGTATAAGGAACTTGGTGTACAGCATGCCAAACCGCGTAAACGCAGTAATGGAAGCACGAGGAGGCAATACGAAGTATTAAAATTCAAGAAAATCGTAATAAAGTTCAACAATTTCATGTTTCCTATTTTTGTTTTAAGGAGAGATCAGCAGTTTTTTTCTTTATGTAATTTTGTGTTAATAAAATGTATGGTGACTCATATTTTTTTTACTTTCATTTAAGGAGTATTACATTGTCTATTAAATACAATTTATTGCATTAACCTATCATTTTTAGTTTCCGAGATTTTTAACATTCTTTAAGTGACCCGGATTCATTGCTCTCGAGTGTATATGAATGCAATAAATTATTGAGTATTGAGTATTTTATTTTATTTATTTATTTTGAACGCCAACACGATGTATATTATTAAAATTAAATGTAAGTATTGAGTATTCTGTGCCCAAAGTGCGTCTTGACCTCCAAAAACAGAAGACGCCACTTCGGATTCGGACACACTTGTCTTTCTCTGTCTGTATTTCTCGATCTGGAGGCACATAATACTAAGGGACAGAAGCATCACTCCGCAAAGAAATTTAAACAAATAGCGACTCTTCCTATGACGCAATAAAATTCAATTCAGCTCGCGTAGCGCTCCATACCTACCAGTCATATTAACCTACAGAGCGCCTCTCTTTCTATCGCATAGCTCGTATCTCTTCTGACGCGGCACGTGTAACGACGCGCGACCCGCCGTCGGTGTCCAGCTATGTACTTGTAGCTTCGTACTTACAGTGCGGAGTGCGCTAGGCCTTCTGGAGGTCACGCAAATATTTCTTTACAGTGTAAAGAAAGTAGATATTCACTCATTTAGTAACATCACAAAACCCTCAAAGCTATAATACAAATAAGGGGCACATATTTCCCTCTTGATTTCTAGTTGCTCCCTCTATGAAAAGATTTTCGAACCTCTCAAGGGAACATCGGAAATCCACGTGCGAAGCCGCGGGCGGAAACCAATACTGTGTAGGGGAGTAGGTTTTCTATTCCACTACCTATAATAGACGCACGTAATATGCAAGTATTCGGTACTTGCTCTTCTTTCTTCTCTTAGTTTACTGAAATTTGCTTGTCCTGTGTTGATAATAATAAAAAATAAATAAATATGCCCAACAATGACATACCTACATAGATCCTGGCCCCTAACTAGGATTCCTTGTATTTAGGGAACCAGGCACTATGAGGATTATGGTCCCACAACACCCAGACACGAAACAAATGCTTGCGCTTTTTGTTCTGTGCACAAACATTTGTCCCGTCTCAGGAATCGAACCCGCAACCTCAGTGGTGTTTGTTAAAATTAATTGGTGATGAGGCTCTTGATGGGAGGAAGGTACAAAGCCTTGAACACAGAAGACAAGTGTTGTTGTCAAACGTAAACCCACTTCATTATGTAAAAAAAACACCGTAGGTATGTAATTAGGTTGATTAGATGTTCAGAATATTTACTCACGCTTCATATTCATGGATTCAAATTGAAGGAGAATTTAATGTACCCGGAAAACCTTCCGAGTATTTCTACAATTTCAACCCCATAACTATTCTTTTTGGTGACAATTCAAATATTTTATAAACACATAACTTTTAATCAAGAACTATGTAATTTACTTTCTAAAAAGTTTTTGTGAGTCCGATTCATTATAATCTTATATATTGATAATATAATAATCGTTTCTCTTTATAATATAAGTGTAGATTTATAGAAATCATTCCCAATGTTACGTTCCTTTTTTTACTGGTTATTGGTTGGCTTGCGTTGTCCTAAGACCACATTTCACTCAAAAACACCAATCAATAGGTAATAAAAAAATATTGCTGAAGGTATTATTTTGTAGAAGGAATGACAATTTATATTGTAAACGCCAACTCAAATATATTTAGATCGATACACGCAAATGATTTATTTCAATTTTATTATTCCCTGGATAAGCTCTTTAAACATCAAACCTGCTCATATCCCAAAGGAAATGCGCGTTTTCCGAGTTACCAATCAATAAACGAGAACAATATTGCCTTTCGTCTGTTTGCTATCCGTTTTATGTTTGAATAAGTTATTATATCATTTCGTTTTTATCAATCGACAATATTGGTATAAAAGTATATAGTATTTATTTATATGGGCTTATGTACTCTTATGTACAACTAAATGTACATAGGTATAAGGGAAGATAATGTTACGTAAATGAAATGAAATAAATTTATTTGTTAGAATTTCGGTACAATATTGCAAGATGACATAGTTATAGTTTTCTCCAACGAAATTCGGCCTTTGTAAGGCGTACTTTTATGTACATGTAGGTGTACATAAAAGTACATAAGCCCATATAAATAAATACCTTACAGACTACCATACAAATGCATTGCATATGTGCATCTTGGTTGCGGTCTTAGTTACGCAGCCTCTCCCTCTTTACGTGTGGGGGTTGTGGCCATGCTAGTATGTTGACGGAGTTATAGGCCACCCATAGGCCTTGAACATGGCCTAACGTCTAGTTTCCTGAGACAACAACCGGGACCGAGGGCCTAACGCACCCTCCGAAACAAGTAGCGCTCAGATGAACTACTCAAACGGTTGCCCATCCAAGTGGTGCGAACATTGCTTTACCTAGTAGATCTGTAACGAAGAAATAAACGAGCTACGCTACGAAATCAACCATGCTGTGAAAATCGATTATACAAAGTAAGCTTCGGAACGAAGTAATTTGACAGAGAACTAAAGTCACCGACATAGCTCACAGGATTAGCCAGCTGAAGTAAATAAATAAAATAAATAACCCTCAGGCTAGCTGGAGCGACGATCTTCGCAGGGTGGCTGGTAGCAGCTGGATGAGAGTAGCCGGGGATCGTGCTCAATGGCGTGCAATTGGAGAGGCCTATGTCCAGCAGTGGACTGCGATAGGCTGATGATGATGATGAAAGTAAGCTTAGATATATAGTAACATACGCTATGCAATTTACGTTTATTGTATTTTATTTCGTTAAAAACTTATAATAAACATCAAACAGTCAATGTGTTGTGATATCACGTAGAATGTTATCAACATCGGTGTTATCCCCATGAACAAAGGCCTTTTTTCATCCCCCATTCTCATTACCATTGTACAAGGCCATGCAATAGAGCCCGTACGAGTGTGCAATAAAATCCGTGCTAGACCCGCGCATAAAAACCTTACAACGAGCCTTCAAATTATGATGTCAAAATTATACAAAATGGTCGCACGGCCCGCATACAAACGAGTCCACTGACCTCTACCTATGTAGGTATATATATTGTATATGTTCAACGCAACGACACTATATCGGACTGTACTCACTGTGTCATGTATTTGTATTGTCGAATAATTAATTTTTAGAAAAAAAACAAAAACCGACTTCAATGTATCTTCGAAGTCCAAGGTCACATATCGATGAAATTTATATGGGACCACTTCGTAGCTATACTGAACCTAACGCTAGCTATTTTTAAATCGGTTTATAAATTACGGAGTTCTGAGGTAACAAACATAAAAAAAAATACAGTCGAACAGAGAACCTCCTCCTTTTTTTGAAATCGGTTAAAAAGTCGACATCCAACTTCCTGCTATAATATTATAAACGCGAAAGTTTGTGAGGATGTTTGTTACTCAATCATGCAAAATGTACTGAACAGATTTTGATGAAAATGTTTGCGATACCTGAGGCCCTGGAAAACGACGTAGAAGATAGGTAGATAGGTATGAAGTGTAAGAATAGTGGCCACATAGATACGCGATAAAAAAACTAAAGCACCTCCATTTGATGAGGAATATCTTCCGTCCAAGCCAGGTGTTATCGGCCCAGGGACAGCGGTCCGACAGATCCTACTTGGAACATGTAGAATTCTTATCTGTCGTGCGAGCTTCGTTTGCGCGATGCAGGATTTGTATAGAAATCTGCTACTTTGTATGAGCGTACTTCTTTGTATTTTCATTTTAATTTATTTATAAATTAAAATGAAAATAAAATAAAATTATATTTTTAATACCTATTATAATTATTATTTAAAACATGTGGCGATCTCAGCCGCCACATATCATCGTCTTTACTCAAGAAAGCTCACAGATGGCGCTGACACAAAGTTAACGCTCATACAAACGCTCATACAAAGTAGCAGATGTCTATACAAAACCTGATAACTTAAATATTTAGTCTTCATCAGCAGGCCTCAAAAGCGCCAACCGTGTGGAACTCCGTTAAAGGTGTAGATTCACTGCGACAATATCTTGTGCTGCCATTTGGTTCAATGAACGGTTAGTCCGAAAAAGATGGTTAATTATTATTTCATCTTAACATTTTCACAAGCCAATTATTATAGTGGAAAATTCGTCCCAATAATCTTGAATCGGGTTTCTACCCAGCACAGTGGAAACGCGCTCTTATTCACAAAAAAATATTTACAGCTACTTTACATTCTTTTATTTTAATAGATTACAGCTTTGTTTGATGTATATCTATATTTACAGATATTGACAGCTTCTGTGGTGTAGTGGTTGGGCAGGTGGGCTCAAATCTCATACACTACTAAGGTTGCGTGTTCGATTCCCGCGACGGGACAAATGTTTGTGCAAAGAAAAAAAGCGCAAGCATTTGTTTCGTGTCTGGGTGTTGTGAGACCATGGTCCTCATAGTTCCTTGTTCCCTAGATACAGGGAATCCCAGTTAGGGGTCAGGATCTATGTATGTGATCGTTGGGCGTTATTTTATTTTATTTGTCGCGATTAAATCAAATCTTTTTCCGCAACGAAGTGGAACACGTTTTCGTCAGTTTCCTGAAATTCAGTTTTCGAGCTCTGCTACGGAACCGGAAAACGTATTATAAACTTTACAGCGCAGTTTTTGCATTAAAAAAGGTGTCCGAGTTTCCGCTTTGTTAGTGGACTTACGTTAACGTTTCTCTTGAGTTACTGGAACTAGTTAGAGTTGGTATTAAGATGGTTTATGTTATTTTTGTCGGTTTTCTGGAAGGATCGCTACGCCAACGAATTGCCTAGGTAGATTTACCTAAGCAATTAGTTTTTTGTGGCGTTCTCAAAGCATCTTCGCTGGAATTTCTTTTAACTTTATCTCTTTATTAACTTGCAACGTATATAAAAATATGCTTGATGTACACGCACTACGAATTACTAATAAAAAAGCTTAATTTTAGTTATCCTAGTTAGTTGGCATTGTCATACATGAAAATGATTCTATTCTAATGAAAAAAGCATACTATACAGTTAGTAACTTCATAGAAGACAGAGATGCATGGAAGATTCCGCTTCTGCCAAGTAGCCAACTGGCACATAAGAAGAATAATATTGTCAAAATCTAACATAAAATATTGTAACAAAAGTTCTAAAAATATGCCCCTCAGTTTCTTGCCGTATCTTCTGAGTCTTGGTTCTTTTTCCGATACGGTGGTAGTCATTTTAATAATTGACGTTCATAAGTGCGTCTGTGACGACGAAATTGAAATAAAGAACTTTTGAATTGAATTGAATGACTGTACATCCAATGTAAAAGTATCACTTACCTGATGACCTGAACACAGCTATGGCATGTATAGTAGGGCGAAAAAAAAACTATAGCTTCTATTCCTCGGTTTTTTACAACTCTCTAAGATACGACCAGATTGGCGTAATGTTTACAGAAGGTCAGGCTAGCCACGTACAGAGTAAGGAGTAAACAGAGACAATCTATTTAAGTATTTTTCAAATATATGGTGGCTAGTGTATCTAATTCGCTTACTTTTTTACATTTTGCGTTATCCAGCGCTATACAATTTCTGATATACTAAGTTTTATATATTTCTGATTTTGCTGCATTCTACGATTCAAGTCATTTAGATGAAGCGATCGTCATTCGTCTTTCCTAAATCTACTAGATTTCAAGTACGCCCTCCGGTGAAGAGACGATATGCATCTAAAAAGAGACTAGCAAAACCGGATTAAAGCTTTCACTGTGACAGTCTTTTGTTTCAACAGACGAACACGAACGGATGAACGTGACTAAAGACAGATAAGTACGCACAAAGACACACAACAATCACACTCATAGATCCTGGCACTAACTAGGATTCCTGTTTTTAGGGAATCAGGAACTAGAGGACCATGGTGTCACCCAGACATGAAACAAATGCTTGCTATTTTTTACCGACTTCAAAAAAGGAAAAGGATTTTTTATGTTTGTTATCTCAGAACTGCGTCATTTATAAACCGATTTGGAAAATTCTTTTGGTCCCATATAAATGTCACCGATATTTGACTTTGGACTTCGAAGATACATTGAAGTCGGTTTTTTTGGTAAATGTATATTAGTTTTGTATGCACAAACATTTGCCCAGTCACGGGAACCGAACCCACAACCTCAGTCTCTACACTTCGGTCAGATCAGGTTCAGTTTAAGTCGGTCAGATGTCTCTAAACTTTCTCTAGTCTACAATCCCAAACCAAAAGCCCAGTTGGCCGCGACTCCCAAGAGCTCTTCCAAAACCCGAGTCACGTACAAGTCGAATTTACAGGCAATTCATTCGCTATTGGATTATTAGGCATTGATCTTTTAAAAAATTTCGAATTACACGTTTTTTTTCTCAGTGTCCCCAATACCCAATTTCGGCGAATGAGAATATAACGTCGAGCTATCCCAGAACGAGGCAGGAATAATAATTTGCCGGCTTTATTATAGGTTTTTTATGTTTGAATTAAAAGGAAGCTTGTTGGGTTTAGGCCCTAGCTTTGGAGATTTTTTAAATTTACGTTCGAAATGTCGAGACTTATTTAAAACTTTTTTGTTATATTTTTTTACTTGATTAAGCTCTTTGCATAGACTTTTATATCAAACATTTTATAAATTAAAATAACAAATTTTAAAGCTCACAATTATTTGTATCACTGATACTGAAAGCTTAATGCTTATTAATAAAAATACATTTTCAAAATAAATGTTGTATACTTTAGTGAAAATTACACCGAAATTAGTAAATAAAGTTATTTTACACTACGGCTAACTTTGATTCAATCCATTTAATATGTACTGTAAAGAAACCGTTGTAATATTATTTTATTTATTTCTTAGATTCACAGCAGTTTTTTTTTTTTTTTTACGCTTTATAGATCTATGTTTGGCCACAATCTCACCTGATGTGAAGCGATGATGTGGCCTAAGATGGAGCACATAGATCTAGAGAGAGACGGCAGTTGAGCGGCTGCTCAGACCCGTCACCCCGATGGTTCACCGAGCATCATTCCGAAACACGACTAGGTCGCTTGACGGCACTTATAGCTAGTTACATATAATTTGAACTTAAGCCAAAACATCTATGTACATATCTATAGTGAACAAATTGAAATGGGTCTCACCCATGGCCCTCATGACCTCTGTAGGTAGTTATTTAAAGCATGCCTAGTATGTTTTTTTATGTAATTGAGTGACGCGACGAGTAGGTCGTTTACCTGATGGTAAGCAACATGCCTGCTCAATCAAAATACCATCCAGAACATTGTTATAAAAAATCGTCCGCGCTTGTCACCCATAGTCTCATAATACCCAGTAATTTCGGTACAGTGCCCTTCAAATCGGAAAATCTTCAAAATGCTTGCGCACTACTACTTGGCGGCAGAATAACTGGTAAAACGGTGTTAGCAGTAGTATCGTGCATTTTTTACCAACAAATCGGAAGCGTATTACGAAGTACTCGTGGTAACGCTGCGCGCACACTGATTGTCTGAAATTATGAAAACTCGGCGTCACTCGCAAACAGCGGCGCGAGACAACTTTTAATTAAATACTAATGCTTCGCGAACAATTTACAATTAAAATAGGGAAGCGCAAATTGCTGGCGGTTCGTCGATAAATGGCTTTGAGCAATTTGTCGCTGGTTTGTGTTAAGCTGTGCTTGCGGGGATGTTAAGTGTACTGCATTGCAGTGCGTTTAATGGTGGGGTGTGCTATAACCCTGATTATTTATTACATAAAATTAAATCTATTTCCCTTTAATGATTTAGAGAGTTACGCTAGAAGCAATGTCAAATACATTTTATGTTACTCTACGGACGGTATTCCGAAGACACAGGTTCGATCTCTACCCGAGCAATGTCATTTTTCTTCTTCCTAATTATATAAAATCTTAAGACTTATCGATGTCGAGTAAACATGAAATAAAAGGATTTCACATCACTAAACCCAACGTGTGTGTAAGAAGAAATTAATTCATATTTCACTTGTAGCAATGAAACAGCCGCGCTTACAGACATAAACACGGTACGTATTATTTTGATATACATAGTAATTAGGGCGTCATGTTAAAGAGGGGAAGATGTTAAACCAACATCCGGGATCTCTTGTTTAACCTGTTGATGGTAAACGTTGATAACAGCGGCATTTTGATAATACTATAATGATGTTTAATTTTGGGAAATAATTCTACACAAGTTAATAGCAATATTTAGTTTTCTTTGTTAATAGACTCGCAGAGAAACTTGTGAAGTTCAAAGTTCAGAAGCTCTTTATTCAATTTAGACTTCATTGACGCACTTATGAACGAAAATGTATCATTAAATCTCTACCGTATCATTGAAAAAAAAGCAACTGTCCCACAAGATATTTATTATGTATATATTTTATAATTAGGCTTGCAATAGGTATAGGTTAAGTTTATGTGGTTTAATGTTTCCTATAACACACTTTACTGCACCGCTACCATTTTTTCTTGCACGTCCTGGATGACTGGTAGAAAATTCTATCTAGCATTAAGTCCTCCATGTACAAACTGATTTGTGCTAAAGTATAAATAAATAAATAAGATATAGCAAGAAAGTGAGAAGAATTTTTTGTTGCAGTTTCTAAGTTTTTAACAATACTACAAGTATGTTTTTTGCCTTGGCAGAAGCTGCTTGTTTAAAAATCTTTGTGGTCTATACTTATCAAATCAAAATCATTTTATTAATTTTTGGCATCACAGACGCACTTATGAACGTCAATTATCACAAGACTCTACCACCGTATCGGAAAAAGAACCACTAATCAGAAGATACGGCAATTAGCAGAAGCAGTTGGTTACTTTGCAGAAGTGGAATGTTCCAAGCATCTTTGTCTTCTATATAATAACTTATATTTCTATATTATTCTTATTTTATTTTAATTTTATTTATTTTTTTAAACCGTATTTACGTCATTGCCTTATGCTTATGCTAATTCAGTGCTTCACCAGTATCTGGATGTCTATTTACTTATTTATTTATACTCTAGCCCAAAACAGTTTGTACGTGGAGGAATTAATGCTAGATAGAATTTTCTACCAGTCATCTAGGACTTGCAATGTCGATGTTGATCAGTCCTAAAGATTTGAAAGGTCAGAACGCACCACTCAACGAGGCTCCGCGTGGTGTTCCAACTCTCATAGACCTATAGTCACCAAAAGCTCGTAAAAAGGGCATTATCCGGAAAAAACAATCGTTTAAAGGTTTTTGGCAAAAACTACCAAATGAATTCCAACGATACGCAGCGCCGTCCCGCTTCCTCCATAAACTTTAAACTTATTCCAGCTTTAAAAAGATCCTGAAAAGAAGCCAGTGTAAAATTTAATCGCCAAATTAGCATAAACAAAGCAGTAACAATATCACTAAACAAAACATAACAGTTGCAGTGAAACGAGCGGCTTGAGTCAATTGTATTCACTCCGCCGGTGCCCGGCCAATTGGGGGCCAGTGTACGGGCAAAGAGTAGCAGCTGTTTTAAGAACAGAAGAGTGACAAGTGAAGAAAAGTGAGTGAAGAGTTTTCAAGGCTAGAGTGAAAAGGTTTCTTCTAAATCTACGTGCTCCATCTTCGGCCACATCGTCACTTTACTTCAGGCCAGATGGTGGTCAAACGTAGATTTATCACAAAATAAAAATAAAAACATTACTGACGTTTAACCCATCGGCATTGGTATCGCGACTGCGAAATTCAATCGGTTAATTATAGTAAGATGGAGTACATTTTATAAGAAGTTGGGGTTGGTCTCTATCTATAACGATATCAGATCGATGTCGTGCCATTGTAGTAGATAAAAAAAAAAGAATGACAAAATAGAACTTAATGTCCAGTACAATAGTTACTGAATCTAATACCGAGGCCGTCTGGGTAGGTACCACCGCTTTACCAGTTATTCAGCCGCCAAGCTCGCGCACTACTGTGTTCCGGTTTGAAGGGCATTGTAGCTAGCGAAATTACTGGGCATTATGAGACTCAACAGCTAATTGTCTCAGGATGACCAGCGCAGTGCAGCGCCGTGCAGGATTTTGCAAAGCAGGGTTCTGGGTGGTGCTGTTATTGTTGTAGGCTGGCGTATTGCTTACCATCAGGCAAACGACCAGCTCGTCTCGTAAGTTGGTTTCATAAAAAAATAAAATATTATTATCTAAATGCTAATTGATATTTGGTGTCAGTGGGAGCATGAGCGACTTTCGATACGATGCACCCTAGTTCAAATCCCGCTGGCCCCGCACCACTGATTGCCACGCTCTAAAAACGATGAAGAAAAACATCGCGAGGAAACCGGCATGTTCAAGAATTAATCACAAAAATTCAAGGCTGAGTGACATTCACCAACGCGCACTGGGCCAGCGTGGTGGATTACGGCCCGTACTCTCTCTATGAGAGAAGGCCCGTGTCCCAGCAGTGGGAACGTGATGGGCTGATGATGATGAATTTATATTTTACTCCTAGATCGATTCTAGAGATGATAAAATGCTTGTTTTTCTTTTTCATATAAGCCTTGGTTTTACCTTCTTTGTTTTGGTGATCTACAGTTTAATAATATTATTTATTTAAGTTTTGTTTGTCATTTATAAAGCCCTTCGCACGGGTAATTAAAAATAATATTTGCTTCATCCATGACCCAAGTCACCGATCCAGGGAGCCGCACAGCTAGAGGGCGGAAGTAGGCAGGTTTCGCACCAACAACACCAGCTGTCCTACCCGTTCTATGACGCGGAACAGGCAGCTAATGGCCCAATTTAATTTTCCCGTTCCGGTTCGTCGGCTGCATGCTTTTTGCATGACGCCGTCGATGGCCCGGGCCGGGCCTGTCGACGGGAATGAGGCCCGTTTTAAAGTATCTTGGTATTCTCAAATTATTTAATTAGAAATGAACCTTTGCTAGAGATATTTGAGAAAACAGGCTACTTGGGGAGCTGGCCTTATTGTTTATATTTGGGCTTTATTTTGAAGGAAAATACTCTTATTATTAACTGGATCAGCTCTTGATTTATTCGTCGGAGTTTTCAAATTATTGGATAAATAGTGAAGATTTGAGTGCAGACTGCTCAAGTTTGTTTTTATGGAACTGAGTGATGATACAAGCAAGTCTTTCGCCTGATGGTAAGCGCCATGCCTGCCCATAATAATTGCAGTGGCACCCGAAACTTTTAATACCATAAAAAGCACTGCGTAGCACTGCATTGCGCTCATCGCCCCGAGACATCAGATATTAAGTCTCATATGCCCAGTAATTTCACCGGCTACAATGCCTTCAAACCGGAACACATAACTGCTTGGTGGCAGAATAAAAAGCAAAACTGTGGTACCTACCCAGACGGCCTCCCGCATACAAGAGACCTATCACGAGTAGGTACTAAGTTTATTTTAGGCCTACGTTATCATCTACCATATCAAGCGAAATAGTGACCAGTTTATAAAAAGCTGACCTTTATCTGATAAAGATCTATAAGGATTAGTAAAAGGATTAGAGGATTAGTAGATTTATAAAGATTAATTAACACCTATCGGAAAATAATTAGTTGATGATTAGTGAAAAATCGTCCGAACAAAATAAACTACCCACTTACGTTTCAATGATCTTGTTTATCAAACTTGTCTCTCCAAAACGGCAAAACAACGCTAAACGTGGACGACGCAGTGAAATAGTGGGAACATAAACAACAGGGGTCGACGGCGAGCCGTCGGAAAAAACAGAATCATTTAACTTATTGGTACGGGCACAGTTCGTGAAGATTGTGTTTTCTCGATTTTTTTCTCTATGTTTATGGTTTTGCACGGTTTATCTATTCAGCCCAGCTTTTAGGTAAAATTCTCAGATTTAATAAAATTTAAATAGGTCATCATCATCATCATCATAAATAAAATTAAGTAAAACTTAAATACGTCATCATCATCATCATCATAATGATGATCTATTTAAATTTTACTTAATTTTATTTATTGAATTTTACCTAAAAGCTGGGCTGAATACATAAACCGTGCGAAACCATAATATATTGAAATAACTAATGACGTACAATGTATAAAGCAATTCATAATTGATATAAAACGGCTAAGACTCACTGTAAATGTCGAAAATTACTCCGACCAGGTTTCGGACATTTTAGAAGTCCTTCTTCTGGGAGTTATGAGATCAAGCCGCGGCGTAGGTCGCGAGCGCTCGCACGTAACTGGCGGCGCGTGCGCGGCTCTGCAGACGCGGCGGGCGGCGTCGGTGGAGTTCGCGCCCGCTCGGCGATGTTCGTAAGTTCGGTGGTGGGTGAATCATCACTGCCGCTACTAATGTCTGCTGCATTAGGATCTAAGCACACTGCACTAATTGTGTCCATTTCGCACTCGAGTAAAATCTTGGTGTTGATCATACTGAGTACCGGTTTCCACGATGGTGAAATGCTCCAGCCCTGATCCCTATTAAAAGTAGCATGCCGTCCTATTTCGATGGCCTCACGCACCTTCCTAGGGACGAAGAACTTCTCCCTGGCAAGAACGGACACCTTGTCGAAACGGATGTAATGTCGGGAGTCCGAGATGTGAGCATGCTGAGCAACCGCTGACCGATCGGTGTCCAGATTCCTGATGCTGCGTATGTGCTCCGTTATCCTAGTCGATATGTTGCGCCGGGTTTCACCTATATAAGACACCCCACAGTCGCAAGGAATCTTGTATACGCCTGGTCCGCTAAGTGGTTCCTTGTCTTTTGGAGATCGCAGAAAACGCCGGAGTTGTCCTGGTGGGCGGAACCTTGTCTTGATACCATACCTCCTGTCCAGGTAGTGACCGATTTTATCGGTCACCCCCTTTACAAAAGGCAGATAGATCGGAGATCGTTCCACTGTGTCTGGTCGTTTCCGCTCACTCTTACTGGCCCATCGGGTGCACTGGCGCCAGTTATACCCATTACTTTCCAGGACACTCTTGACGTGCTCCAACTCGGCGTGTACATGCTGGGGGTCACAAATGCTCAGAGCCCTGTTTATAAGAGAACGTGACACAGCAGCCAGGTGCGATACATGGTGATGGGAATCTGCCTGCAGGTATCTGTCAGTGTGAGTCGGCTTTCGGTACACAGTATGTGCCAACGTACCATCATGTTTGCGTGTGACTAGGACATCCAGGAACGGGAGAACGCCATCTTTCTCTGTCTCAACCGTGAACTGGATTTTGCTGTGTACAGTGTTGAGGTACGAAGTGAAACTCTCCAGTGCATCTTTCGTAATAACAGCGAAAACGTCATCGACATATCGCCACCAACAGCGTGGTTCCAAAGAAGTGTTCATCATTGCCCGGTTTTCGAACCACTCCATGAAGATATTGGCCACGACTGGGGCTATCGGTGATCCCATGGCCACTCCGTCTACCTGTAAATAATACTCGTCTCGCCAAGCGAAATATCCACTATTGAGACAGAACTTCGTCCATTCAATGTACTCAATAGGTAAGTTATTAGAGTGTATTAAGTCAGTGATCACATTAATAGAGTCTTCTATTGGCACATTGGTGAAAAGCGAAGCAACGTCGAAGCTAACCATCATCTCGGTGGGTTGAATACAAGTATCAGCTAGAAGGCGGACAAAATGTCTAGAATCTCTCACATGACTACTAGTTTTTCCAGTCAGAGGGTGTAGGATGGCAGCAAGATATTTCGACAGCTGATATGTAGGAGCGTCTATTTGACTCACAATAGGTCGTAGTGGCCAGTCAGGTTTGTGAATTTTTGGCAGCCCGTAGATCTTTGGAGACGTAGGATTATGAGGACGTAGGCGTGTGACCAAATCATCGTTCTCGGATTCCTTTAATAATTTTATCACTTTTGCTGTCACCCGAGAAGTTGGATTGTAACTTACCTTCTTGTATGTACTGGCATCACTAACCAACTGGTTTAGTTTGCGTTCATAATCAAAGGTATTGACCACCACCGTCGCATTACCCTTGTCGGCTGGCAACACCAAAACGTCACTATTGCTATTTAAATCCCTTAAAGCAGCCATCTCACCTTTACTTATGTTCCTTTTGGGTGGTTTTAATTTGCGTACCATTGACGAAATATCCTGTCTTATGCATTCTGCCGAAATGTGTGGAATTCTGTTGCGTATTAAAGTATCCTCTACACTTGTTATAATATTTTCAACAGGAATAATAACGTCATAAATTTGTCCTCGTACCGACTGAGTGACGATGCTATAAGTGCCCTATCTCGAGGACTTAACTATGCTCCTGCACCTCAGAAAATTCCTGTTGAAAATATTATAACAAGTGTAGAGGATACTTTAATACGCAACAGAATTCCACACATTTCGGCAGAATGCATAAGACAGGATATTTCGTCAATGGTACGCAAATTAAAACCACCCAAAAGGAACATAAGTAAAGGTGAGATGGCTGCTTTAAGGGATTTAAATAGCAATAGTGACGTTTTGGTGTTGCCAGCCGACAAGGGTAATGCGACGGTGGTGGTCAATACCTTTGATTATGAACGCAAACTAAACCAGTTGGTTAGTGATGCCAGTACATACAAGAAGGTAAGTTACAATCCAACTTCTCGGGTGACAGCAAAAGTGATAAAATTATTAAAGGAATCCGAGAACGATGATTTGGTCACACGCCTACGTCCTCATAATCCTACGTCTCCAAAGATCTACGGGCTGCCAAAAATTCACAAACCTGACTGGCCACTACGACCTATTGTGAGTCAAATAGACGCTCCTACATATCAGCTGTCGAAATATCTTGCTGCCATCCTACACCCTCTGACTGGAAAAACTAGTAGTCATGTGAGAGATTCTAGACATTTTGTCCGCCTTCTAGCTGATACTTGTATTCAACCCACCGAGATGATGGTTAGCTTCGACGTTGCTTCGCTTTTCACCAATGTGCCAATAGAAGACTCTATTAATGTGATCACTGACTTAATACACTCTAATAACTTACCTATTGAGTACATTGAATGGACGAAGTTCTGTCTCAATAGTGGATATTTCGCTTGGCGAGACGAGTATTATTTACAGGTAGACGGAGTGGCCATGGGATCACCGATAGCCCCAGTCGTGGCCAATATCTTCATGGAGTGGTTCGAAAACCGGGCAATGATGAACACTTCTTTGGAACCACGCTGTTGGTGGCGATATGTCGATGACGTTTTCGCTGTTATTACGAAAGATGCACTGGAGAGTTTCACTTCGTACCTCAACACTGTACACAGCAAAATCCAGTTCACGGTTGAGACAGAGAAAGATGGCGTTCTCCCGTTCCTGGATGTCCTAGTCACACGCAAACATGATGGTACGTTGGCACATACTGTGTACCGAAAGCCGACTCACACTGACAGATACCTGCAGGCAGATTCCCATCACCATGTATCGCACCTGGCTGCTGTGTCACGTTCTCTTATAAACAGGGCTCTGAGCATTTGTGACCCCCAGCATGTACACGCCGAGTTGGAGCACGTCAAGAGTGTCCTGGAAAGTAATGGGTATAACTGGCGCCAGTGCACCCGATGGGCCAGTAAGAGTGAGCGGAAACGACCAGACACAGTGGAACGATCTCCGATCTATCTGCCTTTTGTAAAGGGGGTGACCGATAAAATCGGTCACTACCTGGACAGGAGGTATGGTATCAAGACAAGGTTCCGCCCACCAGGACAACTCCGGCGTTTTCTGCGATCTCCAAAAGACAAGGAACCACTTAGCGGACCAGGCGTATACAAGATTCCTTGCGACTGTGGGGTGTCTTATATAGGTGAAACCCGGCGCAACATATCGACTAGGATAACGGAGCACATACGCAGCATCAGGAATCTGGACACCGATCGGTCAGCGGTTGCTCAGCATGCTCACATCTCGGACTCCCGACATTACATCCGTTTCGACAAGGTGTCCGTTCTTGCCAGGGAGAAGTTCTTCGTCCCTAGGAAGGTGCGTGAGGCCATCGAAATAGGACGGCATGCTACTTTTAATAGGGATCAGGGCTGGAGCATTTCACCATCGTGGAAACCGGTACTCAGTATGATCAACACCAAGATTTTACTCGAGTGCGAAATGGACACAATTAGTGCAGTGTGCTTAGATCCTAATGCAGCAGACATTAGTAGCGGCAGTGATGATTCACCCACCACCGAACTTACGAACATCGCCGAGCGGGCGCGAACTCCACCGACGCCGCCCGCCGCGTCTGCAGAGCCGCGCACGCGCCGCCAGTTACGTGCGAGCGCTCGCGACCTACGCCGCGGCTTGATCTCATAACTCCCAGAAGAAGGACTTCTAAAATGTCCGAAACCTGGTCGGAGTAATTTTCGACATTTACAGTGAGTCTTAGCCGTTTTATATCAATTATGAATAATAACACTCACGAAACTTTTCAAAATATTAAGCAATTACTAATAAACAAAACCTGTTGTACAATTTAGGAATATTTGTAAGAAACTACAATAATAATTATTTGAATTTAACACCAGTGACTATTATTTAAATATAAACATTGACTCATAATGATTAACCATATTATAATTATAATAAAATTGGCATTAACTTTTAACCGACTTCAAAAAGGAGAAGGTTCTTTATTCAATTGTATTTTTTTAATTTTTTTTATGTTTGTTACCTCAGAACTTCGTCATTTAAAAAACCGTTTGCAAAATTCTTTTTGCGTTAGGTTCAGTATAGCTACGAAGTGGTCCCATATAAATTTAATCGATATTTGACCTTGCACTTTGAAGATACACAGAATTCAGTTTTTGTTTTTTCTAAAAACTAATTATCTCAATACTATTTCTAATTTATTTTTAAATTTTTATTGTTTTTAATTTATTTGACGTTTTAATACAACGCACAAATAGCCTTCCTCTTCTAATTGCTGCACACAACAGGGTCTATAATGGACTGTATTTTTACTTACCTATCATCTAATTACATTATAGATTGCAATAAAGAATTGAATTAAGTCAACTGCCGCAAGCTCCCTTTGGAGAGCGAGCCAATGAATCAATACAAAATGAGAATCTTCTCACCCAAGAAGATTGTCGCCAAGTCCCACTTCTGACACCATGTATATTTAGGTGCAGGGCGGCTCCAGGACGTTCTCTTTATAGTAAACCTCATACGAGGTTATTAATTATAGGCAAATTGACTCTTGTTCTTGTGTCGATAAGGACAAGAGTCATTTGAAGTGGAGGATATAGCTAATATAAACTTTTTTTATGGTATTGAGTAATGAGAGGAGCGAGTCGTTCGTGTGATGGTAAGCGCCACGCTTGCTCATAACAATTGCAGTGCGACCCAGAACATTTAATCGTAAAAATAACTGTGAACTCCGAAACATAAGATATTAAGTCTCATATAGCCAGTAATTTCGCTGGCTACAATGCCCTTTAAACCGGAACACATTAATGCGTGCGCACTACTGCTTGGTCGCAGAATAACTGGAAAAGCTGTGGTCCCTACCCAGACGGCTCTCCGCGTACAAGACCTACCACGAGTAGACTACCATAGATAATACAACAGTCGAATGTAACTAACGACTTTTTAGGTAACATGGTTCAACGCTGATTTTTCACGGGATGATGTTCGGCGAACCATCGTAGAAACAGGTCTGAGCAGTCGGTCAACTGCCGCCTTTTTCTAGAACCCCATTTTCACTTCAAATTAGGTGAGATAATGGTCAAACATAGAGGTATAGAAATATAGAGGTTAACTTCGTGTTGAACCATCGCCTATACAAGACTCTGAATTATTAGAAAGGGAGACGTTCACAGCTGTAGAAGATATGCTTGCCCAATTTAAAACCATACAATTACGATAGTCAATTAATTAATTAAAATTAAATAAATTAAGATAGTTTTCACAGGTGTAGAAGACCCCATGAATAAAACCATACTATAACGATAGTTAATTAAAATTAAATAAATTACGATAGCTAAATAATTTACGATAGTTTTCACAGCTGTAGAAGACCCTATGCTTAAAACAATACAATTGCGATAGTAAACCATTACGCTCAACACCAAACGAGCAATAAAATACTGGCAACATAATACAGCTAGAGGTTAAGTACCGTCTGAAAAAGAAATATTTAACTCCATCTTTTTTGTACGAGAAAAGTTGTTGCGAGTTCGAACGCGCGATGTTCGCTGAGGCTGAAAGCTTGTGTGCTTGTCAATTTGTTACTCTGCAGTACTAACTCACTTAGAAATCTTCGGATACTTAAATTAGAAAAGATCAAATACAAAACCACCAAAGTACAGTGAATTAGAGAACAAAGGTAGATTATAATATAGTATAGTGTCACAATAAACGCTCTCATGTGATATTTCATAACGGAAGACCGTCTGGGTGGGCCGGTAGGTACCACAGCTTTGCCAGTTATTCTGCTGCCAAGCAGTAGTGCGCAAGCATTACTGTGTTCCGGTTTGAAAGGCATTGTAGCCAGCGAAATTACTGGGCATATGAGACTTAATATCTGATGCCTCGGGGTGATGAGCGCAATGCAGTGCTACTCAGTTTTTTATAGTATTCAAAGTTCTGGGTAGCACTGCAATTGTTATGGGCAGGTGTTGCGCTTACCATCAGGCGAACGACTTGCTCATCTCATCATTCAGTAATAAAAAAATGTGATATAGATAATTTCAGGTACATCAGCTACCTTTACAGCACTACAAGCAAAGTAAAAAGCAGTTAAACATAAATTCTCCACAAAACGTAGTGCACTTGAGCCAGAAACAGTGTCAGCCAGTGCATAGCAACGAGAAGACTTTGTTGTTCAAGCAATAACCGTCTGTCACGGCATGCGTGCAACTAAACTGTGAAACAAACCTGGGGACGTATGCACGGGAGCGACGGCGACGTAAGTAATTTGTGTCATGTAGGATAATCAGGTGGAATGGCTCATCGCGAAAATTCGAGGACTAGAACACTAGCCAGGTTTTGATTTTGATTTTTTTTTATGTAACTGTATGACGAGACGAGCTGGGCGTTTGCCTGATGGTAAGCAAAGCGCCCATAACAATAACAGCACGACCCAGAACTTTGTTTTGCAAAATCCTGCGCGGCGCTGCACTGCGCTCGTCACCCTGAGACATATAATTAGCATAGACATATAATTAGCTGTTGAGTCTCATTTGCTAAGTAATTTCGCTGATAAATATATATGGGAGTGAGAGCGAGTGTTGCTTAGTTCCCACTACGTGCTACTTTCGATCCAACGCTCCCGAGTTCGAATCCCGCTGGCCCCGTACCACTAACTTTCTTATGTGCGGATCTAACACTCACTCTAAACGGTGAAGAAAAGCATCGTAAGGAAACTGGCATGTCCAAGAATTTATCACAACATTTCAAGGACATGTGATGTCCACAACTGGGCAACGCACTGGGCCAGTTAGATATAGCATTGATTGGCAACAAACAATATTTCGATCTTTTCCCGTAGAAAATGTATGGTGAAAGTTTTTGGAGATTTTTGTCATTTCTAGTACTCATACCTTAAATGGTTCCATAGACTCTTCTGATCCCTACAAGAAAAAGGATAGATAGATAGATACATAAACACTATTATTCACCTTAAACATAAAAATTAAGTACAAGTTAAATGTTTACAATGGTGTAACAATGGGTGGTCTTATCGCTCAAAGCGATCTCTTCCAGACAACCTTTGGATTGATTGGAATATTTTTTTTTGTAATTTAGCAATTTTTTCGCTGAATGTACATTATTTCCAAAATTTGTGAATGCAGTTCAGAATATCTCGAAACGTTATGGATGGTCTCTTAGTAACTTTTTTCTGTAACTATAACGGTTAAGGCCCTTCCTGTCCCGTTTTAAAAATCCACCCTGTAAGTATATAGGTATGGTGAGTCCTATTTACGCAAAAAATATAACTATAGGTACCAAACACTTGAACGAATAAAAAAGACGGACGCCGCGTCGCCAAATTCAAAAGTGAAGCACTCAAGCTACGCCGGTTCGCTCGTTCGTACACAATCCTCACGCACACGTTTACATCATGCTATGCGGATCGGTCGTCACATCGACCGTCCGCCCACTGAAACAAACATAACGCCACCGCCATTGCTATGTTTCAGTTGTTGCTTAGCAAGATTTTGTTCGCCTTTTTTAGTCTTTTTTAGTTTTGCTGGCTACAATGCCCTTCGAACCGGAATACAGAGTAATACTTGCGCACTACTGCTTGGCGGCAGAACAACTGGCAAACCTGTGGTACCTACCCAGACGGCCGACGGACGGATAATACACAAACACACTCTATTAACACTCAAATTTGGTACCTTAAAACCAAAAAGCAAAGAGGATCGTTTAAAAACAACTAAGTTCAATTCCCTGGTCGTGATAGGAACGTGGAAACTCCAAAAGTGTCGGTTTCGTTATGGGAAATAGAATAAACTCACAAACGTAACGCAAACATTGGAGGAAACGTTTTGTGGCGAAGTTACTTTAAATACCTCTTTAGGGACTTACAAGTTTTGGGAAATGAGAGCAGATTTCCGAGTTTCGTTATTTTCAAACGATTGAAATAAATGTTTGAGTTGGAAGAACGAGCTTGTTGGATGGAGTTCATAATTTGACCTCATTTAAACAAAGTGAATCTTTTTTTGACGAGACGACCAGGCCGTTCACTCCAACTCAACAACAACCCAAGAACTCAAAGAGCTATGGAGATGGAGAGAGCTATGCTCGGGATTTCTTTGCGAGATAACATCCGGAATGTGGAAATCCGCAAAAGAACAAAGGTAGGACATAGCTCTCAAAATTATATATTTATATAGCTCGAAGAACCTATAACCTTTGGGGTAAAAAGGTTTTCGAGTGGCGACCACGGACTGGAAGGCGGAGCGTAGGACGGCCCCCCACAAGGTGGACCGACGACCTGGTAAGAGTCGCGGGGAGCCGCTGTATGCATACAACGAGCAACCGCTCGTTGCGCCGATCTATGGGGGAGGCCTATGTTAAGCAGTAGACGTCTTCCGACTGATGATGATGATGATGAAGAAAGTGAATCTTTATTTGAAGGGACGAGCCGTTCATTTGATGGTGAGCAACGAGCCTGCCCATAACAGTTGCAGCACCACCCAGAACTTCGATATCCAAAATCCTGTGCGGCACTGCACTGTGCTCGTCACACTGACACAATAGCTTTTAAGTTTCATAATACCCAGCAATTTTGCTAGCGGTGGTACCTACTCAGATGCTCACATACGAGAAATTTTTGGTAAAGAGCAATACAATAAAGAGCACTGAAATTGAGCATTAAATGGTGCTGAGCGGTAACTTGTGCTCTTTATGATCCTTGTGGTAGGTCACTCGTATGCGGGAGGCCGTCTGGGTAGGTACCACAACTTTGACAGTTTTTCTGCCACCAAGCAGTAGTGTGCAAGCATACTGTGTTCCGGTTTGAAGGGCATTGTAGCGTAGAATTACTGGGCATATGAGACTTAATATCTGATGTCTCGGGGTGATGAGCGCAATGCTTTGTGCAGTGCTTTTTATGGTATTAATAGTTCTAGGTGGCACTGCAATTGCTATGGGCAATCGTGGCGCTCACCATCAGGCAAACGACTTGCTTGTATCATCATTCAATTCCATAAAAAAATAGTAAACTGAGTTCAAACATTTCACTTTGTTCCCCCAATACGCATGATGACGTACCGGAAAAATCGGCCCAAAATGTATCGAAGCCCAAAGTAAACAAATCAACAAACATCGTTCCAAACCGTTTCCTGAAAAACTGAAAGTGCCCGCATAAAAACCCCCAGAACAATAATAACATTTAAATAAAGACGCCGTTACTGCAGCGGTGAGATCCGAATTCACTGGCTGTAGGTACGGACGCCCCGGGGAAGGGTTAGTAAACTCTATAACAGATCTTTTTATATGGAAAAGTATAAGAATGTAGGTACTTATAACCTGAGAATTGTATTGAAATTTGAATATTTTAAGGGTTACCAACACCTGTAATGAGAGTTCTTTTAACCGACTTCAAAAATGGAGAAGGTTCTATCAAAGAAAACTAAATATTACTACGTAAAGAAGCGACACTTCCACCCCCCAGCTAATTTGTCGTCACCCGCAATAAACCGATGAAACATGGGCAATGCCGTGCTTACGTCACTCGGTTGTCACCGCTCGCTGCGAATGACTAATGAGTGAGATTCAAATATTTATTTTATATGTGCGATCAATTGATGTCATTTGAGGTTGTTATGACCTCTTTGGATGACGACGACGACCTGCTTTACAAAGGTAAAGCAGGCCGGCTGACTATTTGACTTTGACATATAGACGAAACATATTGAGAAAAAGACGGAGAACGGCTGAAGACGGTGGAGCTGACCTGACTGACGGAGGTCTGCCAATCTCTTTTAAAATGGTTCGTTATTGTTCTGTGTATGGATGCAAAGAAACCACTTACACAAATAAGAATCGAAGTTTTTTTGGTTTTTCGCGTCTCCCAGCCAAGCGATAGTGGGTGTGAAAGAGAAACACTTAGGTTGCTAATGTATAGCGTTGTCCTTGTCGCGCTCGATTTGTATTAGCTCATCCCTACAATAATTACGCACACACACAAAACGTGTGCGTACAGGCCGGTGCGCCAGTAGTAGTACGAGAATAGACAGTTAGCTCGGTGAATTTGTATGGAGTGTCAGGGGTCTGGTTCTTTGTTCCACTACATTCTTTTATGCATGTTTACCTATTTCTCGGCCAACTGTTGACCAATTTCAAAAATTCTTTTTGCGTTCAGTTGAGTATAGCTACGAAGTGGTCCCATGTAAATTACATCGATATTTGACCTTGGACTTCGAAGATACATTGACGTCGGTTTTTTTTGTGGTACAATGTATACTTGTTTAAAAAGTTCTTGTCATCACTTAAAGTGATAAAAGTTCCTTTTTTATTGCTAATCAACTCTCATATTTTATTGTTTTTATTACCTGATAGGCTCGCATTTGACCGCAGTCTCACCTTATGGAAAGTGATGACGCGGTCGACGATGGATTATGCTTGCCTAGAAGATACCGATTCACTCGGGACTTGAAGACACCTAAATTATAGGAATCGGGAAACAGAGACGCTGGTAAGGTGTTCCATTCCTTAACTGTTCGCATTATGAAAGTTGAAGCAAGGCGTTTCTATAGAAGTGAAATAATAAAATTTCACTTAAATTTCACTCCTGTAGAAGTGAAATACAAATTACGTCTCCGTAGAAGATAACTAAAATTATAATAATAAAAATAACGATCACATACATCCTGGGCTATAACTAGAATTCCCTGTATCCCTGGTCCTGGTTCCCTGGTTCACTACGAGGACCATAGTCCCAGAAGCACCCAGACACAAAACGAATACTTGCGCTTTTTCTCTGAACAAACATTTGTCCCGTCACGGGAACGAACCCGCAACCTCGGTAGTGTAACCCGACCTACCCAACCACCATACCACAGAGGCTGTCTTAATTAATTATTTTCTATTCTTACCTAACGTTGAAGTCGGAATACAGTACAATTAATTAATTATAGTGTATTTGTTTAATGAGTAATTAATAATGAGTAATTGTTAAAAGGAGCGTGTAAACTGCTAAGAAAGATATAAAGTAAAATCGGCGTAAAATCTTGGTATAATATAAAGCCGATGGAGATATAAAAGTGGGTAGTCGTAAAACGCGGTATCGGCAGGTGACAGGTTTAGCGCCGCGCGGGCGACGCGGAAGATTTATCGATAAACTTTACACGGTACAGTCAGCGACGTAAGTAGCTGAACTTTTACAGTCTTTTAATCGACAATAACACTGAAAATATCTTTATCAAGTACCTATATTATCTTTAAAAATTAAAAAAAAGCACTTATAAAGAGAACTTACTTAACTTATACCTAACTGAATACTACGACACAGGAGTTATCCTAGTGTGGGATTCAGAGCTCATAGAATTGATTGTACTACACGATTTGTATTTGCAATAAAATTATTGATTGATTGATATAGAAAATATACAAATTACAAGCATTTTTTTGCAGTTTCCCTATTTGCACAGGATATAAACAGACTTTTTAAATGCAACATTCAGCGAAATAAGCCAAATATTGAAGGTGTATTCAGGTGTAATCAAGATTCACAAATGTTCAGTTACTTTTGTCGCTGACTGTACACGGTGTTCTACCGATGCGATGTGTTTGTAATATTTGATGTGAGCAATTTAAAATCAAAGTAACCTAGATGCTTACTATTTAATGCGCTGCTTATTGCCTGAAAATGTGAGTGACCAATGATGCAATACTAGTAACTCTGAAAATTGTGAAGATACCGATTAATAACATTATAAATGTTGCTGACATTCAAATTTTTAATTTTTTGTTAAATAAATTAGAATTAAAATAGGGAAAATTAGAGTAGGCAATGTTCCTTGAATGTAATTTGTGTTGTGAAATTTAATGTTTATCTCAATTTATATGTCTCAACTAAAATAACTTAAATATATATCCAAAATATAATAAAATTATTCTAAAAGGCCCATGGTAGCTGGCTGCATTGCCACGCTGAATGGCAATGCTGATTTTTTGACCCAAATATGAGCCAGCATTCTGGTCGCACGTCGCCTCCACCAGACGTTTTGCCAAGTCCCTATAGATTTCATGGGTGCTCGGCCCCCACGGTCCTAATGTTAGAACTATGTTCTAACCTTTAGTCTCAAAATATCCTTCAACTGAGTGAGTTGGTAATGTTCCCTAAATGTAATTTGTGTTGTGAAACGCAGTCTATCTCGAGTGTTTTTATTCAGCTCTTTTAAATAAATGTTTAATATTTAAAATAACGTTGAGGCTACTAGGTAATTGTAAGTTTGAACAATAAAGATTTATCTATTTAATCAATTTTGTAATTTGTACGTAGAAAGAACTTTTTGTGTGATAAAAGTAGTTGTTATCAATAAATAAATCAATTTATTTATTTTGGACGAAGTCATCAACTTTGTAACGTCTAGCCACGTTCCTACCAGATCAAAAAAAAAACCTTTTACCTTAAAAAGGTATAGGTATAGGTGTGGAGAAAATGGGAGAAAAATTAGATAATGTCCGTAGAACGCTCGTTTTAAACCGCAACCTGATTTTTTTGTTTTTCTCATCGTCTCTTCTTTTCTTCGTTTATTCTTTCTACCCATTGCATTTCAAGTTCCTCCCTTGCACCAAAGAAAACTAAATATTACTACGTACTTGCACCTTGCTCTCATTGCGTATCGTTAACTCACGCAAATAAGCCACTTACTACGCATTTCAGACAAGAAATCCTTACTGCGAAATCCTTCACTCGCGGACCCATTTCAAATTGTACATTGGTAAAGGGTAAAAGGTAAACCTAAATCGACATGTGGTTATGTCCCGGCTATTTTTACCTATGTCAGTGTGAACAAGCTTGGGGTCGGCCTTGAATTCTGCGGATTCGCCGCTTTCCTTTGGGACCGCGAAAAAATCCCTTTTACGCGAAACCTTTAAAGTAAATGTCGAATTATAACGACGACCGCAAAGAGTGTTTTTTACTTTGTAACTTGCGGTTGTGGAAACCTTTTTAAGTTGTGGAATAAGTTATTCTCTCTACTTTGTTTATGAATGTTTGGCGCGTAATCTACATAGAGGCTCGGGAGGTCTCTGATAATAAATAGGGCTTCCCAAATTGACCGGTTGAGATCCAGTTATGGTCGTTGCAAATTCTATCTCGGGATACCGATCGTTTGATAGTAGAAGAATAGGTAATCTTATTTAGTTATTGTTTCCTGTTGCATGTTCTTTGCAAGCAAAGTCAAACCAAGTCTGTATCTGTGTGCCCTTTGGTAAAGGTCTTCTCCTATTCTTTCCAACCTTCCTTTCTCCGTGCTAGTCTAAAGCCCCGTGGTAATCTTACTTAACAACCTTTTATATTAAATTTCATCCTGAATTAAATCAAGGCGATTAGAATTATGGAAGTTATTTCAGAAGAAATAAAATATTCGTTCTAGTAAAATTCATTAAGAGACAATTGTCTCTGCCATACTGAGAATATAAAAAGTGAGAATTATTTGCGCTCGCGGAGCAAGAACAGACAGGATTCGAAATACTACGGAGGTTAATAGAAAAAACTACTTACTTTATCAAAACTAAGCAAATAACGAAAATATACTTCGCAGCTTTCAATTATCTCTCACACCGCTACATAAAGCGCTAAAGGGTGCACAACTTTAAGACACGTGTATGTTTAGACAAACCCTCTACTAAGTACTTAAGGCTTTTCCAATACCTACAATATTTCAGGCGCACCGCGACCCGATAGTTCTAAGCCCCGTATTATGTGTGGAGTTTGAGACATGTCTCAATCGTAGACGCGGTCACACAGCGTGGCATTATGCGGAGACACGAGCCGGGGAGGGCCAGACACCGATAGCTGGATTTCAGTTCGTACTCGGGTTTATTTGGTAAATATTTGCTCATTGATCATTTAATTTTGTTTCTTTATAAATATATAATAATTCAATTTGGTGTTTTTTTTTAATCTTAAAATAACATTTTAGGCCAAGAAAGATACGTGGTGGTAACCGCATTATATTTTACAATTGTTCTATCCATTCGAAGGTTGTCAAGAAGAAATTAGTCTAAAGGATAAAGCCGCCCATTACACCTGAAATTTACGATATATTTTGTTATACTTTTTTTTTTGTATTTACTTTATTTGGTGTGCAATAACGTGTTATTGCATTGTATTGTGGTTAGAAAGAAATACTTTAGCTGCAGATTACAAACATCATCATTATCAGCCTTTCACACCCCACTGCTGAGTACAGGCCTCTCATATCATACCATTCGCCTCGGCTCTGTGCCATTCTCGTCCAGTTTCGATCCATGATTTTTGTGATATTATCGACCCATCTTCCTTCTGGACGCACAACGCTACGCTTTCCTTGCCTGATGCCGGAACTGTAATCTAGCATCAGGCACACAATGATTTTTAGAAATAAACAAAAACCGACTTCAATGTATCTTCGAAGTTCAAGGTCACATATCGATGAAATTTATATGGGACTACTTTGTAGCTATATTTAACCCAACGCAAAAATAATTTTCCAAATCGGTTCATAAATGACGGAGTTCTGAGGTAACAAACATAAAAAAATAAAGAAAAAATACAATCGAACAGAACCACCTCCTTTTTTAAATTGGTTAAAAACACTTGCAAACAACTACCTAATCTAAACAAAATTCATTGATAGACTTTATTATTGAGATATAATACGCTTTCTATATTTATATTAGTATGATATTTGAATTTGATTCGCTTAGAACAGGGGTCGGCAACCTTTTGAGTGGAAGAACCAAAAATTACAATTTACAAAATTTCAAAGGTTATCAAGAGCCACATTTTTTTCTTGCCAATAATAAATAGTACTTGCATAAATTGTTCTTTTGATAAAAAAACTAATCTATTTATTCATAAGAAAACGATCTATTTATCTATATATGTGTAACATATTATAATGAGGAAATATTTTTTTTGTTTGTAACGAATAGGCTCCGAAACTACTCATAACTTGTTGTTTTAAGTTTCAAACATGACTCCAAATTTTAATTTTTTAGTTGGCTTCTTACTTTACTTTTGATTATATTCATGCAAGAGAACGCTCGCACGAATATGTCGATCCGAAGATAGTCACGGGGGAGGGGTGCTGCAACGAAAAGCGAGTACAAGTGGCTGAGAGATAGAAATGTTGCCTAATCCTCTTTAATCGATTCACAACGGTTTTTAAATATTTGCATACGGAACTAAAGAGCCGCAGATTCACATCCAAAGAGCCACATGTGGCTCGCGAGCCGCAGGTTGCCGACCCCTGGCTTAGAAGATTAACGTGTTTAGAAGATCTGTAGCTAAATGACGTTAGACCAGCATTTCCCAAAGTATGGGTCGCGACCCATTGGTGGGTCGCGAGCGAATATTGGGGGGCCCTGAAATGAAAGATACATCGACTCATTGATTTATCAGAAGATACGTCACTCATAGATAGTTTCAATCGCAAGCAGTTAACGAAATTCGTATTAAAATTTTCCATCGGAACTTTTTTTTGTTTGATCATTCATGTAGTAATGCCCCTTTTTTCCCTGAAAACCAAAAGATGAGTTCCGATTTCAGAAGTTTTTGTTAGGTGGTTCGCAATCCAGTCAACTTTGGGAGCCACTGCGTTAGACATCGAAATACGATCACAAATTGCCTATACTGGATTAACAATCAACACCAAATGCCTACGCTTTGTTCTAATATGTATGAGGTGTGTGGTAGATTATTCAGCTGCAAACCCAGTGCATTATGCATAGGCACGCCAACACTATGCTGACGCGAGTGCAGCGATGGCGCACTTGCGTGGTTGACAAACAGCTACTTATTTGAGTCATACTTAAATGTTTATAAATATACTCGTAAAAATCAAAAGATATTTATTAAATAGGCACTAAAATGAACTATTAAACGTCATACACATAACACAAATTAAAAAACGTAAAAAATTGTAACATAAAATATCATGACTTTGAAAAAAAGGTAAGCGTTTCTTTTTTATACACAAATTGAAGTCCAGGCCCAGAAAAGAAATGCGAAAGTTTACTCTAACAGCAGTGCTTCGGAATTACACCCGCTAGAGAAGATAGCACTAAGAAATTCTGCGTATATATTTTTAACCGACGTCAAAAAAGGAGAAGGTTCTCTACTTGATTGTAATTTTTTTTTTTTTATATTGTTTATGTTTGTTAAACTGGGACGACACAGGCTTACAGTAACAGTAACAGTAATGTTTGTTACCTCAGAACTCCGTCATTCATGAACCGATTTAGAAAATTCTTTTTGCGTTGGGTTCAGTATAACTACGAAGTGGTCCCAATTAAATTTCATCGATATTTTGACCTTGGACTTCGAAGATACATTGAAGGCTATTTTTTGTTTAAAAAAAAGACCTCATGTTACCTCAACCTACTTGTTAGTTTACAAGTAGCAATTTTATTTAGCGTTTGTGTTATTTTTCCTTTTTAATTTTGTTGTAGGTGAGTTTGGTCATTACCACTGCATGTTTGTAAATAATTGAACATACCTAATGTAAAGCAAAAAAAAAAATTGTATGCTGTGTTAGTTTATATTAAACTAGCTGATGCCCGCGACTTCGTCCGCGTAGTGGAGTATTCATCCTGCATCCGAACATTTTTCGTCCCATCATATTCACGTTCCAGTTCCCGTCCCACTCCTTTCTCGTTACCGTACCTTACCGCTTCTGTTCTGTTACCTTCCCACTCCCATCCTGTTATCTTCCCGCTCCTATAGCGTTACCGTAATGGTCTGGTCCTGATTGCGTCCCGCTTCTATATCATTATCGTCCTGCTCTGCTACCAATCATATTACGATCCTAACTCTTTATCGTCCTCCCTAGCGAACCTCCTATCGTGTTATAGTTCCCCTCCTATACCGTTACCATCCCCTTTTTGTCCCTTTGTCATCCCACTCCAGTCCCGATATAATTACCAAATTTTTTGGCCCTAACTTCATTTGTGAGTCATGTGTTTATAGTTTCTTTGACCAAGTATCAAACGTACAACATGCTAGCGTAGTAGTTTGAAACATATTACAGACTATAGAACCCGGGTGGAAATGAAACGTTGGGGGGAACCGCCACAGACCCTTTACGATTCGTAATACCAGTAATACGTACAAACGGACGGACGGTGCGGCGCGCGTGGTCCCGGTCCGGGTTTGTAATCATTTACTTGAGTTTGCGGTGCGGTGGCAGCGCCGCGCCGGTCCGGCGCCATGTACATACATGAAGCCTGAGTTACAGAATTCTTTGAAACCTAAATCTTCTATTTACATATACATAGCTGTTGCCCACGACTTTGTACGCTTAATAAAATAATTCATTTTGCTCCTGGCTATTTCCGCCTGCTCTCACTTCTATGCCGATTTTGTCCCGCTTCTATCCCAATCCTATCCCGAATTCATCTCGTTTCTATTCCGATCTCTTTCAGCTCTTATCTCGTTTTAAATGGACAGAATACTTACATTATAACATATATTTTCTTTTTTACCATCCGTTTAAATCTATCAGGGGATGGTATTCAAAACAATCGTAATAATACATGTGTCAATAGTTTTTTTTGGCTAAGTATATGTAAGTATTTTGGCCAAAAGTCAATCGTCGTAGCTCCAGAAAAAATATTGTATGTCGCAGGGAAATGAGGATACCAGGGATTTCACGAAATCTCTAGGGATACGACGTACAGTTTTAATAAATAGGCTCTCGCCAGAACTCTGGCTTCGTCATCCCTTCGCTCCACTCGCGCACTCGACCATCACTCCACTCGGGAGGTCGCCGGCTCCCTACACTCGCCACCTCTTCCCCTCGCTTCGTTCTGGCCTTGCGCACTCGTTTTGCTCAGGAACTCCTCGCGAGCTCCTGGCTCCGCGCTTTTTATATACACTCTAGGGGTAAATGCTAGTCGGACCGCGGAGAAGTGGTCCTTACCATACATGATTATACCATGATTTCGTCGTATCCCTAGGAATATCGCGAAATCCCAGATATCCTCATTTCCCTGCGACACGTACGGTCAATGAAAAAAGTTGCTGAACATTTGTAAATCTTCGATTGACTACACCTTTGGTATTTCTTATTTTTCTGAATGTTGCATTTTGAAAGTCTATTAAAATCCTGTACGAATAAGGAAATTGCAAAAAATTGCATTACGTTAGAAATCATTTATTTTGCCTAGTCTATAATACAAAGTTTCGCTTTCACCTTACAAAAAAAGGTTTTCCACACAAATATTTGCCATCCCGTTTAGACCTTTTAAGATGTTTAAAAAGTAGTGAAACATGTGCGTATAGTATCTTCGATTAGTATATGCGTACCAAATTTCATAGTTAGGTTTAGAAAAAAAAATATTATCCACCTTGTTTAATGTTTTTAGAGGTTAATTAATATAGCGAGTTTCGTTTTAATTTATTACTATTTTGTCTGTATACGAAATTTCATTGCTACAACTTCATAAACGAAAATTCTCCACACAAACTTTACCACCCTGTATAACCCTATTAGGGAATGATTTCAAGACATGGTGAATTACGTGTTTATAATTTTATTGGCTGAGTATTTATAATAAATTTCAACATTAAAAAAAATTGATACTTTCCACCCTGTTTAACCTTGTTAGAGGGTGAATTTCAAAAAATGGCAAATTACGTTTAAATTTATTTATTTTGCTTGCTGTGTGTACCAAATTTAATTGCCATAACTTCATGAACAAAGAACAAATTCTCCATTTAAACTTAACCGGTTCAAACGGGGTGGCGTTTGAACCGGTTTGGGGATGATTCCAGCAAAATACGAAAGTGAAAGATGTGCTTAAAGTTTATCTGCCTGAGTAAATGAACCGAACTTCATCGTCGTAGCTTTAAAAAAATATAATTACATTTCACCCTTACTTAACCCAGTTAGGGGAACATTTAAAAAAAATTGTGATTCACGTTTTAATTATCTTTTTTTTCTTATTTTATGTACCAAGTTTCATCAAAACCACAAACTTCATAAATAATAAAGATTTTCTATACAAACTTTACCACCCCGCTTAGGATAGTCGGGGACTGTTTTAAAGAAATGTGATATACATATCTATAATTTAATTGGCTAAGCACATATACCACATTAAATTGTTGTAGCTTAAAAATAACAATCTTCACTTTCTACCCTGCTTAACCCTGTTAAGGGATGATTTTCATAAATTGTAAATCACGTTTTAATTATCTTCTTTTACCAAGTTTTATCATAGCCACAAAACTTCATAAACAAAGATTTTCTGTACAAACTTTACCACTCCTCTTAGGCTTGTAGGGGGATGATTTAAAAAAATGTGAAATACATATCTATAATTTAATTGGCTAAGCACATATACCACATTTCATCGTTGTAGCTTAAAAATAATAATCTTCACTTTCCACCCTGTTTAACCCTGTTAAGGGATGATTTTCGAAAATAGTAAATCACGTTTCAATTATCTTCTTTTACCAAGTTTTATCATAGCCACGAAACTTCATAAACAAAGATTTTCTATACAAACTTTACCACCCCGCTAAGGCTTGTTAGGGGATGATTTTCAAAAAAATTGTTAAATACATATCTATAATTTCATTGGCTTAGTACGTGTACCACATTTCATCGCTGTAGCTTAAAAATAATAATCTTCACTTTCCACCCTTTTTAAATCTTTTAAGGGATGATTTTCCAAAATTGTAAATCACCTTTTAATAATGTTTGTTAGGTGTGTACCAAGTTTCATCGCTATAAACAAAGATTTTTTATGTAAACTTTACCACCATCATTTAACCCTGTTAAGGGTTGATTATTGAAAAATGCTGAAAAATTATTTTTAAACTTGATCAAACTTAATTGATTTACCCTGTTTCTTTACTGTAGCTACAGTATCGCATTAATAAAAAATCCTACTCCATACAAACTTTGCGGCCCTATTTAATGACCTTAGGGGTTGATTTTTGAAAAGTTACTGAAAACATATTTTTATATTTTTATGTTTAGTCAATTTACAAAGTTTCATAACTTTACTAAAAAAACCTACACCATGGAAACTTTGCGACCCCAATAAATGACCTTAGAGGTTGAATTTCGAAAAATGCCGAAAACGAGTTCCTAGTATTTACATGCTTAATGCTCTCGCAAAATTTGATAACTACTGGTCAAGAAACAATCACCGTAGCATACATTATAGTGTCCGCATTCCAATCTAAAAAACCACACTAAACCCCCCTTAAGGGTTGATTTTCAAAAAACTGTGATACACGTACTCTTTTATTTCTTTTGCATAGTATACTGCCAAAGTTTCGTGACCGTGCGACGAAAGAATTTTTTTTCCCCATACATCCTTTATGACCCCGTTTGACCCACTTAAAGGTCAAATTTCGAAAAATCCGTTCTTAAATGACGCTTTCACTACTTGTAGAATACGTGGTCCAAATTTTAGGTTTCTATGTTAAGCGGTTTTGGCTGTGCGATGATTGTAGAAAAAAACCCTGTTCTTTTATTATATAGATAAATAAATTAAATAACGCCCAACGATTACATACATAGATCCTGACATCTAACTAGGATTCCCTGTATCTAGGGAATCAGGAACTATGAGGACCATGGTCCCACAACACCCAGACACGAAACAAATGCTTGCGCTTTTTTTTCTGTGCACAAACATTTGTCCCGTGCGTCGCGGGTATCGAACCCGCAATCTTAGTGATGTATGAGATTTGAGCCAACCTGTCACCTGATGGTAAGCGACGATGCGGTCGACGATCTAGCGCGCTTGCTAAGACAGTACCTGTTCACTCGAGACTCCTAGATTGTAGCTGTTAGGCAAGACTGACTCTGGTAGGGACTTAATATGACGAGTGTAATGCTGTGATTTTGTTGCTAATCGTTTATACATAATCAATGAGTTTTTTTTTTAACAAGAGTAGGTACCTGAGCAGTAACGCAGTGCGACCAAAGAAAACTAACTATTAATGTGCGATTTTATACGGTTTCTACTTTTATAAAATATCAGAAAGCACTCATAATTCCAATCATTAATACTTAAAATTTTTGTTCTATGACATTTGAAACTTCTGTACAAATTATTTTGAAGATGAAAACTATTTACTTAATAAATGAAAGGAAAATCTAGCATTTCTTTCAACTTTAACAAAAGCTGAAGTCATCCTGAACGGATTCACCGTATTTTAAATCTCCAAGTTTGTTTAACGCCGAGTCGAAAGAATTCGCCGGGCATTAAGTTGAGTAACACCTGATAGGAAACCATAAAGATACCCCCAATTACGAGGAGGTTATTAAAGTTTACTACACTTAGACCCTCAAACTTAACGGTTGGGCCGAAGAATAGGATTGAAGAAGGATAGGCTGGAAGGGACTCGTTGTACGTATAACTTTTTATGTTATCTCTACAGCTTTGTATCGTCCTCCCCGTAATAGATATATGGGGCAATAAGAGTCATATTGTTTGATATAGTCAGTATCGAAGTAGCATCAGGCCTAGCGCACTCCGCACTGTAGGTACGAAGCTACAAGTACATGCCGGACACTGACGGCGGGTCGCGCGTCGTTACACGTGCCGCGTCTGAAGAGATAAGAGCTTTGCGATAGAAAGAGAGGCGCTCTGTAGGTTAATATGACTGGAAGGTATGCAGCGCTACGCGAGCTGAATTGAATTTTGTTGCGTCATAGGAAGAGTCGCTATTTGTTTAAATTTCTTTGCGGAGTGATGTCCCTTAGTATTCTGTGGAAGTATATAATATTATAGTTAGTACTCTTTGTAGATACATTCATAATTATGTCATTTATGTTAACACCCCCGTTTCTTACAGTTTCTTTAAGTCCTCTCCATCCAAATGTTGTCTGGAAGAGACCATTTTGACAAGATTACGGAGCTTTGATAAGACCGCCCATTGTAAAACTTTAGTTTTTAAGTTTGTTATTTTTCTTTTCGTTGTTATGATTTCTAGTGGTGTAACAATAAAGAGTTATCTAAATGAATCTAATGTAATCTAATCTACCGCTAAGTTTAAACTGATAGTTCAAAAACTGTTTTTTTATGAAACTGATTAATGAGACGAGCAAGGTGTTCGCCTGAGGGTAAACGCAACGCATACTCATATAAATTGCAGTGCAATCCAGAACATTTAATACCATCAAAAGTACTGCGTAGCACTGCATTTCACTCATCAACCCGAGACATCAGATATTAAGTCTCATATGCCCAGTATATTCGCTGGCTATAATGCCCTTCAAACCGAAACACAGTAATGTTTGCGGACTACTGCTTGGCGGCAGAATAACTGGCAAAGCGGTGGTACCTACCCAGACGGCCTGTATTTTGTAGAATCATGTAGACAATATATTTTTAAGTAAAATTACAAGCAAACGCGCCCGGCCTCAAGTTATACATGGAGTACTTTAAGAGACAGAAAAAGTGTTTCTGCAGTGTCTACGCAACGTAGATCCAATGCGTAGCACCCGTCGTAGGCGCAAATAGTATATTAGTTTCTTATTTTTTTAAATTGTTATTTGGCTTGCGTTTGACCTCTATGTCACCTGATGATAAGCGACGATGTGCTCGACGATGCACTTGCCAAGACTAGCATGCTGCCAAGATTACCTTGCCTATTCACCCGAGACCTGAAGATTTCTAGATTGTAGCCATCGGGAAAGACTGATTTTGGCTAGGAGTTCCACTCGTTAGCAGTGTGCATATTGAAAGGTGGTTAGTGCTATAAATATAATATAGCCCAATTTCCCCGTAGTAGTATAACTTGTACGCCTGAGTAAAGATTAAAAACTCCTTTTTAATTTGACCAAAATGTCACTTTTCAACTGGACAGAGTCTGCAGCTCCCACAAAGCTGATTACTGTACCTCACATAAAAGTGGCCCTTCCAGCGTTTTACAGCTTTGCCCCATAACCTTAACCCAAAAGATACGGTAATGAACCTCCGCGCTGGCCATTGACTTTAGCAGATTACCTGATAAACCTCCCGCGATGGAGCAACGCGATTTACATAAATTAAAACGAATTGCACTTTTAAAACGTACTTATCGACCCTTCCCCTTGTAATTAGGGCTAATTATTTATGTTATGATGGAACAACAAAGGAGTGAACGTTGTTTGTCAAGAGTTATTGTTTATAAAGAGTTTTTTGTATATCAAGAGGTCTTATGTTCTAAATAATGCTTGAGTAGAATTCCACAATCACTTTGAGGCACGCGAATGCATCGTGTTCCTTTGCCGCAATGACCGCCACGGGACAAAACCAAATAATCGGAGTTATTTCTTACCTTGTCTAGATGACTATTGCAGGACATAATTTAATAAAAGTGTCTGAAATAGATAGATCGATTATGTTAAAAATCTTAAAAATACATCCTTTCTTACTAATATTATAAACGCGAAAGTTTGTAAGAATGTATGGATGTATGTTTGTTACTCTTTCACGCAAAAACTGCCGAACCGATTTTGATGAAATTTAGTATGTAGATACTTTAGGACTTGGAATAGCCACATAGGCTACTTTTAATCCCGGGAAACCACGGGTGAAACCGCGGGGCGCAGCTAGTTAAAAATAAGCTTTTTGTAGAAACATATTTTTTTCAAGACGCTTTTAGTAAATTCCAAAAATGTAAAAAATAAGCCCTAACCATAGTAGTTTACGATTATCCGTCAAGGAGTTCCTTTGCCCACATTCCGTTTCCATCATCAGATCAGCTGGCTGTCACCATAGTATTGCATTGTCATCGGACTTTGACAAGTATGCAAAATTTCAACTCCGTAGGATAGGAGATCAAGTAGGATCTAGATTTGACCCAAAAATTGCAAGTTAAATAAAAGCTTGTAACAAGTACATTTCAAAGTAATCAGCATAGTAGGTGGTCTTATCGGTCAAAACCATATCTTACAGACAACCTTTGAAAAAATTACTAGAACTTTCAGAAACAGTTATACAGTTGTTAACGAATTTTGTTTCTACAGGATGCAACTTAAGATTCAATATGTCGCTAATATTGGCAAACGCAAAAAGTACTTTTCTCACCAATTTGCAACTTTAAATTTCCGACACGTCCTCAATGCCGCCAAGCTCAAGTTTGAAGTGAAATAAATCAACCTTAATCCATGTTTAGCGTCGTCGCCCAAAAATGGAAATTAATGTGGAGAGGAAACTTTGATTAAGTTGCGAAAGCCCCAACGCCTCAGGACGGTACCTTTATACCGTTGTTGGTATAAACAAGCTTGCGGTCGCGCTCGTTTTCGCTGAAATCAAAGTTGTGATTGTAACGAACGTTTGATGAAGTTTGTAACTAGTAAGGGTTTTGATTTAAGCAGCTGTTTAAATAGAAAAGCAATTATTTGAGTCAAATACAAGTATACATTTTGTCAAACAAAAAAACAGACTTCAATGTATCTTCGAAGTCCAAGGTCAAATGTCGATGAAATTTACATTGGACCACTTCGTAGCTATACTGTACCCAACGCAAAGAATTTTCCAAATCGGTTCATGAATGACGGAATTCTGAGGTAACAATACAAAAAAAAATATTAAAAAAAATACAATCGAACCTGATTGAAAAGGTTAAAAAGGTCGTTTAAAAAAACTCATATTTTCCACAAAAACTAATTCGCCTTCTCCAAATCAAATAATTTTTTTCTCTCAATCAAATAATTTTCTTCAATTCTCCTTACTCAGTTTTGGCATCACAGAAGCATTTATGAACGTCAAATTAGCACCATGACTACCACCGTATCGGAAAAAGAACCACTACTCAGAAGATACGGCAAGAAACTAAGGGGCATTTTCAGACATTTTCTGCTCCTTTGAGTGTTTCCCTAAATCATTGTAATTTTTGAAAATGGTATGTTCACCACTTGTACCTGAAGCTATTTATTAAAATAGCAAATAACAATATATGAAAAAAGCGTTAAAATTTTGCTCGTAAGCATTCATAAAGTCTTGTAACAACTTGTACCGTCAACTCTTTAACTTCACTTGTCACGACGTACGAGGGTGAATTATGTTAATTATCGCGTGACACGATGCTCGCAGCGTGACACGCTGTGAGCAGCGTGACAGACTCACAGAGGAGATTGTGACGGGATGCGAACACTGAACACATTGGACTGATAAGAAGAGGGGAAGACTTGGTTGTGACGTTAGAGCGACGAGGTATATTTAGCAACAATTGGAATTATAGGTAATAATTTGTAGAGGTTTCGAATAAAATAAAAAATAGTTTAATCTGTGAGGTACATCACAAATAAGGTTGACTGGAAGAGATCGCTTTTAGCGATAAGTCCACCCGTTGTACTTTCTTGTACCTACTCATTATTTTTGTTTCAACATCATCATCCCATCATGTTCCCACTGCTGGGTTACGGGCCTTCTCTCATAGAGAGAGTATGGGCCATGATCCACCACGTTGGCCCAGTGCGGGTTGGTGGATGTCACATGTCCTTAAATTTTTGTGATTATTTCTTGGACATGCCGGTTTCCTCACGATGTTTTCCTTCACCGTTTCTAGAGCGAGTGTTAAATCCACACATAGCTTAAGAAAGTCAGTGGTGCGGGGTCAGCGGGGGGGATTCCAACTCGGGTGTGTCGGATCGAAAGTTGCACGTGCTCCCACTGAGGCACACTCGCTCTGTTGTATTTTGTTTTTGGTGTACAATAAAGCTTTTTGTATTTGTATATGAGTAGGTATCGCAATAAACCTACTTCACTATCACTACATAGTATAAAACAAAGTCGCTTTCTCTGTCCCTATATCCCTATGTATGCTTAAATTTTTAAAACTACGGAACGGATTTTGATGTGGTTTTTTTTAATAGATAGAGTGATTAAAGAGAAAGGTTTATATAAATAATAACCGTGCGAAGCCGGGGCGGGTCGCTAGTATAGACGGCTTAACGGATTTTGATGAAACTAGGTATGTAGATATTTTAGGTCCTGGAATACGCAATAGGGTCAGCCCAGAAAAACGAACAGTTCCCCAGGGAACAACTTCATTGATATTGGTTTATTTTCTGAAATAAACGAATTTTATTTTATTTATTTTAGTTAAACCGTATTCGATGCGGACGGAGTCGCGCGTATCAGTTAGTATCTATCGTATACTTCATAACAGTTCATATTCAATAAAACGTACTCGGAATTTCACACAAAACATCAATTTCCATACACGTAAGAATTCCACAGTGATTTTCTGTTGAATGCAACCTTCCTCGGAGCCACATAAAAGGCAGGTTAACAAAAATCCCCACAAAAGATTACAGCAACAATAGTTTCTCGGCGACAACAAACATTTTCCCGAGAGTTTGTTAAAGCAATTTCCCTAAGTACAAACGAATTAAATAAGTAAGAAGTTGTTTTGCAGCGCCACCGAGTTGTCCCAGGAGAACGTGGACTTGTATACGTTATGATAAAATTTAAAATGCAACAGCTAAAATTGTTTGAGAGACGACTGAGCGAGCGGGGGCTTTGAGGAATTGCCAATGGAAGCGGCAAGCAGGTATATCCCTCAGCCAAAATGCTAGTGGTATGCGGTCAAAGTGACCGTATAGTAGGTATTAGTATTTTTGAGTGGAACGAACAGAGAAATAATTAAATTTCCATTTTCTCTTCAAACTGGATTGCTTACTATAGACGTGACTCGATTGCTGTATATGTGTTTTGTTTCAAAGTTCAAAGTTCAAAAATTCTTAGTTCAAATTTGACATCACAGACGCACTTATAAACGTCAATTACTACAATGACTCTACCACCGCATCGGAAAAAGAACCACTACTCAGAAGATACTTTTATTCTTTGAAGTGGTAGGCTCTGGCCGTGGTTGTAATACCACCCACCGAACAAAGCCATGCCGTCAAGCGACCTAGTCGTGTTTCGGGATGACGTTCGGTGAACCATAGGGGAGACGGGTCTGAGCAGCCGCTCAACTGCCGCCTCTCTTTAGATCTATGTGCTCCATCTTAGGCCACATCATCGCTTCACATCAGGCGAGATAGTAGCCAAACATAAATCTATTAAGCGTAAAAAAACCGCTGAGCCACACTCGCTAAAAACATTAGGTATATGGGTATATGGGTATGGTAATATGGGTTGGTAATTGGTAGATAGTCGCGTATATAGCCATCTCCTTTGGTAAATCTTCAAAGAACAGGGGACGATGTTAGACTGTTCAGGTCTGCTAATGCTGCTAAGGTCTTTTGCGCAATAACTCTGAAGATAAGTAATGTGAAGAAACTAGGGAAATGCCGAGGGGAATTTGATGGCGAAAAAAATGCTCTTCAGTGAATGGAATTTGAAATAAGACCCGTAAATTTTATGTAAATAAGTGGCAAGTGGTAAGCCACACACCTATCTATAACAGTAGTAGCACCACCCAGAGCCTTGTTTTACAAAATCCTGCGCGGCACAGTATTGCGCTCGTCTCCCTGAGACAATAGCTCTTAAGTCTCATGGCTTATAATTTTACTTGAATAACTCGCTCTTCAAACCGGAACACATTATAGTGTTTGCTTATAAGCAGTAGTGCGCAAGCATTATAGTAATATAACTGGGCATATGAGACTTAATATCTGATGTGACCCATAATCAAACTGTGACTTTTTCATTGCTATAACTCACTAGTGAGTTATAGTTTTTTTTTTAAATTTTATTGGTTGAGGTGCTTTGTTCTTAAAAAAGTTTTTATTCAAGACAAGATAGTGTTTAATGGAACAAATAAATTAATGTTCCTATTGCTTGCTCATTTCATGCAACTTCGTATTTAAATAGATAATTTTAACTCGTACGTGTTTAATAAATAAAACTTTCACTCAAATATAAATTTTGTTTTCTCTGTAATAAAAGAAAACTTTAAATTCCCCATTTTGTACGTGGCAGAATAGGCGCAAACCCTATGCGCGGAAAAAAAAACAAAAAAACCTCATCCCTTTAGTCTGTGGCTGATCGCAACGCGCGCGCATAGGAAAACTGATTAATTTTGCCCGCCATAGCGAATAATTTTTCACAACTCGTTTTCACTGTTGAAAATGAGTTTTTATTGTTATTTTATTCACAAGTGTGTTAAAAAACGTCGTATGATACACGTGTGTATTGATGATTACCGTCCTCGGCTCTCTTAAGACCCTCACCTAACGGCTCAGGTCTCAATGGCACCTCAGCGGTAATCACCAACATTACACACTAGTACCATAATGTACTATTATTAGTAGGCGTGGCGCTTACCATCAGGCGAACAACTTGTTCGTCTCATCGCTCAATTCCATAAAAAAATAATTATTGATTGGCCGTTGAATATCTGCCAAATGTATATAAACCAAGACTTAGTGTAAACAGCAAAGTCCGCTTTGATACCTATTGGTATATTCCTTTTGAAATCACAGAGTGTCACTATCATTTGACAGCCTCTGTGGTGTAATGGTTGGGCAGGTTGGCTCAAATATCATACACCACTGAGGTTGCGGGTTCGATTTCCGCGACAGGACAAATGTTTGTGCACAGAAAATAAAGCGCAAACATTTGTTTCGGGTCTGGGTGTTGTGGGACCATGGTCCTCGTAGTTCCTGTTTCCCTAAATACAGGGAATCCTAGTTAGAGGACAAGATCTATGTATGTGATCGTTGGGCGTTATTTATTTATTTTTATTTATTTTTTTCTTGGGGAGTATAGAAAAGTGATCTACTTTCACGCATCGCTCGCTTCACCACACAAATCAACCCTTAACTCCCAGTGCCCTCGGTTCTTATCGTCGTCAAAGGTGAGCGATAACTCGATGTAGCTTGTTTAGTGCTTGTAATAACTCTATGCGCCGACTAATGTGTTTATCTATGGAAGCATATGTTGGGAGTTGAACAAAGTAAGATTTGAAATATGATAGAAGTTATTGATGTGATTAAAGTTAAGAATGTTGGTGTTACCTAGTTTTCTTTCGAGCATTTATTTGTACCTATTTATTTGTATAGTGTATTGGTTTTATTATTTTTTGTGTTTAATATTTTTTGCTAATTTAGTGTAATGTATGCAACATTACACCAAAGAAAACTAAATATTAATTACACTAAGATACCAAAATAAAAAATCATGATAAGTTATAAAAACTTAATAAAAAATGATTTTATCATTATTTTATTTTATATTTATCTTTGATGTAATGGTTAGCAAAGCATACAGAAACCTCGAATTTGTTAAGCGAACTTGTAATCTCTTTAATGACGCTGCATGTATCAAATTAGTTTACATGACGTATGTGAGAAGTGTTTTGGAATATGCGAGCCCAATTTGGAATCCCCAGTATATCACACATAAAGAAAGAATTGAGAATATCCAGAACAAATTTATCCGATATCTTAACTTTAAAACTAAAACCCCTAAAGGCACTTAACAAGATAATTTGCAACATCACAGGTTAATGAATTTGGAAGATAGACGAACTCTGCTAGACATGGCTTTTCTCCATGATATTCTCTTGAGTAACATTGATAGCCCTTATCTTATCAACGCGATCTCATACAATACTCCTCGATACAGAACCAGACATACCAAATTTTTAAATGAGGCACCTTGCAAAACAAACTACGGTTGTAACTATGTTATTAATAGGCTATCAAAAACGTACAATCATTTATTCATGGATATTGACCCCTATACCTGTCTAAAAACCTGTTTTAAATTCCAAGTCTTCAAAACTCTCCAAGACAAATAACCATTAATGTTAATATATAAATTTACTACAAACATACACTTCTATACACAGTCAACTTTACATGCATACGTGCACGCTCACATACACACACACACACACACACATAGACTCACACATATACACCCTTTATACATACTTGAATCCTCTGCTAGAGAGCGCAAAACACATAATAATTGTAATAATTAGGATGATCTTTCATTAGCCTATATTATGATTACTTAAGATTGTAACTGAATCTCTTGTATAAGCTGTTGATCATCTAATAATAAATTAATAAATAAAAAAATACATAAGAAAAGTCATATAAAGTCTGGAATAAATGTATTTTTTTTATATTATGTATGTGAGGTTTGAGAACTTCTTACTTCCAATAGCCTTATATCGGTAACCTATTAGTGGATGTTCCGGGACGGAACTTTTATTTTTCTTATGTGCCAAGTAGCCAACTGGCACATAAGAAAAATAATATTGTCAAAAACAAACATAAAATATTGTAACAAAAGTTCTAAAAAATATGCCTTGACATTCATAAGTTCGTCTGTGACGACAAAATTGAATAAAGAACTTTTGATTGATTGATTGATTGGAATAAAACATAAAAATAAATGTTAATACATTCTAAGTTTCTTCTTAGAACGCTATAAGCTATAACGAAGATTATAAGAGCGTTAGGACAATGAACTCTCTGGAGCCTATGGAACACTTCACACCGAGTATCCAGTGCGTAAAAGAAAAGTTCTCCCTACCTTTTCAGAGATAAAACCTAAAGTAGACAAATAATTAACCCTTAACACAAGGGCCGCAACCTTTTACAGTTCCGCGCAATTTACTTAGGTTCCCCTATAGTTTTACGTTAGGTTTAGGGCTACGCGCAATTTATTTAGGGCTCCACGGCCGTACATGTGAGGGTTCCTGCGCTATAAAACGTGACGTTTTGTGTGAGATTGTAAAAATAAGATTGAAGTGGAAGCGTCTGCGCTATTCGCCAGAACGGTGAGGTATGGCGCAAGTGCAAAGAGACAGGAGTTTGAAGGTTTGACTCAAAGACGGGCAGGTTGAGCATTCGCTCTGCCAACTTCTAGATCTTTGTTTTTAAAGATTTTTGGCTCAATTTCATTTTTTATTATTTTTAAATTCTTTATTTCAGGCCATATTACAATACAACAAAGTAAAATTAGACAACGCAACAGAGGCCCATAGAATATATACCTTATAGACTAAGATACATACAAAAATATAACATTACATTTGACTTGACTTCTTGATATATGGCTTCTGTGGCTAATTGTCAAAGTGAACTTTTAGCCTATAGAACTTAAATTCAGTTGTACTAGTCGACTCCAGCCTCGAAAGTCGCATTGCTATCTGTCTCTGGATCCGTCCATGAAGCAATTTATGAGATGGTTATTAGAAAAAATAAAAAAAAAATAAAAAAAATACAACCGAATAGAGAACCTCCTCCTTTTTTGAAGTCGGTTAAAAATAGGGCGCTCTTTAGCAAATACAACTACAAGAATCTTTTATGGCCAAAAAATATATATCATAATAAGGTATAACCAGGAGTCCCCGCACTAGGGCAAGCCTGTATCGCGGGTGACTGCTGGCCCCACACCACGCTGGCCCAGTGCGGGTTGGTGGATGTCACATGTCCTTGAATTTTTGTGATAAATTCTTGGACATGCCGGTTTCCTCACGATATTTTCCTTCACCGTTTTTAGAGCGAGTGTTAAATCCGCACATAACTTAAGAAAGTCAGTGGTGCGGGGCCAGCGGGATTCGAACTCGGGTGCGTCGGATTGAAAGTTGCACGTGCTCCCACTGAGCCACACCGTCTCGTAGGTTACTTACTATACAATATTTATAATGTGCGTGCGTGTGAGGGTTTGAGGGTGGTGGTGTGTAAGGGTCTGAGAGTGAGGGTGTGTGGGTCTGAGCGTGAGTGTGTATAAGGTTGAGGCATTGGTTTTATGATCCGCGCCGTGTTGCATGTTATGTTATTTCTAGTTACGTACATATCTATTAAAATTCTTGTCTAATGATGCCGGTACGCCATCGTCAAGCGTTATTATAAAATTATAAACTTTAAACCCTTGCCCTACTGACGACCTCGATTACGATCTCATTCCACTTTTGACCTGATACGTGCTTGACTTGACAGGTCCTCATGTTGTAAACAAAGTGTGAAGTTTCTTCACGGAGAGTCGCCTATGACTCGTACCGCACGGGGCCGAAACGTGAACACAATGCTAAGAGGAGCACCCTGGCCAAAAAGGAAAGTTGCTGGAACACAGTGGTGACCATATTTTTAGAGAAACCAACAGTTTTACTTAGAAAATCAAAACTACATTGCAAAATGAAGCAAGCTGGTCTAGAAAAGTTAGATTAATTCCAACTTGTAGTAAAGTAGAACTTGGAATTGCGCTTACCTAGCTACGAGTAGACATTATTACAACAAATAAATAATAATAAATACGCCCAACGATCACATACATAGATTCTGGCCCCTAACTAGGATTCCCTGTATCTAGGGAACCAGGAACTATGAGGACCATGGTCCCACGATACCCAGACCCGAAACAAATGCTTGCGCTTTTTTTTCTATGCACATACATTTGTCCCGTCCCGGGAATCAAATCCGCAACATCAGTGGTGTATGAGATTTGAGCCAGCCTGCTCAACCAATTTACCACAGAGGCTGCCATATGGAATGGAATAAGATTATCAATAACAATTATTATTGTTATTGATTGATTGATTGATTGATTTATATTATTAATTGTCTTTTATATTTCGTTGCAATGTTTTTTTATTTTACCTACAGGGCTTGGCGCTTACCATCAGGCGAACGACTCGCTGGTCTCATCACACAGTACCATAAAAAAATATGTTCCCTTGCCGGTTACATCGTCGCTTAAAAATAGGCGAGATAGTGGTCAAATATAAATCTAAGCGTTAATAAATAAATAGATGTCCGAGTAAATCCGAAATGATGCTGGTCCTATGTTGAAACTCAAAAGTTTTCTCCGTAATTTTTAGTGCTTGATTCAAAACGTTCATTGTAACGAAGTTGGGAAGTCCAATCTTGTTCAATTATTAACAAACATTTTAGGCCTAAGTTAACTTTAACAAATAATGTTACAGATTCCTTTAAAACCGGGTGATTGTGAGTCAAACCTCTGTCCCTAGGGTTCCGTAAAATTTAATAAAACAATTGTTGTTATTTAGACTAAAGATATACATAATCTGTGGAAACTGTTGGTAAATGTGTAGTGATTTTGATGTTAGAAGTCTGACAGACTAGAATACAGAAAATTTATTTGATAAAAAAAAAAACCGACTTAAATTCTGATATATCTTTGAAGTCCAAGGTCAAAATGAAATTTATATGGGACTACTTTGTAGCTACACTTTGTTGCTTCATATGTAAGCCCTTAATATGTCTATTATATTTTCTATCACCACCGTCTGTGTATGTTTCGTTATTCCTCTCCATCCAAAGGTTGTCTGGAAGAGATCGCTTTAAGCGATAAGACCGCCCATTGTTACACCACTTTAAACATTTGAATTGTACTTTATCTCTATTTTTAAGGTGAATAATAAAGTGTTTATCTATCTATCTATCTATCTACACTGAACCCAATAATTTTCAAGTCACTTTATAAATGTTCTGAGGCAAACAAACATTTTAAAATATACAATTTAATTTAGAACGTCCTCCTTTTTTTGAAATCGGTTAACAATAGGGCAAGTGTGGCTCAGCAGGCTCAGCGGTTATTGGTAAGAATTTTGTTCCGACGAACCGCAGTTCGATCTCGCTCTCTCGCTATCTCGCTAGGACTTTCTGAAGATTGTGTGTGTTTAAAGCTCGCACTAAAAAAGATGGGGGATAACTTAGCGAGGAAACCACTGAAGATTCATATAATTTAAAAATATGAGACATCCACCAACCAACACTTGGCAAGCGTGGTGGGCTATGGACCATACTCTCTCTCTCTCTTTCTCTCTCTCTGTGAGAGGAAGAGCCGTAGCGAAGCAGTGGGACGATGAAATAAGGGCTCTGCATATTTGGATCTTTTTTATCACGGAACCCTTAAACGACGGGAAATTCAAAGTTGCTCAGCAGTAATTAAGTGGTCGCATATTTTTGCAGTCAGCTGTACTTGTTCGTGAGAGCTTTTTGCGTTCAAAGTTTGAGAAGCGGTGTCTGAGAGCCTGTTGAGTGGATTCAGGGGATTGTTTTACTTAGTAAGGTCCTTCTCACAGGTACCGCCGCCGTACCGTGAATTGAAGCACCTACCTAATATACAGGCGAATATGGAAGCTTCCTGACGGCACGACGACCGTGCTTCATAATTTTTCAAGTCATCATCAATATCAGCCCATTATGTTCCCACTGCTGGGACACAGGCCTTATCTCACAGAGAGAGTTTGAGCGATAATCCGTCACGCTGGCCCAATGCGGGTTGGTATGTCCTTGAATTTTTGTGATACATTCTTGATCATGCCGGTTTCCTCACGTTCCTTTCTTCATCGTTTTTAGAGCAAGTGTTAAATCCGCACATGACTTAAAAAGTCAGTGGTGCAAGGCCAGCGGGATTTGAGCTCGGGTGCGTCGGATCGAAAGTCGCACGTGCTCCCACTGAGCCACACTCACTCTCCAACTCCAACTCTACTTTTTGAAGTACGCCACCGTTACTGCAACCAATTGCAATTGTCAGCCTCTGTGGTGTAGTGGTTGGACAGGTTTGCTGAAATCTCATACACCACTGAGGTTGCGGGTTCGATTTTCGCGACGGGACAAATGTTCGTGCACAGACAAATAAAGCGCAAGCATTTGTTTCGTGTCTGGGTGTTGTGGGACAATGGTCCTCGTAGTTCCTGGTTCCCTAGATACAGATAATCTTAGTTAGGGGCCATGATTTATGTAAGTGATCGTTGGGAGTTTTTTTCAAAAGCCTCCGTCTCCGTCCATCATATACAGGTTTCTCGTATGCGAGAGGCCGTCTAAGTGGGTACCACCGCTCTGCCAGTTGTTCAGCTGCCAAGCAGGAGTGCGCAAGCATTACTGTGTTCCGGTTTGAAGGGCATTGTAGCCAGCAAAATTACTGTGCATTATGAAATTCAACAGCTAATTCTCTCAGGGTGACGAGTGTAGTGCAGAGCCGAGCAGGATTTTGCAAAACAAAGTTCTGGGTGGTACTGTTATTGTTATGGGCTAGCGTATAGCTTACCATCAGGCAAACGTCCAGCTCGTCTTGACATTAAGTACCGTATTACTGGGCGTCTCAAGGTGAGCGCAATGCAGTGCTACGCAGTGCTTTTTATGGTATTTAAAGTACTGGGTGGCACTGCAATTGTTATAGGCAGGCGTGGCGCTTACCGTCTGGCGAAAGACTTGCTCGTTTTCATTACTCAGTTTCATAAAAAAAAAAACGAAGCTCGACAAAAGAGGTTCGTCTTTGTGGGTAGTGATGTACAAAAATATTGTATATCATAGTGTATTTCATAACAAAAGACCTGAAGTCTCGCCGGATTTTGACGCAAGCATGCACCAAGACCTAATTTAGCTTGAAGCGAAGTCTCAAAAATGCATGAGATGAAGGATGCATAGAAAACATTATCACAAAGGAAAATACCTTAACAAGCAATGCACGACAACCCACTTTGAGGAACGCAAGAATAATACCAACAATAGGGTAGTTATTCTTTTAAAATATCACCATTTTCAAATTAAGAATGTAGCATTCTGGATTGCTTAAACCGCTGATCATGATCATCAGCCCACTACGTTCCTGCCACTGCAGGAATACGTGCCGATTCATAAAGAAAGCTTATAAAATGTGATCTGTGAATTACGACACGGACACGCATGGATATTTGCTTTGAAATCAGCATTTTTTTTTACACTTAATAGATCTATGTTTGGCAACTATCTCGCCTGATGTGAAGCGATGATGTGGCCTAAGATGGACATAGATCTAGAGAGAGATGGCAGTTGAGCGGCTGCTCCGACCCGTCTCCCCTATGGTTCACCGAACATCATCCCGAAACACGACTAGGTCGCTTGACGGCATGGCTTTGTTTGATGGGTGGTATTACAACCACGGCCAGAGCCTGCCACTCGAAAGCGCGTAAGCGGGTTTCATCACGATGTTTTCCTTCACCGTTTTAGAGCGAGCGTACAAAATCTGCACTTATTTATCAGTCATTGGTGCAGGGCTGACTCGGGATTCGAACCCAGGTGCGTCGGATCGAAAGGCGCACGAGTTCCCGCTGAGCCACACTCGCTCTCAAATTCCTCCATATACATATAGCATTCCTCTATATATGTATATCATTAAAAAAAATATGTGTGACTAAGTGACGAGACGAGCATGCCTTTCACTTGATGGTAAGTGCCACGTCTGCCCATAACAATTACAGTGCCACCCAGATTTTTTTGTAAGTGGTACGACACTGCAATGCGCTCGTCACACTGAGAAAATATCTCTAAAGTCTCATAATGCCCAATAATTTCGCTGGCTACAAAGCCATTTAAATTGGAACACAGTAATGTTTGCGCACTACTGTTTGGCAGCTGAATAACTTGCAAAGCGGTGGTACCAACCTAGAAACCTACCACCTAGTTAATTTATTTTTAATAAAATAATAGTCAAACAAGCAGACGTCCTGCTTGGATGGTAAGCGCTTACCGTCGCCTATGAAAATTTGCTCAACTTGCAAACACTCGGGCATTACTGGTGCGTTGCCTACCTTTGAGGGCCTTTTCTCCCTTCTTTCAAAGTGCCTTTAGCTCCGCGGAAAGACCTCGGGCGGTAACCCATTCCACATCTTGCAGGTGTGCGGTAAGAGAGATCTGGAGAATCGGACAGTATATCATTTCCATAGATCTATATGAGGATGAGCTTTCACACGATGTCGGGCAGTGCAATGATAAAACGTGATCGAAGAACGATACCTAATAGTTCCTCAGAACATTACTCATTATAAATTTTATAGAAAAAACTGTGTGCGTCGAAATATCTGCACATAATAAAGTAATAAGTTTGTAACTGAGCTAAGTTCCAGAGGTAAACGCAAGTTACCGTTAGGCCACATCTGCTCGGTCTCCTAATACAACGATAAAGTGACATACCTAATACTTCTAAACAGCACTTCAGGTTATCCATGCACTATAACCTCAAAACAAAATGAAACTGCAATAAGCTCGCTCCATTAAAGTATCTTGGGAGACGCGAGTGCACCTCGGCTCAAAGCGGTATGTTGATACGTGCATAACTTTGTGATTAAACTACTTTGGAGGCAATTACCCGCGCGCCGATGCCTTCAATTTCGTTGCTTTTAATCTAAGCAACCGATGGTAATAGAAACTGGGAAGTACACGATGTCGCTCATTTAACTTACACCAAAGGTCGTTTTAAGAGCGAGTGTGGCTCAGTGGAAGCACGTGCGATTTTCGATTCGACGCACCCGAGTTCGAATCCCGCTGGCTCCGCACCACTGACTTTCTTAAGTTATGTGCGGATTTACCACTCGCTCTAAATACGGTGAAGGAAAACATCGTGAGGAAACCAGCATGTCCAAATCCTGCTCGGCACTGATTGTCTCGTTAGGTACTCAATTACATAAAAAATTCTACAGTTCCCCACAGAATAATTAATAGTACCTACCTAAAAAATATATCCGTTCACTGGTCGGTCCCGGTTAATGTCTTAGGAGAACAGTCCTTACGCCATGTCGGAGGCCTTCGGGTGGTCTATAACAACAAAGCAACCACACGAGAAGAAAATTAAAAAAAAACGTCTTTAACACAATCGCATAGCACGTTGAACCTCATAAAACATAAAGTACTGTAGAGGTACTTTAAAAGTCCTAAAAGTTATTGCTTGACCGACATCTTGGAGCTTTGTAATATAAACGACCTCAACAAAGTCCGGAGATATCGCAGTTTGCACGCAATTCACTGGAAAAGGGATTCAGAAAAAAACGTGTGACAGATTATAAAATGTATTTAAAATCTAGCGACCCGCCCCTGCTTCGCACGGTTATTATACTTATAAACCTTTCTCTTCAATCACTCTATCTATTAAAAAACCACATCAAAACCCGTTGCGTAGTTTTAAAGATTTAAGCATTCATAGGGATCTAGGGACAGAGAAAGCGACTTTGTTTTTAACCAATTTAAAAAAGGAGGAGGTTTACTGTTCGATTGTATTTTTTATTTTTTTTTTATGTTTGTTTCCTCAGAACTCCGTCATTTATGAACCGATTTGAAAAATTCTTTTTGCGTCGGGTTCAGTATAGCTACATAGTGGTCCCATATAAATTTCATCGATATGTGACCTTGGACTTCGAAGATACATTGAAGTCGGTTTCTGTTTTTTTCTAAAAAATAATTATACACTATGTAGTGATAATGTTATTATGCACCTTTTGGGGTAAGGTCGGTATTGCATGCTACTAAATGGATTAAGAATGCATTATCGAATTGTGATCTACCCTGAAATTTTCAGCCGGAGAGCTAATCGGGAAGTGCTCGAAATTTGAGTTCCAAGATTCCACCCGGAACGACAGACAAACAAGAAAGTGAGTAATAAAAACGTGGTCAAAAAACCTTATGGAGTCTTATTAAGATTCAAACAAGAATATATATGAGCTTAAAGTTTTTCAAATATCATGCATAGTCACTAGAATCATCATCGAACACTAACTCTGGAGGTTGGTTGCTCCGCATAATCCTCTCTGTTCCTCGCCAGACAAACAAAACAAACCTAGACGTGTTTCGGGATGATGTTCGGTGAACCATCGGGGAGACGGATCTGAGCAGCCGCTCAACTGCCGTCTCTCTCTAGATCTATGTGCTCCATCTTAGGCCACATCATCGCTTCACATCAGGCGAGATAGTGGCCAAACATAGATCAATTGAGAGTAAAAAAAAAAGAAAAAGACAAAACTCTTCGTAATAGCTCTTCTACGCTGGCGATCCCGGTACCCTCTCTGACATTCCTGAGCCACGACTATCTTCTCCTCCCGACGTGGCGTTTCCCATCTATCTTTCCCATCATAATCCTTACTAATATTATAAACGCGAAAGTTTGTATGTATGGATGTATGGATCTTTGTTACTCTTTCACGCAAAAATTACAGAACCGATTTTGATGAAATTTGGTATGTAGGTACTTTAAAACTTGGAATAGCACATAGGCTACATTTTATCCCGGGAATCCGCGGGTGGAACTGCGGGACGCAGCTAGCATTTCTATATTCCAAGCAATATTGTATTCAGAACCAGTTCAAAGCGAAACGAATACATGGTCAATATCCCGTTTCTTATCCAAATTCTAATGTAATTTTGTTTGAGTTTGCTTTATATTCTTCGCCTTTTATATCAAACCTCCAAGATTTATTTAGACCACAACATCAAGAGCCATTACCGTATCGTATCCTATAGAACACACATTCCTGATGGCTTCCCAACTTCACTCCAGCTTTACGATGTCGCCACATCGACGAGTTTACGGCATACCATATAACTTAAAACACTGCGTCAGTTCAGCGGACGACGTTGTTTGGACGCTTTGTTTTAAAACTTTATGCATTTCATATTTAAAATCATGCTAGCATAAATTCACTTGCTTTTAGGGTGTGAAATTCAATTTGCTTGTTTATGAGCGAGCGTGTGGGATGAGACTATAGTTTAATCCTTTGATGTTTCGTGTCAGGTTTAGGAGAAGAACACACGATGCATTTCGGAGCGCTGTATCCTGTTTCAACGATTCTCTGCGTTTGTGCGTTGTATGCTATCATATCCTACTTTAATCAACTTCAAAAAAGGAGGAGGTTCTATGTCTCACTGCATTTTTTTATGTATGTTCACTGATTTTTCCGCCAACTGTTGAATTCAGTTCAGTACGAAGCTACAAAGCTGTAGCAGCAGCTACGAAGTTGTGGTGGTATCATATAATATTTCATCGATATATCATCTTCACCATCACCTTGGATTTCGAAGATACATTGAAGTCGGTTTTTTTGGTAAGGTGTATACTTGTTTACTATCCCACAGCTAGGCTAAGATCTCCATCTCTTTCCATCAATTCTACTTAATATTTAATAATTTTTAAATAAAAAAACCTTTTTGAAAACTACCTGTTTATTTTTGAAAAGTTTCGTGAGTGTTATTATTTATAATTGATATAAAACGGCTAAGACTCACTGTAAACGTCGAAAGTTACTCCGACCAGGTTTCGGACATTTTAGAAGTCCTTCTTCTGGGAGTTATGAGATCAAGCCGCGGCGTAGGTCGCGAGCGCTCGCACGTAACTGGCGGCGCGTGCGCGGCTCTGCAGACGCGGCGGGCGGCGTCGGTGGAGTTCACGCTCGCTCGGCGATGTTTGTAAGCTCGACGTTTACAGTGAGTCTTAGCCGTTTTATATCAATTACCTGTTTAATGTACATACGAATAAAATAAATTAAAGTAACAGGCATCAAGCTTGTCACAAAATGTCCTGAAAATTGATGGACACTGCACATCATGCATCACATTGTATTGTCAGCAGACTGAGATATGTAACAATTTAGCGCGATAGCAAGTGGTTTAAAATCAGTTGAAAGATTTGATCAACACTTACTATAGTTTGACTGAAACCGCTGTAACGCTCCTTAGGTATACGCGATGAGGTGGGGGCCGAGGCCGCCGTGAGCGTTGACGGCGCCATGCGGCAGGCTGACGGAACGGACCGGCCGATACTCCCCCCGTCTCGCCGCGCACATACCTAAGGCGGTTTCGGTCAAACTGTAACAGGTGAAGTTAAATAAAAGGTTCTTGAAAGGGAAAATGTGTGTTCACTTTATAATTGTAGAAGTGATTTTGACGGAGCTAAGTGTGTAGTTTAGACTACTAAAACTTTAATTTTTTTTTATTTCAGAAAATGATTATAACACGCGGGTGAAATCGCTGGGCGCAACGTGTCTAAAATAAGCGTAATTATTAGCAAAGATTAATACATGCTGAATTGGCTGGTGAAGAGTTAAAGTCATGCCATTACTTAATCGCTAGCTTTCAAATATGGTGAATAAAATGGTCAGTTATACCAAAGAATACTAGCTATTACATACGTAGTTATTACCAGCTACCGAAAAGCGATAAAATCGCCAATGCTAAAGCTACTGTGTGTGCTTACACCTTTAGTGCCTAAAGGTATTGTGGTGCGCTGGCTGACGATGCGATGCTTGAAACGTGGAATTTGGTGCTGTATATTTTACTGATAAAATACCCTTTAATAAATATTAATTATTCTCAGTAACGTGAACTTTATATACATTTTCATAAAGGTCACTAAAACAGAGACGAGAACAAAAGTTCTTATCAAAATGTCTCTTTTAGTCGCGAATTCAGTCTCTATAATTTAGGTGAAGGGCAATAAGTCAATAAGTTACTCTAACGACTTCGGACTGTCGAGCGCCTTTACAAATCATACTAACCATTATTTATTAGACAAGATATTCTGTTAGTAATGGGGCTCTGTTGAAATAGTGCCGGCATCGAGACGCAAATCCGTGCAGCGCACAAATCGCACAATTCAGTCGGGTGACTTGGTCCCGTGGTCGCCTAATGACTCCACCGCCGGCCAATCGTGATTTATTCTCTAACAGCTACGGATTGGAATAAAACACAGGGTTTAAGCTACAGGCGGCTGATGTTGTAGCAGTTTAGGATCTAGGTTACAATTAAGTCAGCTGACTTGGACCTATTCTATTATTTTATTTTGACATTTTTATTTTAAATTTCATATTGAATTAAATAATAATAATAATTATGATTTGACTTGTAAACCCTGTTTATCAATAAATGAGTATTTGAGTATTTGGACCTGAGGTCGCCTAGTCACTCTACCATAGGTCTAACGTAATTTATTACATCGACTGTGGTTGGGAAGTCCATATAAATAATATACTTTGCATGTTCGATTTCGGGAGGCTACTGCCAACTGCCGTCTCTCTCTAGATGTATGTGCTCCATCTTAAGCCACATCATCACTTCACATCAGGCAAGATAGTGGCCAAACAATTCTGGAAAAATACTAAAGAAAAAGTCCGTTATGAGATCACATTGAAAAATGAAAAATGTTTATTACTGCAATAGATACTGCAAAAGGTAAGGACTACATATTTAGGTACATGATATGATAAACTATTCCTCGAAATGCTTGGTTCTCTAAATATAAGTGCAGATATTCTAAGGAGCTAAGATATATATTAGTAATCATTGAGCGATATAAGACTATCTACAGCTTGACCAATGCTTTAATAGTAAGTCATGGTAGGTGGAATTGGAGAATACGTTAGAACTGTCGAGGATACGAAGCTCGTTTTGACGCTGAAAGCTGAGAATATATATAGAGAATATTTACACAAATAAAATTTGCGTAAATATTTTTTTATTATGGAACTGACGGGTGAGACGAGCAAGTCGTTTGCCTGATGGTAAGCGCCACATAATTAATAACAATTGCAGTGCCACCCAGAACTTTTAATACCATAAAAGCACTGCGTAGCACTGCATTGCGCTCATCACACTGAGACATCAGATATTAAGTCCCATATGCCCAAGAATTTCGCTGGGTACAATGCCCTAATAATAATAAGGTCTCATATCATAGACTGGTTCTCACCCATTAAAAATTTACCTCAATAGCCCAATCATAAGTCATTTCCATATCTCCAATAATAGTCCTCGCACTTATCGGGGGCTGTCTTTGATTGCATGTTCTTAATGATGCACTTAGAGACAGTCCCCGATAAGTGTTGCCCATTACATATTTAAATTAAATGCTCTAAGAGGCCTCTACGTGTTGGGCTTATGTCCCCGCGCAAGCCATCCAAAGGACCGGGTGTATAACCCGTGAGAAAGAGCGACATAATAATAATAAATAATAATGACCGGCACGTCTCGTCATTCAGAAACATAAAAAAAATTGTTAATTATTATTCCCGCTACCGCCTGCACTCCACAACGAAGGCGTTACGCGCACCTGCCACAAACTTTCGATAACGGAACGCGAAAACGATAATTGGTTTCAATTCGGCCGCTTGTTTGCGCGGAACGGTTGCCCAATTAAATTCTGTTTGCATGTCCTTACGTGACATCGCGGATTTTGGGGAAAACATATTTTGAGGCCGCGACAACAGGTTTTCTGTTTTCTGGTTGACAACGACAGTTTAATGCTAAGTTATAGCGTTGACTTCATCTGAAATACTTGCGACTTTGTTAGAAGGCGGACGAAATGCAAATTCTGCCTAAGTCATAGTCATAAGTAGTTTATAAAATAGGCTTTTAAACGTCAAATACACATAATACAAATAAATTAAAATGCGTTAAAACTGTAATTTAAGATATCTTGACTTAAATAAAAAGAATGCATGTCTATGCATGTCACCGTCATAGTAGTATTCAATTCTTTCCCATACCCAGATTGAAGTCCGGGCTCAGAAAAGAAATGCAAAAACTGACTCTACCAGTGCTTCGGAAATACGCCCGCTAGCCAACCTGCCCAACCACTACACAAAAGAGGCTGGAATAATTCGTTTAAATGAGATACTCGTATCCGACAGAGAACCAAAGTAACCGACATAGCCCATAGGATTAGCAAGCTGAAGTGGCAATGGGCTGGTCATATCTCACGAAGGACGGACAACCGCTGGAGTAGACGTGTCCTTGAGTGGCGACCGCGAATCGGCAAACGTAGTGTAGGACGCCCAACGGCTAGATGGAGTGACGACCTGCGAAAGGTGGCCGGAAGAAACTGGATGAGAGGAGCCGAAGACCGGGCTCAGTGGCGTTCATTAGGAGAGGCCTATGTCCAGCAGTGGACGACTACGGGCTGATGATGATGATGATGAGATGCTCGTGGTAGGTCTCTCGTATGCGGGAGGCCGTCTGGGTAGGTACCAGCGCTGTGCCAGTTATTCTGCCGCCAAGCAGTAGTGCGCAAGCATTACTGTGTTTCGGTTTGAAGGGCATTGTAGCCAGCAAAATTACTGGGCAAATGAGATTTAATATTCGAAGTCTCGGGTTAATGAGCGCAATGCAGTGCTACGCAGTGCTTTTTATGGTATTTAAAGTTTTGGGTGGCACTGCAATTGTTATGGGCAGGCGTGGCACTAACCATCAGGCAAACGACGTGGTCGCTTCATCGCTCAGTTCCAAAAAAAAAGATGCATCAAGGATGAAAAAGATGCATGAAGATCATAATACATTCTGCTTTATCTACACAACGAAAAGCACCTTGGCAATGTAGTCACCTTTATTCACAACTGTTTTGTTGGACCACAGTGGAAAAATACTTTGAATTCAGCCACGGACGGCAAAGCCTACGTAAGCCCGGGAAACCACGGCAAACCCGAACAAAAGTTGTAGCAAAGATCCTTCGGACTTACTGTTTCGTTTACATTGACTGGGTAAATAATAATATTGAAATGGGGCGTTTTTGTTTTTGTGTTGTCAGTAATGCTTATCTTAACCTGTGATGTCAGCCTCTGTGGTGTTTGGGTTGGGCAGGTTGGCTAAAATCTCATATACCACTGAGGTTGCGGGTTCGGGTCCGCGACGAGACAAATGTTTGTGTACAGAAAGAAAAAAGCGCAAGCATTTGTGTCGTGCCTGGGTATTGTGGGACCATGGTCCTCGTAGTCCTAGGATCTAGGGAACCAGGAACCTATTCATATAGGAGATCCTAGTTAAGGAATTCACAGATAGATGACAGAATCGTCCGGGAAGACGATATTAGAAGGTAGAAGAAATTTGGTCAGTAGCAGTTGGCTTGGTGGCCCAGTAGTTGAAGCGTCGAGACGGTGTTTTGAAGACGCAATTGCGATCCCTGCCCGAGCAATATAATTTTTCTTAACCTCATTATTTAAAATCTTAAGCATTTTGCCTATTTATTTATTTCAATTCAGGTGCCCGTTACACTTACAGTACTACAACTAAATCATGTAGCGGGCCAATTACATGTTAGAATACAAATAATAATAATAAGAACAACACTCGACACAGAATGTGGTAGGTAGTTTAGAGTGTGACACAGTCAGCACAGTGTGTGTCGGAACTTTCGGCGACGACGCTGTCAGCGATGATGAAGAACTCGTGCCGACATTTAGTACGGTCGTCGTCGGCAACACGACAGCGCGCGAGAGGCGCGTGGCGCTCCCCGCAGGTGCCGCCGACGCCACCTCCCTCCTCGCGTCGTGCGGAGCGGGCGGCCGCCCGCGCATCTCGCCTCGACACCGCCAGTGTAGTCTTGGGTAGGACACGGTTTTAAAATGAGTTTGTAAGAGGTGCCTCTTTTTTGTACTGAGCCAGTACTGTGTACTGCTTCAAATGAGGCGAAGTGTTCGAGGTCTATTGAGCTCCTACGGTTCAAATGAAGCGATATCCGGCTTTTGTACTGGTGTCACACTTTTCCACTAGATAATGAATCAGGAACTACATGCGATATTACAATTACCTAAAATATCCTACCTACTATTATGAGTGACAATTATTATGAGTCGCTTATGCAAGTAGGTATTCATACTTATAGTAAGACATGATCATAAATTCTTAATGTTGAAGCGTAATAAAGTTGTGGTTATCTAAATAAGAAAAATATAGTAAATATATAAATATATATATAAATGTGAAAACTTATTCTTTTTATCCATACTATATTTACCTACTATTAGGAGAATCCTTATATTATCTTTGCTGTATTCTATATATATAATACGACTCATTTAAGTATACCCAAACCCACTTACTGATGTGAAAGTAAAACATAAGTAAAACTTGTCTACATATTTTGGATAGTTATACAACAGTTCGTATTTTGTTCGGAGTTTCGGGCGAACACGGTCATATTCGACGTTCATTCAAACAACATCGCGTGAGGCAGTGACAGAGAGAAGAACAACATCACATTCACCCTCTTTGTCATCTCCATCGAACGAAAATGTACTGTCGCGACTCTCCGGCTCGTCGCCTCATTGAGTGAAGAGTAGATAGATAGCGGGACCAATGAGTATGAGCGGGACATTCGTATTGAAGTCTTACATTTTTTCATTTTGAGCCGCTCTTACAATTTTCTGTCGCGTACGGGACAAATGTACTGGTTCATGTAAGTCCTACTCAACACTACGCCAGTGGTCGCCGCGATCTCGCAGCGTTAACTCGCCCCTGATGAAGAGCATCGGTCATGCTCGAAACCTAGGTCGACTAATTCGACAAACTACGTGAGCCCTAGCCGTTTTATTAAATATTTATAAAGAAGAAACACATACCGATTGGGTAGAAAGTTCTTTTCGCTTTCATAGCACTTGGCTTCGGCCCGTACAGTTAACTATAACTCCAACAAAAAGGAGAGAAAAACAAATAAACACGAAAATAATAATAATGTCACTTAATAATAATAATAATGCCCAGCCTCTACGTGTTGTACTCTTGTCCCCGCGCAAGCCTTCCAAAGGACCGGGTGTATAATCCGTGAGAAAGAGCGACATAATGCCTAGCATGTGCTAAAATGCATTCAATATCAAACAATTATCAACTATATCCAAACCGATTCATAGTAGTATTCAATTCCCACCTGGTATTCCCACAGCAGGGTAAGCGGGACATTTGGACGGCCGACACGTTGGTCCGTCGTTGACAATACAGATACAATAACTCACGCCGGGGTAAGCCTCTTACTGTATTGACTGTGGAGTCCAGGACGAGGGTACATCAGGGCAGAGCTATTTGAACACCTGAATGAAATTTAAATTCATGCTTGACTAACTGCGCCTCGCGGTTTTGCCCGGGGCTTCGCGGGATAAAAAGTAGCCTATAGATAGATTGATAACACTTTATTGCACTAAAAAAAAGAAAACATAATTACAGTTGATAATTCAAAATTTCCTTTAAGTGCAATAGGCGGTTTTATCGCTAAGCAGTGATCTCTTCCAGACAACCAAAACTGAGGACATTTAAAGATTTGAATGACGATAGTGTGCAGTAGTAAGTAGGTCGAATGTAAATTATTATGTGTTAATCAAGGGTATAAACTATCTCCATTACAAATTTCACTTAAATCCGTTCAGCCATTATAGCATGAAGAAGTAACAAACACACTAACATCAAACTTTCGCATGTATCATAATAGAGTGATATACTAATAAGCATTATAGAAAATTTTAGAAAAAAAATTCTCCGTCATTTGCCAAGCGGTAACTTTAAGAGTTTTGGCATTTATTGGAAGCTAGGTGTCATATAGCTTCCTGAATAAAGACCATATAATTTCAGGACATGACGCTTTTGCCAGATCGCATTTTTCGGTATGGTGTCCAGTTCTCTTACATTCTGAGAGATGTTTACAAAAAGAAAGGTGAGCTGATGAAGAAGATGATTTAGTTAATAAGGAAGTCAATATCTTGGTAAAGTTCACTTAGGTATTGATATAATATATAAAACTTTAATCTGCTGGGTACTCCAGTGTAAGAAGAGCCTTAACTGATGCAGGTAACGGTTAGAGAGGAGACATGTAAGGATTTGCGTTGTATCTATTCTAACAATCGAGGTCTATCGCATACAGCGCACAGATTTGAATGTAAAAGATGTTTGCAACAAATACAAATAAAGTAAGAAAATACATTTATACACACACACACTGCACTGGCCTGCATTTATCTATATTAATTATATAACCCTCTTTCGCAAAACTCTTTTTCTAATTATATATAAATACATAAGTTATATAATAGTACATACAAGTTAATTTTAGCACTATACATTTCTCTGAATAAAAAAACCCGTACCTGCCAAGTCCTGACTAAAGTAGATCTCCTTCCTCTATGTTCACAAGTTTTTATACTTAGTTTAGAGTAAGGTTTTCAAACAGCCAAAGCACACAGGTTTTTTAAATAAGTGCAACAAAATAACGATTACAAATAAACCTTAGGGTAGTATAATGGGTGGTCTTATCGCTTAGAGCGATCTCTTCCAGTCATGTTCAAACTATAACAAAAAAAACCACAAAAACTAAATAACTAACTATGAGAAAATGTTCTAAATTAACTTATACATTTTCTGGATTGCAGACGTGCTAATTTTTTCACATATTTTAAGACATTGAACCTAAATTGAAATATTCAGTTGAATATTTCAATTTTAATAATAAATAACAAGTATTATTATACTTGTTTTGTATTCATTATTATAAAATGTTTAAGATACAAAAAAGCCAGATCTAGAACGCTGAGCCTACTTTTTTACATCTGACTGGGTCAGCGTTTGACCACGATCTCACCTGAAGAGAAACGACGATGTGGTTGAAGACATAGCACGCTTACGCAGTAAGTCCTTGTTCACTCTTGAGTTGAACACACCCAGATTGTATTTATGTGGAAACAGACGACGGCTGTGCGCTCAGATAACTCGAAGGCTGTGCGTTCCACTCCTTCGACGTTCGCACCAAAAACGAAAGTAAAGATCAAATAGCATTTAAATCTATCATCTTCAACAGTTCAAATGGCGTCCGGACAGAAAATCGAACTAAATAAGAAATTGAATCGCCTTCTGTCTAGACTTTTAACGATATCGACGTGACTCGATCTTGGATTTTATCGGCAATTTTCTGTAAATTATCGGCGACGTACATTACGTAGCTAGCAGTAGATGCGAACTTCGTTTCCAAGTAAAAGCGTCATTGTGCTTCGCGGAGGCGTAATTGTCTTCCGTTTTGGAGTTCCGCAGTCGAGGCTGCTAATGGAAGAGGAAAGCAGTAGTCACGAAGTCGCAATTAGATCGAAGCGAGCTGCGGAACCCTTTACTGTAATTTTATGTAGTTAGCGCAAATGCGTCCGTACATTGACCCGCGGGTAACTTTGCTGGTTTCCTGTTATTTGATGGTTAGCGATTTAGTTGTGAGAATTGGTTGTGGTTCATATAATTGCTTCTTTAATTGAATTTAATTTTAAATACTTGTTTATTTAAACGTAGATCCAAAAAAAGACGTGTGGCACTCGGAGACTGCCGCGGTAAAGCTATTGCATAGCATTCGGAGTGGGGGGTGTTAGGTTATTTTCGTTACGGAATTTCTGGATTCGGTCTCCACGCTCAAGACCCGCGATAGAAGCTATGCAATAGCTTAAAAACATCACCACAAATGAAATCATCTGTCTGTCATAAATGCCAAGTCACTAAAGGAAGTAACTAAGGGAAGCCGCTAGTATCCCACGACACCAGGAATCCTAGTGTGGGAACTAATGAACCTTAAATAGCTTAATTATTACACCTACCCTATTTTGAAACCTCATAGTAAGTACATAGTGTTTTAAAATTGTTATTTTTTTGTACCAACATTTTTATATGTATAAATAAATTATTATAATCTACATATACATTCTTATCTCTCGCAGATCGCATACCCAACATAGAAGTTCGACAGCATACAAAGGTCGAAGATGTGGGTACACGAATAGCGAAGCTAAAGTGAAGATGGGTGGGACATCTGGCTAGAAGAGAGGACGGTAGATAGACCAGGGCAATTACAGAATGGTGGCCAAGAGACGGGCGTAGACAAGTAGGTAGACCATCGGCCAGATGGTCCGATGATATAGTGAAGGGGATAGGAAATCTATGGATGCGGAATGCACAGGACCGGAACAAATGGTGTGAGGGAGAGGAGACATATATCCAGTAGCGAGTGGACACGGGCTAAAATGATGATGATGATGACAAATACATTCTTGGTAATTGCCCAAACAGTATAAGACCCTTACATACCAAACATCAACATAATGTATGGCTTTATAAGTGAGTTTTTCAAAGAACCCTTAGAAAGCAAAAAACACAAGTCTCAATTACAATTAAAAAAAAAACACCCACACACTCACATACACGACTCCCATTCGGCACCGGTCGGTAGGCAGGTGATCCATGTCAGTGCGTTTCTCTTACGTTTTAGATACCTACCCCCATCATATGAGTTAGTTAATTTAGATTAGCTTATAACATATGATTAAATAACTTATATTGCTACCACTTATATTCGGTACACTTATTGATAAATCTAACGTATTATTTGTTTCGCTTAGTAAACAGCTATACCGAATGAAAGAGACTGAATCCTTACTGACTGAGTTATCCTAGTGTGGGATTCAGAGCTCATAGAATTGATTGTACACGATTTTTATTTGCAATAAAATGATTGATATAAAAAAAATTACACTTCAAAGTGCTCGAACCAAAACACAACTTCAAAAGGGCACTCTAACGCCACACTCGGGAAATAACAGGATCATTACCACATATTCCTTCGAAAAGTGTACGAAGAAATTTTGCCTTTAATGTCTTTAATACAATTTGCGATACCAGTTATTGTCCGCGGCGTTGTTTACGTGTTGTTTTCTTCAGGATTTGATCAATCAATCAACCATTTATTTGGAAGAATATAATTATACACCTTAAAATTAATAAGATAGGTTTAGGATTAGGAAAATCAATTTTGCATTGGGTTCAGTACAGCTACGAAGTGGTCCCATATAAATTTCATCGATATTTGACCTTGGTGGGTTTTTGTATTTTTCTAAAAGTTATTATAGCTGTACGCTAACGAAAATTATTTAAAAACATGCGAAACCATGCAAACAGACAAACAGCCCAAAAACTGTTGTTTTTTTCAATTCCAAAAAGTCTCCTATTTCCTTCTTATCTTGGAACTTTCAAAAAAGTCAACATCGTTGACCTTACAAATAGAAAGCCCGGAAACTGTACAAAGAAATTTCACCTTTAAGGGCCTTTAATACAATATTATTACGACATAAAGGTGGCGTGAATTCGTTTCCTCCCCGACAACAGGAAAAGTGAATTTGCTGCGAAAGATGGTTTCCGTCGGACATGGGGACGTGAAAAAGTCCGTGTCTGCGTACTTTATGTAGGTGCTTGTGTAGAGGGATAGTTAAGAAGCATGTTAGGAAGCTTTCGCGTGTATAAAGAAATATAAAGAAAAGATAACTGGATACTGATGGTAGGTTTCTCTACTGGTGGTAGGTTTCTCGTATGCGAGAGGCCGTCTGGGTGGGTACCACCGCTTTGCCAGTTATTCAGTCGCCAAGCAGTAGTGCGCGAGCATTACTGTGTTCCGGTTTGAAGGTCATTGTAGCCAGCGAAATTCCTGGGTATTATGAGACTCAACAGCTAATTGTCTCAGGGTGACGAGCGCAGTGTAGCGCCACGCAGGATTTTGTAAAAGAAAGTTCTGAGTAGTACTGTTATTGTTATGAGCTGGCGTATTGCTTACCGTCAGGCAAACGACCAGCTCGTCTCGTCATTTGGTATAATAAAAAAAAAAAGATAAAGAAATTTTATTTCTAAGACATGCAGAGCATGCAGATCTTAAAATAGTGTGAGTATGACATGTTTTGCCTATAAAGGCGTACAAATGGAGAAGTGTCTATCTTAGAAAAGATCATAGATTTATATCAAATAATACAAAAAATAATACATGCAAGTCATAAAAATATTAAGTTACAATATCGATAATTACTTAGTCAATACGTAAAGAAAGAAATAAATACATATATTTGACAACAACTTAATTATAGAACAAACATAGTAAAGAAAAATAACAAGCAAGGAAAAATACAAAACAAAATGTCTAGTGCCATTAATTGCAACTAGACTTTGGTTTTCAACAAAAATCCAAGGCGTACGAACAAACGGCATACAGAAAGAAAATAACTTTATTATTAAACCATCTTATACTAAAACAGGTGTGATAGGTAGAGTTAAATGAAATTAGATGGTCATAAAAGCACACAACTCAGCGTAAAGCGCCATGGCAGCGCGCTGATTTTCAGTTGTGCTCTTTTTCGTGACGAGTAGTTGCAAATTAAATTAACATACGGCTTCAAGTTTAAAACAAAATCTTTGTCTTTGCTTTACGCAGTATTCAAAATTGTTGTAAGACTACGAAGAAACTAAGAGATTAGTGATTTGTATCATTAACTTTCAATAAGTTTACATTTATTCACAGTTTTTATACTAGTGTATAGGTTTGCCAAATATTTCGCCGTAACTGAGCACCTGCCGTGGTAACTCAGTTGGTTTAGAGCGTTTTCCGTGCTGAAGGAAAAGGTTCCGAGTTCATACCTCGCCTGCGACGTAACATTTTGCATTTATAAATACATGTTTTATTTGTGTTCTTAAAACAAGTTTTATAAACTAGCCAGTAAGCATGTGCGTTATTGCTAAGACACAAAAACTTTATAACTAGTGTTTACACTTTTAAATTTATTTATACAATAAAAATATTTTTACAACGGTAAGAATTTTATGGGGGCTTTTATGTAGTTACAATTACTAAGAAAATAAAGTAAGAGTTTGACGGGTTCTGGATATATATATTTTTTATGGAACTGAGTGATGATACGAACAAGTCATTCACCTGATGATAAGCGCCACGCATTAATTAAAATAAGAACTATAAATATTAGCACTGCGTAGCACTGCATTGCGCTCATCACTCTGAGACATCAGATATTAAGTCTCATAAGATTGAGATGAGATTAGCAAAGATATTTAAATAAACACATAATATATATAAAACTAATAACTGCCTATATATGTATTCTTGAACCTAGTTGTAACATTTCAGAATGATTTTCTCTTAGTAAGGAATGGTTTATGAAGGTTATTTATCACGGAACCAAACTTACGCTTCCACCTTTCGTTCATTAGTGGTCATTTGTTTTGATTAGTTAGGAAATGCTCGTTATCAAACATATTTTGTTCTACTATAACTATATTTGTGCTATTTAACCTTTTTTCTTGTGTACGTAGGTAAGCATGCCATAGTTTGATGTTTAGTTATACTTATGTTTACTTGTGGTAGGTCTCTCGTATGCGGGAGGCCGTCTGAGTGGGTTTTTGCCAGTTGCGGTTTTTGCCAGTTTTTGCCACAGCTTTGCCAGTTATTGTACCAGTAAGCCAAGAGATCTTTCCGCGGAGCTATTATATGGGTCATTTTAAAAGAAGGGTGAAAAGGGTTCTTAAAGGTAGGTAACGCACCAATAACACCCCTAAATAAAAATATGAGCACTTATTTTGAATTATAGCGCGACAGACAACCCTTCTATTAACTTGAAGTTGTAGAATTCTAACTCAGATTCATAAAGTCCGTACATTTTTCTCGACATTCGCAACAAAATAAAATAAAATTACGGCAATATTCGCTCTTTTCGCTTTCTCGAGCATAAAATGCATAGGCAAAAGTACTTGGACAAATTCATTTTTCTTGTTAGAGGCGACAGGCGTCACCGCGGCGAAGCTCGGTAATCGAATCTGCGACTTCTCTTTATTGCAAGTACGCGCCTATGTAGACTAGAATTTATTGAAAAATATTGTAACGTCATTTTTTATTTTCTTTCGTTTGTTCTTTGATGTATGTTTTTTGGTTCAGTCACTTAGTCACTACTCCCCAAATGGCTTTCCAACAAGGTAGTTTTGTGATCAACTTTGTAGTACTACAAAAGAGTTGGAAGATAATATATTTAATTTCTTAAACGAATGTTACAGAGGAAGCTTAACGTTACATAAACATAGTTACATTTATCTATTATCAGGCCTAGCGCACTCCGCACTGTAGGTACGAAGCTACAAGTACATAGCCGGACACCGACGGCGGGTCGCGCGTCGTTACACGTGCCGCGTCAGAAGAGATAAGAGCTATGCGATAGAAAGAGAGGCGCTCTGTAGGTTTTTTGACCGGTAGGTATGCAGCGCTACGCAAGCTGAATTGAATTTTATTGCGTCATAGCAAGAGTCGCTATTTGTTTAAATTGATTTGCGGAGTGATGCTTCTGTCCCTTAGTATTCTGTTCTATTACAAAATTAAATTTCTAGTGGATTAGACCAGCGACTCTACACTAGGCTCTAGTCCCGTATCATGGAAACTATAGTAAACGATTACATTTATAAACATGGTATCGGAAGCATCTTAATAAATTGAGGTTTACGTTAAACTTATAAGACAAGAGTGAACAGGTTTCTTCTAGGCGAGCGTGCTACATCTTCGACCGCATCGTCACTTAACAACAGGTGAGATAGCGGTCGAACGCAGGCTTATAATTAATTAAAAAACAAAATATGTTCCTACTTGTTGTATATGGAATTACAAGCTGCGTGCCACCGGTTTTACCCACGGTTTTCCGGGATAAAAAGCTTCCCTTGTCCTTTTCAGGACTCAAAGTACGTATTTACATACCAAACTTCCATCCATTCATACATGTCTCACTCTTCCTGGCTATGGCTATGGTGGGCCTTCCGTGAATTTTTTCTCCACTTCGCTCTATCCAGGACGTCGTCTTCGGATAGCCTGCATTCACTCATGTCATTTTGCACTACATTTGTCTATCTCTTCTTGGGTTTGCCTCTGGATCTTCGACCAGGGACGGAAAGCTTGTTTCCCAATATAGTCTGATGGATTTCTCATCACATGTCCGTACCATTGCAGCCTACTCATCATCCATCCATACATGTATTTTTTATATTTTTCGCATTTATAATTTTAAATTAGGCAGCCTCTGTGGTGTAGTGGTTGGGCAGGTTGGCTCAAATCTCATACATCACTGAGGTTGCAGGTTCGATTCACGCGACGGGACAAATGTTTGTGCACAGAAAAAAAGTGCAATCATTTGTTTCGTGTCTGGGAGTTGTGGGACCATGGTCCTCATAGTTCCTGTTTCCCTAGATACAGGGAATCCTAGTTAGGGGTCAGGATCCATGTATATGATCGTTGGGCGTTATTTAGTTATTTATTTAATTTATTTAAATAGGATTCATCAACTAGGCATACCTATGTCTCTACAAGTATATTGTGGGGTTTTTTACTACTCCAGTAGAGGTTACCTTCAATCCTATGTACCAGTTTAAAGGGTAGACAATTAATAGTCTAGATGAGACAAATAAACGAAATACAGTTTATTGTTCTGTGACCTTTGAGGGTAAAGCTCTTGGCAAATTGCGAGCTTAGTCCCGGTGCCTTTGATACTCAATACTAAATAGTATGAATACATTTATTAGTCGGTATTTCCATTGATGGACTAGGGTGAAAATCATTTAAAATGACCATTGTCACAAAAATGAAATCATAACTAAAATGAAACTTGTAACAAAAAATAACAAAAATGAAATTTTAAGGTCATTTCACAATGCACCGAAATACCGAAATATTTTTATTGATAAAATAAAAAAAATCAACACATTATTTTTAATAATCATTTAATCAGTCAAATTTAAATTAAAGTCTAAAAGATCGAAATGCACTTTGTTTCACTTACTAATCTATTTTTTACTTAGACGACTATAAAAGAAATCACAATTCACATATTTCTTAATGATCATAATTCTTACATTCTAGAAATATAAAGAATCTACAAAGTCAACGGTACAAAAATTAGACGTTTTAATCAAGTATTAACGTACTTACATAATATATTATTAAAAAAAGACGTGGCACTCGGAGACTGCCGCGGTAAAGCTATTGCATATCATTCGGAGTGGGGGGTGTTAGGTTATTTTCGTTACGGAATTTCTGGATTCGGTCTCCACGCTCAAGGCCCGCGATAGAAGCTATGCAATAGCTTAAAAATCGAATGTAATTTTAGAAACTTTAAATAACAAAAAATATATTTACTTTAACATACCTACTATGCTACACTCGTACATATTAATTTTGATTTTTCAATATTAAATTAAATTATAATATAAACTTTTTAGATTAGGTACCAAACTACCATAATATAAAACCAGCTTTGTGAATGCGGCTTTCCTTCATTTTTGTTATATCATTTTTGTGACGTGAGAAAAAAACGTAACGAATCATAACAAAAATGAAAAGACTCCATACTTTGAAAATAACCTCAAATGTTTCAAGTAAAAAAAGAATAGCAATGAGCTAAATTACCTTGCATTTCAATAATCATCGACAATAACTGTTTACGTACATCAATTATATACATAAGTATTCGCTTACCTGTATCGTTCAGTCAAATAACAAAAATGATCAATTCAAATTGGAATTTTCGTTCGCCGACAGAGGAACACGCCTTCACACAATTTTACATGCGATGACAAAATGGCCGACACACAATCGCTTTCGCATCTTATTAGCTCCTCAGGCAGCTAGTGTTTTGCGTTTTAATAATTATAAATATTACCAAATTTGTTCGTTAGAAAAATGAATAACAAAAATGAACAAAATAATGGACGTATATTCAAATATACGTCCATTATTTTGTTATATATATAGAGACAAATATTTATTGTTAAAAATAAGAAAATTTAAATCGAATTGTAAACCTCCTCCTTTTTTAAGTCGGTTAAAAAAGGCAGGCAGAACACATTTTTAGACTGACAAGTATATGTTATATCAAACAAAAAAACCGACCTCAATGTATCTTCGAAGTCCAAGGTCAAATATCGATGACATTTATATGGAACCATTTCGTAGCTATATTGAACCTGACGCAAAACGAATTTTCCAAATTGGTTCATGAATGACGGAGTTTTTTTTTTGTAGCAAAGCCTATGCACCAACTCAGGGCAGTCGTAACGATTGTGACAGATATCATATAAGAGCACAGCACCAAGTTGCAACGGAATGGAGTTCTGATAAACAAACATCAAAAAGAAAAGAATAGAGAACCTTCTCCTTTTTGAAGTCGGTTAAAAAGGAGTATATAAAATGATTGCAGGAAGTGGTATCCCCCGTGAGAGATAAACCATGATTATACCAAAGAATACTAACTATTAATCACGTAATTATACTGACTGTGAGTTGTCACGTGCTTGCACAGACGAAAAATGGCAGAAATATTTTGTATCTACATGACATTCGAAATCAAGTAGTTAACCAGAAGTGAATCACAAAGATACTTTAAGTATAGTCAGGCCTAGCGCACTCCGCACTGTAGGTACGAAGCTACAAGTACATAGCCGGACACCGACAGTGGGTCGCGCGTCGTTACACGTGCCGCGTCAGAAGACATAAGAGCTTTGCGATGGAAAGAGAGGTGCTCTGTAGGTTAATATGCCTGGTAGGTATGCAGCGCTACGCGAGCTGAATCGAATTTTATTGTGTCATAGCAAGAGTCGCTATTTGTTTAAATTTCTTTGCGGAGTGATGCTTTTGTCCCTTAGTATTCTGTGGTATAGTGTTATTCATAAAATGATTCCTTGAGACACTCCAAATCTCAACTTCAACACAATATTACTTTATTATTTTAATAAGATATAGTGAAATACTTCGCACTTCCATAATTTAGTGCCTTCCTAAGAAGACTCCATAACATCGCCGTTTCCAAAGCCTTAGCAAGTTCGAAAACTGCATGCTTCTTTATCATCATTATCATCATCAGCCCTAATTATGTATGTAAGTCATTCGTAGGATTCAAACTTCGGTGCATCGGATCTTAAGTCGCACAAGCTCCCGATGAGCCGTACTCGATCTCACTCATTTCTAGAGCTTAAAACATATGAAAAGAACATTAACGCTTACCCAGGCGAGTGATTCAACCACTTACAAGTACAATGCCTGTACTTTTCATCTCATTTAACTTAGAGTCGAATGTAAAAAGCAATACAGTGCAAAATAACCTGTGTTGCCAGTGGAACCAGCTCAATAATTACGGTCTCGGACGGCGAAGCACGCTTATTATTTTCTCGGGTAGAGGCAGACAGATATCTTTTTGCACCAAGTCTGGCAACTTGGAAATTTTCGGCTAACCTGATATGAAAACTGCTTTTTAACAAATTAAAAATGTTACTATATGGAAAAAGTTGTACAAAAATATTTTGTCCGCAATCAAGTATTAAAAAGGTGTATGAGGAATAATAGTATTTGCTTTATTTAAAAGTGCTTTATTAATATGTTATATGACATATCGAATTTGTATTGTATAGTAATTATTATTGTTTATTTTAATTTTATTGAACTGATTATCTGTTTTGTTGATTCTTTAATTTATTTAATTATTTGATTATTTTATTTGAGCTTGTGATTTTGACATATCGAACTTGAATTTTGTCTGACTTTGTATTGTATCTTTATTTGTGCAATAAAGTGCTATTGTATTATGATTTCCTTTTTCTCCATCCGGTAATTGCTAAGTGAAATTGTTTTTGACTATGATTAATATGATTATCACTACAACGACTATAATTTTGACAACAGTTATAATCTGCGTTGAGGGATACCTTCTATTATTAATAACAACAGTATAATAATTTTTATACACTGTATTAACTATAATCATATATTAATTGCTTTTCGTGTACTTTTGAGCCGTTCAAATTGTACTCTGTTCATTTATCTGTATCCAGTTTTCAAACAACATCACAGTAATTTATTGTGTTTAAATTATAATAAACTACCGCATAAAAGCCGTCTCCACACCACAGTTATCTGCAAATGACCAGTTAATACAGCGTTGCATTTAATCCGCCCTCGAGCCCGGAATATTACAATTTTATACCGGCCGACCGGGCCAGGCAGTGCTGTAACGATTTGTATGGGAAATGAGAAATAAGCGTACATTACTAAGCCCGTATAAAAAAGTTTCCTGGAATAAAGCACAGCGGATGATCTCGGAGTTATCCTAGATGAGAAAGTTTGTGATGATGGATAGATGGATGTTTTTGGCTTAATCAAACAAAAATGGATTTTGATGAAATTTTGTATGTAGGTACTTGATACAAGTCCTGGAAAAGGATATAAAATCGTACTAATCCTATCCTACCATACTAATATTATAAATTCGGATGTTTGTGTGGACAGATGTTTGTTATTTAATCACGCAAAAGCAACTAAACGGATTTTGATGTAATTTGGTATTTAGATACCTGACAAAAGCGAGTGGAGCTCAGTGAGAGAACGTGCTACTTTCGATCCGACGTACCCGAGTTCGAATCCCATTGGCCCCGCACCTCTGACTTTTTTAAGGTACTTACCTTAATACCTGCGGATTTAACACTCATCGAAAATACATCGTGAGGAAATCCAAGAATTTATCACAAAAATTCAAGGACATGCGACATCCACCAACCCGCACTAGGCCAGCGTGGTGGGTTATGGCTCATACTATCTCTATGAGAGAAGGCCCGTGTCCCAGCAGTGGGAACGTGATGGGCTGATTATGATGATGATGATATCTGACAAATGCGGGTAGTTAGTAACAACGCCCGCCGTTCCTGACGCTGATACCCACTTCTCCAGTTTTCTCGTGACCACGGTCAATGCAACTTGATCGAAACGTCGAGTTTGGTCTAAATGTTATTATAATTAAAAAAGTGTGCGCTAAAAAACCCGATTATATCATAAAACATGAGTACAATGCGCGAAAGTTTAAAAACTCCTAAATACCTGAAGTCCTAGAAAGGAGCAAAGGATACTTTTTATTCTGGAAAACTACGGGTGAAACCGCGGGAGCAACATCATAGCCAAAAACCTAACTTCCTAAAATAAGTTAGCTAAAAAAAAATAAAAAATAAAGCTAACTAGCGTTGTATCAGACAACGTTATAAGCTGCAATAGCGTAAAAACAATTATTTATCATCAATCAAGCAGAGCTTATTCCAAGGCTCTTATTTCTGTGAATTGGAGTCGTCCATCATCTTATTTACGGAATTAAGGGATAGCTAGGAAGATAAAGCTGTGCTGAACCAAAATAAATGTTACAAATACTGGGAATGAAAAGCATCTTGAAACATCATCAACCTATTGCAAAAATCCGGCCAAGTGCGAGTCGGACTCGCGCATGAAGGGTTCCCTACCATTATCTATAAAAACGGTAGAAAAATAATGTCTGTTGTATGGGAGCCCCACTTAAATATTTTTTATTCTGTTTTTTATTGTTATAGCGGCAATAGAAATACATCATCTGTTAAAATTTCAACTGTCTAACTATCACGGTTCATGAGATACTGCCTAGTGACAGACGGACAGCGGAGTCTTAGTAATAGCAAAAAAAAAACTAAATATTCTACGTAATAGGGTCCCGTTTTACTCTTTAGGTTCGGAACCCTAAAAAAACTAATGCTGCAATTTGAAGGATTCTGTCAGAGAGATAGAAAGAGAAAGTATGATACGTAATCGACTATGATTCAGTGTGGTGATGTAGATAATACATTTCATGAGCATCGTATGTTAATAAATCAATTCCTTCTCTAGACATAGTGAAATTACTGGGCATAAGAGACCTAATATCTGATGTCTAGGGGCGATGAGCGCAATGCAGTGCTTCGCAGTACTTTCTATGGTATTAAACGTTCTGGGTGGCACTGCAATTATTATGGACAGGCGTGGCGCTTACCATCAGGCGAACGACTTGCTCGTCTCATTCAGTACAAAAAAAAGACAGCTTCTTTGGTGAAATGGTTGAGCGGATCAGCTCAAATCTCACAAACCGAGCGGGTTGCGATTTACTACGGGACAAAAAAAAGGCACAAGCATTTGCTTCGTGTTTGGCTATATGGTCCTCGTAATTCCCGGTTACAGGAATCTAGGGAATCATAGTCAGGAGGATCTATATCCTTTATCGATGGGCGTAAGTAGTCCTACTATTATTATAAATGCGATGGATAGATGGATGCTTGTTACCACGCATAAACTACTGAACGGATTTTATTTTTTTATTTATTCATTTATTTTAGGCAGTATTAAAGTACAAAAAAAGTAAAATAACAGAGACCCATAGAATATATACCTTACAGACTAACGTACATACAAACATATAACACAATAACTAAGTTTACTATTACGCTACTACACAACATATAGGGAATGATTGTTTTTGCCTTGTTCTCCTATAACGTCGGTAGACTACCACTGTAGGCTAGAAGTCCGGGGTAAGGAACATCTTCGCATGTTCCGCTGGAACCTGGAGCGCGCAGGATTTTGTTTGTGTAGGTAATTTAGCTCCTGAAAAAAGACATACTGTACTTTTTAAAGTTTAATAATAATAATAATAATTAGGCCAGGGGCGACTGTGTCGAGTCATCGGTTTGTGGCGACACTGAGCCCTACCCTGAGATTCTCCCTGGGGCTAAATGAGACCCCTGACCCCCGGCTCGCCTTAACTGGCCGTCCGGGGGTGGAGATGCAAGGGCTAAGAACTAAGCTCCAAGGGTAGAAGTGTTAAAGGGCATAACGCCGGTAGTAGCGTTTAAGTGAAACTGCAGCACACCTCTCGACACCCTTTAGCCACTCACACCAACGTTGTCCCTCTCGTCGCCAATGAACGGCGGCCCTTACAGGGGGCTCGTTAAGTGGGTGGCGAGTCACCACCTTCCAAATTATTTTCTTATGAGGTGGAACTGGCAGGTGCCGAGGTCTCATATCATAGACCAGCTCTCATCCATTAAAAAATCACCTCAATAGCCCAATCATAAGTAATTTTCATATCTTCAATAATAGTCTTCGCACTTATCGGGGGCTGTCTTTGATTGTATCTTCTAATGATGCACTTAGATACAGTCCCCGATAAGTGTTGCCCATTACATATCTAAATTAAATGCTCTAAAAGGCCTCTACGTGTTGGACTCATGTCCCCGCGCAAGCCTTCCAAAGGGCCGGGTGTATAACCCGTGAGAAAGAGCGACATGATAATAATAAATGTCTTTATTGCAGGCAATCTTAAACCCATAATTATAATTTAAAGTACTCACAGTGAGTGAGTCAAAGTAGTATACTTACACTAAGTAAAAATAAAATAAAATAAATTATATTATTGTATTAAATGTACGTTCAAATGAAATAAAACTAGTTTATTTGCAATTTTCACTCTAGTGCACAGAAACCCAAAACCTCAATATGGGACAGCACAAACTTTCGGACAAGCTTTTAAACTGCTATTATTTGAGCTCCGAATCCCTTTAAAATAAACTCTGAGAATCAATTTAATAATTGAATACATTTGATATTCAATTGACTCTTTCAATTCAATATCAACAGAAAACAACATGAAGAACCTGTATCTATTCACTGCGTTGACACCAGCTTGACATCAGATAAGAACCGTTCAGACATTTCCACGAAAAATCCATTTCAAAAATATGTCCCTCACGTTCAAAGCCATCAAAAAACAATAGTAATCACTCACCGCTTATCGCTCCTACCATTGGATCTCGCTTACGACGCGTTAGCATTTCGGAAAAACTCGCAAATAGCCTTCGGGCCTCTAAGACCATAATCCTTATCTTGGACCCTTTGGGCAGCGGTTAGCACCCTATCAATTGGACGACCACCCCCATAAATAGCTGTTCAGATAAAATACCACTTTCAATCACCGGACTTAAACTTTTGTTACGTGTATTTTTTTCTCGAGAAAATAATTTACAGCGAGACGTTTTCGAGATTGGAGATAAAAGAGAAAAATGGCAAAGGTTGGGGACAATTTGGCGGGAATCATAGTTTTCAAGCTGAGGTTAGCCTTTTTGAAGATGTCGTTTATGGAAACTCTAGCTATGCCCCGCGGTTTCACCCGATCTTTTCCGAAATAAAAAGTACCCGATGTCCCATTTCAGGCCCTAAAGTGGGTGCCTACGTACCAAAAGACCTACCTAGAGACGTCAAGATCACCATTTTCAGGGCATTTTGTACGTCTTTATACACGAACAGCATGTGGGTATGCTCGACGCGTCCAGTACAATAATGCGTTTAGAGTTTTTTTTTAAGTGCTAGGCTCTGGCCGTGGTTGTAATACCACCCACCGATCAAAGCCATGCCGTCAAGCGACCTAGTCGTGTTTCGGGATGATGTTCGGTGAACCATCGGGGAGACGGGTCTGAGCAGCCGTTCAACTGCCGTCTCTCTCTAGATCTATGTGCTCCATCGTAGGCCACATCATTGCTTCACATCAGGCGAGATAGTGGCCAAACATAAATCTCCCCACCAAATAAATAGCCCCGCACAACCGACTTTCTTAAGTTATGTGCGGATTTTACACTCGCTCCGCTAAACGGTGAAGAAAAACATCGAGAGGAAACCGGCATGTCCAAGAATTAATTTGAAAAATTCAAGGACATGTGACATCCACCAACCCGCACTGGGCCAGCGTGGCTAATTATGGCCCATACTCTCTATGAGAGAAGACCCGTGTCCCAGCAGTGGGAACGTAATGGGCTGATGATGATGAACTAGAGGATGACGTTGCAAACACTTTGCTGTATACATTTGACTCCACACCTCTCTCCTGGATTAAGCAGTTCAAGGTGAGCAACTGAACACCTCCTCGAGCCGTTTGATTCTAATTTTCTATTCGGTTATCCCTATCCATTACTGGATTCTATTTACGCAGCGGCTGATCCCGCTTGGGGGTAGAATGGAGGGGAGAATTTTATTATTTTTCGCGTCATCCTTCAAATGGTGGCATAATTCCTAACTTTTATACCCACTTGAGGAGTTAATTCAATTTTATATTCGTCGCGAGAGATATGAGTCGGTTAATGTATATGGGGTATGTGGGGTGTGTTTTTATTTGATTTAGTTATGAGTTAAAAGTCAAAAGATTTTTATTAAATAGGCACAAAAAACACTTTTAAGCATCATATATTCATAATACCAATCAATTTAACTACATTAAAACTTGTAACTTAAAATATCATGACTTTGAAAAAAAAATGGTAATCATGCATGTCTACCCATTTCTTTCCCATACCCAAATTGAACTCGAATTGAAGTCCAATCCGAAAACTGACTCTACCAGTGCTTCGGAAATACGCCTTCCACGTATGTTAGACATAATATAATGTAAGTAGATTATAATCTATCACTTCGATAGATTATAATCTACCGAAAAATAATGCGACGGTTCACAATCTTTCGACAGTTTACAATCTCGCGTAGGATACATCTAATCGTACGAATGGCCTAAGCATTAGCCAGCCAGTTTATTACATGTTGTAACAGACGCTATGGCTAAATATCGTTCAGGATGTTAGTTGAAAGGTGCTGTTCAGTATAGAGGCTAGGCTGTTGATTGAACGGCTGCAATATAGATACCGATTTTTAGTTAAAACCAACAGAAAATAGTAATACATACCTGCTTACACATACCTATGCGTAGACATTACCCTGTTATAGTTGAAATGGCCCTACAGCCAGCAAAAATACTAGCCCTTCGCAATAAACCGTTTTATTAGATTTTCCATTACCTATCTAGATCAACTACTAAGAAAGTAATTTCAGATAGTAGTGTGACTAAGACGAAATACCTTAAGTCTATCTCGTCATGGAATTGAAGACAAAAGCGTATTCGAAGCTTTCATTATTTTGAGCTCTCTTAACAAAGAGGCCTAACCTAATTCTTCGAAAGCCCTCTTGCTAAGTATACTACCTGTGTACTTATCTTTAGACAACAAAGGTCTAGAGATAGGCATCATAAAATATTTTTTGATAGCCTCTGTAGTGAAATGGTTGGGCAGGTTGGCTTAAAAATCATACACATCGGGTTTGATTCACGTGACGGGACAAATATTGTACAGTACACAGAAAAAAGCACGAGAACTTTTTTTCGTGTCTGGGTGTTGAGGGACCATGTTTCTAATAGTGCCTAGTTCCCTAGATACAGGAAATCGTAGTTAGGGGCCAGGGCCCCAATTCACTATGACAACTTGGCGATTCCTTGCTTCGAAATCACGTTGATTCCTTCATTAATAAACGACATACCTCTATGACGCATCCATATATTCATATATAAGACGCGTCATAGAGAATACAAATTTGATGTCGCAGATGTCGTTTATTAATGAAGGAATCGACGGTTCCTCGAAGCAAGGAATCGCCAAGTTGTCATAGTGAATTAGGGCCCTGAATCTATGTATGTGATCGTCAATTCGAAATTGACAATTTTGCCAGGAGTGCTTTTTACTCGTAGAATTCTATAAGAATTGTTTGAGACCTTTGTGACCTCTCACGGGAAGTGGCTTAAAGAAAATCTAACGAGTTTAAGCACAAACATGGGGAATTAGAGGAATTATAAGGGTCGTACCCACGGCAATTATTCTAAAATATTCTGGCTTTTGGCAACTTGATTGCACATTATAAAGCCAGTAAATACCAAACTTGAACTTTTAGCACTGGACTTGAAAGAAGAGGTCAATATGTCTTAAGAAGAGGTTAGACATTTAATTTCATCATCATCTCTTCCGCTCTTCTCTATCACTACTAAGATTTTAATGAAGTAGGTACCTTGCTAATTATACGCCAAGAAAATTGGGGGATATAAAGAGGATATTGAAAAGAAAATTCATTTAATATGGTAGGAAGCGCACGGCGCACTAAGGAATTGTGGCTGATTAAAACTGGACCGCAAAGAATCGGTATAAGAACAGGACGAGGTCCGGACAGGAGCGGTATGGTAACGGGATAGAAGCAAGAAGGGATAGGGATAGGAGCGGGATAAGATCGAGACCGGAGCGTGACAAAATCGGGACATAATTAGGATGGGAGCGGGACGAGAGCACGAACGATACGGTAAGGCGGAAAATGGTCAGAAGCAGGATAGATTAATTTACAACGCGTACGAAGTCGCGGGCAACAGCTAGCAATATAATATAAACGCAGTGCCTACGTTTTTTATACTTTTTCTATTGTCTTTTTAACCAGCTTCAAAAAGGAGGAGGTTCTCAACTCGACTGTATATATTTTTATTATGTTTGTTACACGATTACTTTGTCATTTATAAACTAATTTGGAAAATTCCATTTGCGTTGGGTTCAGTATAGCTTCAAGATGGTCCTATATACATTTTATCGACATTCATACATCAGAATTGAAGACGGTTTTTTTAAACGCAATGAAAATATCTAGTGTAATACAGCAGAGTATTTTCATTGAACATGAAAAATGGAAAAGAAAAGACATAACTGAAAAATGAATTATGTCATTGCAATTCATGTGAAACTTGTGATTTTAGGTACGTTATCCAATCTCAGGACAGCATGAAATTTTGACATAGGGCTTTTAAAATATCTTTGTCTTACTATATTGCACTATAGCTATGCCTGTCTCAAGTACTCATTCTTATCAGTAAATCCTTCTTAAGTCTATACTTGAAAACGCTCTATTAGCACAGGCCAAATCCCCAGTCCCTTGTCAGTCAACCCCTATTCTAGGCGAGGGAAAATACGTTCGAAATCACGAGTGTAATTCTCAGAATTATTTACATTTCTCTCAATTTAACTTTGAGTTTCGGCTCAGAATTCTAAAATTCGGTTATTCACGTCAGTATAAAGATTTTTAAAGATATCGCATTGCGACGCTATCTCAGAATCCTTTCTTTTATTTGGAAAGTTTTAAGTTTTTAACTTTAAGGTATTGCCGAAATGTGATACGATAAAAAAGCTATTTTTTTGGATTGAAATTGAAAACATATTAATAAGAATCTTGTTTTAGAAAAAACTAAAAGAAAAAAGTCAGACAACTCGTTCGTCTGATGGCAAGCGTGGCGCTTATCATCAGGCGTAAGATTTGCTTGTTTCGTTGCTCTAATAAATGAATGTGGCTAAACTATTTGATGCACGCAACGGATTTGTGTGAAGTCAAAGTCAAAAGGTATATTAAATAGGTACAATAAATACAATTAAAATACATTATAACATTTATAACTTACATAATCATGACTTAAACAATTAGGAATCTTCAAGTCTGGAGTGAACAGGTACTATCTTGGTAAGAGTGCTAGTAGATCGTCGACCGCATCGTCGCTTACCATCAGGTGACACAGTGGTCAAACGCAAGCCAATTAGCAATAAAAAAAGACATGTAACTTAAAAAAAAAAAGTAAGCATACTACTCATTTCTTTTCCATGCTCAAATTGAAGTCCGGGCCCAGAAATGAAACGCGAAAACTAACTCTACCAGAGCTTTGAAAATACCCGCTAGAGAAGATAGCACCAAGAAACTCTGCAGGTTTGAAATTCGGAATAGAAATAGCTTGTACCCTGGATTAACTTTAATTAATTTATGCCGGGAGACCGCGGGTCAAGCCGCGGGGCGTAGCCAAAATAAAATTGATATCTTCATCACGAAACAATATGACATCGGTTTAGTTTTTCACGATGTTTTGGCAATAAACCTCGAATGATAACCAAGCCCAAAGGTCAGGTACGAATTATGGCGGAGATATTTTATTACATGTTATAAAATGGCTGTTATTGCGGTCAAAATAATGGGCATATACCTGTCTATGTGTATCTCAGGTTTTATAAGTAATATATTTTTACTGAGAGCGAGTGTGACCGAGAGCGAGTGTGGCTGAGAGCGAGTGTGGCTCAGTGGGAGCTCGTGCGACTTTCGACCCGACGCACCCGAGTTCGAATCCCACTGACCCCGCATCACTGACTTTCTTAAGCAATGTGCGGATTTAACACTCGCTCTAAAACGGTGAAGGAAAACATCGCGAGGAAACCGGCATGTCCAAGAATTTTTCACAAAAAGTCAAGGACATGTGACATTCACCAACCCGCACTGGGCCAGCGTGGTGGATTATGGCCCATTCTCTCTCTATGAGAGAAGGCCCGTGTCTCAGCAGTGGGAACGTGATGGGCTGATGATGATGATGATATTTTTACTTTATTACTAGTGATAGTTTTTGAAACAGATATTTCAATTTTGTTTTATGTAAAAGTCTTTGTATATATTTAAATCAACAATAGATATATCATTCAAAATGCCGGAACACAATCGTGATCATTAAGCTGATTGGGTTAGATATTATCATAGTTTCAATATGTTTGTGTTTGCGGTGGGGGCTATGTCCTATGTACTACGTAATCAAGAGCCACATTGTTATGGATATTGTTTAGTGGTAACAGGTGTTTATTTTCAACCGACTTCAAAACGGAGGAGGTTCTCAATTCGACGGTATATTTATTTTAGATATCATATTTGTTACGCGATTACTCCGCCAATTATGAATCAATTATGATGATTCTTTTTTTGTTTGGTAGGTCATACTTTAGAGGTGGCCCCTTTAAATGTTATCGATATCGATTTAGCACTTTTTGAAAAAAAAAAATAAACCAAAAAGTAGTCTAGAAGCCGGTTCTTGTTTTTTTCTAAAAAATATTGTAATTTCATACTAATGTCACAGTCTCATTATAAATGCTATTGGATATGCCCAAAACTTAATGTTTTAATAGTACCTACTACGTTTTGCTATCTTCTTCTCTCGTGTGGGTGTGGCCAACCCTGGTGTCGGAGGTTTGAGACCTGAATCCCTCCGACATGGCCTAGCGACTGTTGTCCTAAGACAACCACCGGGACCAACGGCTTGACGTGCCCTTCGAAGCACGGTAGCGCTCATATGTAACCACACAAACGGTCACCGATCCAAGTTGTAACCGCTGCGAACGTTGCTTAATCTAAAAGATCTGTTACGAACGGCTAGGCGAGCTACACATTTTATTACGTTTTGCCATGAAATATAATCCCTTTAACCGACTTCCAAAAAGGAGAATGTTCTCTATTCGATTATATTTTTATTGAGAAAAAGGTTCACTCCACTCTCAATAGATGGCGTACACGTCACCCTTAAGACGGTAAAATAACGGAAGAAGAAATTCGACACTCGAGTTGGTGCCCACCGTAGCTCAATTGGTAGAGCGTCCCGCGCTGAGGGAATATTGGGTTGTAGGTTCGAGTCCCAGCCGGTGGTCGAATTTTTTCTTCCCGAAAAACCTTGTTTGAGTTTTTCGCTTGGCATTCGTTAATGCTTAAAAATATTATAAGAATTATATTTTTATTTTTTTAGTTTTTTTATGTTTGTTACCTCAGAACTCCGTCGTTCATGAACCGATTTGGAAAATTCTTTTTGCGTTGGGTTCAGTATAGCTTTGAAGTGGTCCCATATAAATTTTATCTATATTTGATTTTTTTTAACGTATACTTGTTTCTAATAGATTTTGACTGGGACTAAATTGCTCTAACTTATTTCTATACGTGTATTTTTCTAAAGATTTGGCAAAAAAAATGTTAAATTGCTCTCAGAATGAGTATTTTAATGATTAATCACAAAAGACTAATAAACAAGTAAACACACTTTCTTATTAAACTGTCACTCGAATAACTAAGAGAAAGTAGACGAAGTCGCAGCGAAAAGATCGCCATGTGCGTTAGACACTTGTGACTTAGTGACGGAGGGCGCCCCCTGCCCTATCCCGAGTAGGAGAATAGATTAATGAATGGACTTATAGACTTGTAGCAAACTAAGCAAGGATTTTACTTGATTTTTTATAATCAATCGCCAACGTTTTTGTTCTATGTATAGTTTATGCTAATAAAACGGGACTTAATCGCGTTGCGACTTAAACCAAGTTGCATTGGCCGTGGTCACGAGAAGACATCAGTCTTCTCGTGACCACGGCCAATGCAACTTGGTCAAAACGTCGAGGTAAATAAAATTAATGTTTTTAGCGCAATCAAGTCCCGCTTTATTAGCATTACCTATGTGTTCGAACCTTTATTTTTATTTATACATTAATTTCATATATTTTATTATGATTATTTTTTATATATACGGGTAAGTACCTAGTCGCATATGTTGATGAATAACTTTAAATACAGAATTATACATTTATTCAATGTCAGACTTAGTGCATATGGCACATTAGTAAATACAATTAAAAACAAATGTCAAAAATAAAATATCTAAAATTATAAATTGAAGCACCAACAATAATATTTAAACTATCTCGTTGATGTACGTGCTTTTTTTTGCCTGGACCACTATGATTGGGATTAAACGTTTAGTATCATAGGCACATTTATTATTTAAATAAAATATAGAAAAAATAAAGTAAATATTAGTTAAGTACGTACTTATCTTACGTTTTCGTGTATTTTATGTTTGAGAGTAAAAAAATTGACAATGTCAAAACATACTTTGATAGTTTTTATTCTAACAACACTTTTAAATTATGCAAAATCCTAGAATACTCGTTCCTAAGCCAACGCATTATACCTTCTCCAAATGGTATCACGTCATGCAAATCTGGAAGGTCTCGAATTTATAAATATATTCATTATATTTACATAAAAAGGTCGAAATCTTTGATAAAATGGAGACAAATGCAAATCCCGGGATTTAACGGGCGACCGGGAAATATAATCAGGCTGGGCTGTAACCGGCGCGGCGTCCCTGTGGTCAGTAGGTTTATAATTAGTTGGGTATATCATGATGGAAAATTAAAACAAGTTGAAACGGGATGATCGTGATGTCATGGACAGGGTTCTGACTGAAAATCAGTGCTAAGTTACTTAAAAATACCTTAGCGCGTGATGAGTCGGAACCTTTTCCTGACATCGCAGAACATTTCACTGTGTTGTATTTATTATGTTTGTTTTGTCCTTTTGTCCTTACCCCCGACGCAAAAAGGAGGGGTGTTATATGTTTGACCAGTATGTGTGTCTTTCTGTGACTCTTAAACGGGAGAACCAATTTGCATGCGGTTTTTTTTATTTGGAAGCAGGTTTTCTATCGGTGGTTCTTAGACATGATTTTTATGTAGGGCGCTTTTAAAATTTTTAATTTGTAATTATTTGATTATGTTCAGTGTAATGTTGTGTGATGTCCTGAATAAATGTATTTCTTTCTTTCTTTTTCAAAGTATTTCTTACGACATGCACAGTCACGAGGAATATCTTCTATATTTTTATTTTTTCTATATTTTCTATATTTTTTATTCTATCTATATATCTTCTCTTATTTCCGCTCAATTAGATTACATTTCACAAAGGGACCGCGTCTTTTTACGCGATCTTCGTAACATGGCAATTAAATGCTAGAAGTTTTCAGTGAGCGCTTTAACTTTCCAGTTTCTAGTGACGAAAATATTATTTGATTTCTGTTAATTAGATTCGGATAAAATTTGGCAAGACACCGATCTGACTTAGAACATAAAATCATCATTTTAATCCAAAAACAATATATAAACCTAATTCTACGTGGACGGAGTCGGCTAGTTTATTTTATTTTATTTTTATTACCGATTAGGTAATCATTTGACCGCAGTCCACCTGATGGAAAGTGACGACGCGGAAGACGATGAATTCTGCCTAAACGATAACGATTCACTCGAGACTTGAAGACGCCTAGATTATAAGATATATAGTTTGATCAATTAAATAACAATGATACTATAGACGATTAGCAGGGGAAACCAAATAAAAATTCAGAATTGGTGGGTGCGAGCGGGTGTCCGAGCTTATTATTTTTTTTACATCTGCCTGGTTCAGCGTTTGACCACTATCTCACCTGATGGGAAGCGACGATGTGGTCGAAGATGTAGCACGCCATGTAGTTACCCAGTAAGTACTTGTTCACTCTTGATTTGAACACACCCAGATTGTATGTATAACAGAGTTTTTTAGACTGCCGACATTAAAAAAAATACAAAATGACCGGGCCCACTTGCATCTTACCAACATTTATTTATTTATTCGGTTTTAGGAAGACTATCAACTATTAAAATCTATGTAGGCACTTAATTAAATATTACAAAGTCATTTAAAAGTCTCCACTGTTAGTAATGTGTTAGTTACAATAAGCTGATCTAAAAAGTAAACGTAAATTTAAATTAATTTTGACTTGAATGAGTCAAAATTAATTTAATTTTTTTAATATATCTGCGCTCATTCACTCATGCGTTCATTCGATTACACTGGAAAGAAACGAAAATTATGTTAATATATAGAATCTTTATATTTATTAAAAAAATTGTCACTCAGTTGCCTTCTCACTGCAGGTATACTGGAGAAAAATAGATCTATGTCAATGTCGTTGCTGAGATCATTGAAGGTTTTACACGCACGATAGATATAGCTATTCTGCCGGTAGTTAGTGGTTACACATGGGAGGGAGAAAAGTGGGCTATTGCGGAAAGATCTGCTGGGTACACACAAATTAATTTTATTTTACAATTTAGGATAGTCGATAGTGGAGGTAGCAATTTTTAGAAGGAACACAATGTCTGATGTGGTACGTGCATTAATGGGAGGAAATGATGCCTGGCACATGATTTTAGATCGTCTTTATCTTTAATATTGCTCTTAGTGCGGTAATTAATGAAGCGTATAAATTTCCTTTGGATGCGTTCCAATATTTCGATATAGACAGAATATCTTGGGTTCCAAATTTGGGACGCATATTCCAGGTGGCAACGCACATAGGTACTATAAACAATTTTCAAAGTTTTGATTTCCTTAAAATCCTTAGAGGACCTCATAATGAACCCAAGTGATTTAGAAGCTTTTCCGACAATATATGAAATGTGATCTTGACATAATAATTTAGAATCATGTATGACCCCCAGATCCCTCATATCTGATACTCGTTTTAGAACTTGGTCTTTTTTCCGTGAAAATGTCATAACTGTGCACTTGTTGACGTAAAAACATAAATTTATTGATTTCAAATACACATCCTGACCAACAGATGTCGCTAAGAGTTTCAAAATTAATTTTTTGTAATGACAAAATACGTACGTAATTTAAGACAAATAATACATTTTTAGAAAAAAAAATAACAAGAATTGACTTCAAGACTAAACTTACCTATATTTTTTGTATTTGTCATTTTTTCAAAAAGCGCTGAATCAATTTTGTTAAAATTCATATGGAACCACCTTTGAAGTATGACATACTCAACAAAAAAAGAATGATCTAAATCAATTCATAATTGGCGGAGTAATCGCGTAACAAACATACAAAAATAAAATAAAAAAACATGCCGTCGAATTGAGAACCTCCTCCTTTTTGGAAGTCGGTTGAATATAAATTAATGTTGCGTGTGTCGTCTACAGACACGTTGTTAGCCGGCGACAGATTAATTTAGAGAAATGAAACCCTTTTCCTACACAACGAAGTTATGGAAATCAAACTATCCTATTCCAACAAACCTCACCTTTCACCTAACAAAATTGCACACACTCAGCGAAAAGGTGCGTTCACATGCCTCTGTCAATCGAGAATCATAAATTCAGCAGCATTAGCAGCGGCCTGCTTTGTATTCAGCCGCCTCCGGCCTGTTACTGTATCATATTTTAGTGGCAAAAAGGTAATTCGCTGACGCTTCCTCAAAGGAACATGAATTTTTCCTGTTCTTGCTGAGGTTTGAGAAACAAGGGAACAGAGATAACTGTTCCGCAGCTACGTATAAACATTATTCCACGATTATAACTTGTTTTAGTGACAATATAAGGCATTGTAGCCAGCGAACTTACTGGGCATACTCGTATATGACACTAAATATAAAGACACTGACGTTTTGAAGTGATTAGTGCAATGCAGTCCTACGTATATGATTTTTATGATGTCACACAGAACTTTATATACCTACAATAAAAAGCACTGCGTAGGACTGCATTGCGCTCATTGCCCCGAGATATTAGATATTAAGTCTCATATGACCAGTAATTTCGCTGGCTACAATGCTTTGATTAATTGCTTACTAAAAAATTTATGACCTTGCATTTTTACTAACAAATATGGATAATTATGTCTGAATTATAAATAAATAAATAAAAAAAAATGCCCTTCAAAACGGAACACAGTAATGCTTATGCACTACTGCTTGGCGGCAGAATAACTGGCAAATCTTGGTACCTACCCAGACGGCCTCTTTCATACGAGAGGCCGTCCGTACATACCTACAACGAGAACGATGTAGTTTTTCGTAAATCTGTAGCTACAAGTATCTTCTTAGTGCACAACGCTAAACAGATTTGTAGATGCCTCGCGTGTGTCCATTATCTCGATTACAAACTTCGAATAATTGCAGCTGCAGTTGGATTTCAACTATAATTTCAGTTATCTCTTCACTTACGTTTGAGTCGGTACTGAAAACGGTAAGGAGTTAACTAATAATTTAGCGGTACTCGATAACGGTATTTTTAATTAGCGCCGTTAGTCATTAAATGCGAAAATTTATAAGGATGGATGATATGAATGGACGGATGGATAGATATATATTTAACTTTAACACATCAGCTGTTAGAGTTTATCCTATTATGTAATGGTAGGCTTCTTCTTCAAGACTCCACCTTCTTCTTCTTCTTTGCGACTCATTGGTTCAAACATGGTCAAATAGAGTTTAATCAGTAAGTAGCCACGGCATTGCGGCAGTATTGGCCTGGTTAAGATCGTCTCAAGTGCAGGTGTTAGGGCACAATAGGCACTGGGGCAAGTGCTCCATAGTTTGAGAGGGGGCACCGCAATCGTGGTGATCCTGTGGTGGATTTGTGATACCCCATTTTCTCATATTATACGTCGAACTACTTGCGCACGTCGGTTTGACTTTCATCACAACAAACAAACAACAAAGCTCAGACCACTGAAGATCATACCTTTCCTTTCAAGGCTATAAAATAAGGTGGAGAGTTCGCCTTGGAAACTACCATACCTTTGATATATCTACTGGTGGTAGGTTTCTCGTATGCGAGAGGCCGTCTGGGTGGGTACCACCGCTTTGCCAGTCATTCAGCCGCCAAGCAGTAGTGCGCAAGCATTACTGTGTTCCGGTTTGAAGGGAATTGTAGCCAGAGAAATTACTGGGCATTATGAGACTCAACAGCTAATTGTCTCAGGGTGACGAGCGCAGTGCAGTGCTACGCAGGATATTGCAAAACAAAGTTCTGGGTGGTGCTGTTATTGTTAAGGGCTGGTGTATTGCTTACAATAAGGCAAACGACCAGCTCGTCTCGTCATTCAGTTGTCATTTTGTATGACCTTTTAATTTTTTTTCACATTTAAAGTAAATGTGAAAAAAATATATTTTGTTTGCACTTCCTTATAAAAACTCCTCAGTACATCGAGGTTAACTGGAAGATAATGCTTACTAGCATTAAGTTCGCCTATGTATCTATCTATCTGTTTATCTATACCTTTGCTAAGTTTTCAACCATTATACGGCAGTGCGCAACCACAAAACAAATGAAATTACTGAGCATTGTAAGAGTTCATATATAGCTATTGTCTCAGGGTGATGAGCGCAGTGCCGTGCTATTATAAGCAAGCGTGTTGCTTAACATCAAATGAACGATCTAAATATGTCGTCACTCTGTTATATAAAAAAAATAACGGTATTTTTTTGGAATTTTCAAGTTGTTAGGTCCCTAAAATTTCAGTAATAATTTCACTTAGCTTTCAACGCTTGTTCCACAGTGCCCGGAGGCGGACTGAGCTGGTTGTCTGACGCTAATTTTTATTGAATTGTTGAGAAACAAAAATGTTTCTTACATTTTTATTATAATCTCCTTTTAGCCAACCAACTTTTGAAAAAGACAAATGAGTGAAATACGTTTGTGACTGAGAGAAAGTGGTAAAGAACTTATCAGACTGTAATGAGTTCTGCCGTAGTTGCCATGTAGAAGTTCCTTTAGTAGTGGTTCTTTTTCCGATACGGTGGTAGAGTCATTGTAATAATTGACGTTCATAAGTGCGCCTGTGATGCCAAAATCGAATAAAGAACTTTTGAACTTTGAACTTTCTTTCTTCTCTCGTGGGGGCGTAGCCACCCGGTGTAGGAGTAGACGGCCGGAGGCCTGCGACATGGCCTTACCGAACGACCAAAGACCGACTTGCCCTCCGAAGCACGGTATTGCTCAGATGTAAATACCACAAAACGGTCACCCATCTAAGTTGTGACCGCTGCAAACGTTGCTTAACCTAATAAATAGATCTGTTATGAACGGCTACACGAGCTACGCTACGAGCGCTACATGTAGAGGTGACTTGTTAAAAAAAGACCGTCTGATGGCTGAACGTCTGTGTTGGTTGGTGGCAACATGGTGATTATTTTAATAGTACTTAACGTTATTTCGGTGGTCCTATATGTAGCCTGGATGTTTCAACACTACACGACTGTGTATTAAATATGTTATTTTTAGTTAAACGTTGAAATGAAGTAAACGGCTCATTTGATGAAAAGCGGTCGCCCTTGCTTATAGACGTCTACAACACCTGAAAAAAGAAAGAAGAAAGAAAGCATGGCAAGGAGTAAAAATGTACTAAGTATCAACAATATCTATAGCATTTCATTTCATATCGTAGGTCGGCTAGCCGTTCGTAACATATTGCGAGGGCAACGTTCACCGCGGTCCTGTTCTACTTCGATATCTGACCGTTTGTGTGTTATCTACATCTGAGGGCCGCCGCCATACTTCGGAGGGCATATATTAAATCATTTCAATGGAAAAAGCGATGTACTTAAGTTTTGATTAGTGAATAGTAATTGAAACTTAACCATAGATGGCACTATAGTTATTATTAGATGCAGCCGACAGCGATTCAGTCGGACAGTCGAACATATCCGATCCGTTCATCCGGCCATAATGCACGATGTCCGGCATGCGAGCTAATTGGGCTGCATAGTGTTACATACTCGTATCAGTTGTCGGATAGAAAAGTGCCGATGTATCTATTAAAAGGGATATTGACCGATAGATGTGTTCGATTCGTACATTTAAGTCCGCTCATTGTACTTTAGTTTTTAAGTTGTTTTCATGTACCTACTGATTATAATTATTTTTGTTTGGTACACAATAAAGCAATTTGTATTTGTATTTATTACCCAACGTCTGGCTCGGACCTTCGCGAACTTCAAGTTCAAATCTACAATCAATAAGAACCTTACTGCGTGTCCTAAAACTGCTTGGGTGCTCTTTACCCTTATATGCACACCTGATACGTGCGTAAGGAATTTGACGAGGGAGAGAAACTTCAAGGAACTAGAGCGTAATTGTTATGTTAGTTGCTATGAAAACTAACTGGACTTTTCGCATTTTATCAAGCTAAATTTTACTGGGCACTATCTCAGAGTGACCAGCTCAGTGCGTTCCCGCACAATATTGAGCAAAACAACGTTCTGTGTGGTTCTATAACATAAATGTTATGATGAGCAGGCGTGTTGCTTTCCTTCAGGTGAACAACCTGTTTGTCTCGTCACATAGTTATATAAAAAAATAAAAATTACCAACAAATATATCATTTCCAGCTTTTTTAATGATGTAAGAAGAAAATTAAAGTTGTGTTACTGATGCCTAGCGTTATTCTGCTAGAATCATACGCGGCATTGCATTGCGTTCATAAGACAACACATTTCAAATCTCAAAACTCTAAAGTGATTTCATAACAGCTTAAAATATTCCTAGGTTTTTCCAAAAATAAAATGTCGGATTAATAAACACAGTGGCCGGATTGCTCCCACCTCTCTATCGCGCTGGTGTTCTAACATTCACTGGATAATCTCAGGTATTCCGATATTAATCGTAGATTCGATTCCCGCTAATTTCAGAATACGTTTTTATTTTAGAAATATATATGTCGATATATATATACTTTTTATCGAAAGATAACATAATTTAGATGTACATTGTTAAAAAGGTACAAATAATCTAAATGGTACGATTATGTGATCATGAAAAGCAACGTTAATAGATTCAATTTTTTTTAACCAAATAAATACACCGTAGGTAGCCGTAGTTAATATTATAGTAAACAGGGAGGTACCTACATACGGCACGTCGCTTATTTTGCAGTCGATAAATATAAAATATGGTAAACAAAGAGCTTCTTTCAAACAATATGATGTACGTTACTCTACGAATTTTCCGTAATATATTATTAAACTCTTTATTTCAGGTAACATTAAAGTACAACAAGGTAAAATGAACAGAGTCCTATAGAATATAATTATAAGTTACAGACTAACAAAGGTACATATAAAAATCCTTACTAATAATTTAAACGCGAAAGTTTGTATGTATGGATGTATGGATATTTGTTACTCTTTCACGCAGAAACTACCAAACTAATTATGATGAATTTTGCTATTATACTTTAGCACTTAGCCTACTTTTTATCCCGGGAAATCGCGGGTGGAACCGCGGGGCGCAGCTAGTATAACATAAAGTTACTGATACAATAATGTAATTGTATCATACAGTTTATTTTCATTATTCAATAAACACATTTTTTTAGTCGGAGCACGATTTGGTATCACCTTCATTATACCTTCAAATTAACATGCGGTGTCCGCTCCAACTTCAAAGCAAGGTAGGATTAAAAGGTTTTCAACAATTAGATACCGAAGGTGTCACCCTGCGTTACTCCGCCTATCAACCTTTGTTCGAATAGTTTAATGATACGACTACAGAGCTTACGAGTCGTTTGAAAGTCGATTGAAGTTTGTCTTAAGAAACTTTTATTTGAATTGTATGATATTAATTTTGGAATTTTAGTATTTTACGGTTCCATTCATTTATTGAAAAGATAAACCAGTCTAGCAATCCACTGTAATGATAAAACTTAAGCACTGTTTTAATTAGTAATCCTTATGCTTAAGTCAATGAACTCCAAGTTTTAAGATAGTTCTAAGACGTGAAATGACAACATGACTGACATTTTTAATATTTTTTTTTTCTCAGCGTGACTTAATTGAATTAATATACCATAAAGTATTGACATTTAATATGAAATAAATAAATAATGATGTTACTCTAATAACAAAACTGTTCAATATCTGTCTCTACCACCTTTAAATCTATCATCATCATCATCATCAGCCCATCAGGTTCCCATTGCTGGGACATGAGCCTTCTCTCATAGAGAGAGTATGGGCCATAATCCACCACGCTGGCCCAGTGCGGGTTGGTGGATGTCACATGTCCATGAATTTTTGTGATTCATTCTTGGACATACCGGTTTCCTCACGATGTTTTCCTTCACCGTTTTTAGAGGTAGTGTTAAATCCGCACATAACTTAAGAAAGTCAGTGGTGCGGGGCCAGCGGGATTCGAACTCAGGTGCGTCGGATCGAAAGTCGCACGTTCTCCCACTGAGCCACACTCGCTGTCTTAAATCTATACTTTTAAATAAATACCTAAATACGCCCAACGATGACATACATATCGTATACATATATTATTTATTATCTTCTCTTATTTCGATGACCACCATCATAACAAATGAAGAACCCAATGCTAACAATAGTAATGCAGGTTTTATTACGAAGGTTAAAAGCTAGGCCTCTTACCAGGTATCTTTACGTCTCTCATTTTATTGGTGTCCATAAGAATCGTTGACTTAACGACCGCAATTCATAGGGTATTCTTTCCTAGAGATAAGCTGATATAAAAATAAGGTGGAACACAGCAACGAGACGAGCTACTTGTTTGACTGATGGTAAGGGCCATGTTTTTTTTAAGATTGGCCCGTTTGGGCAGGCTAAAGTCTCTAGGATCGTACCGCCATGTCTTACGTAGTTTTTATTTGATAGTTTACTATTTCATATATTATAGTTTTGTTGAGAATGAGAGTCATCAGCAACAAGCCGGACCCTCTTCTAGTGCTTCAATAAAGTGGTGGAACTTTATTCAAGTTTTCCATGGGCTTTTTGGAAGAACATAAAAAGCAATGTCTTTCTCTGTTTTGTTTCATTTGCCTACATTCGTGCACGTTTACGAACACATAATGGTTAATATTCCACCGATATTACATATGATCATTCGAAATAACACTTGTTTGGAAAATAAAACAAAATCGAACTGTATCACTTTTCACTTCCCGCCAAAAAGTCCATAATTATTATTTTTTCTTTTTATTACCGAATAAGCAAGCATTTGACCGCAGTCTCACCTGATAAAAAAATGCAGTGGCACAGAGTATTTCTAATACAATGAAAAGATTCTAGCATTTTTCTTCTCTGCACAAAAAATTGACCCGTTACGGGAATCGAACTCGCAACGCTTGGTGGCGTATACGATTTGAGCCTGCCCAAACACTACGCCACAGAGGCTACAGTTACCCAGAAATTTGCAAGCGTGGCATTTACCATCAACTGCATGGCCTCGCTCGTCCCATTATCTCAACATAAGGAAAATATAGTTTGACTTCTGCATTTTAATCTAATAATAAGTCATGTCACCATAAAAAAATCTTTTGGCATATTCCAGCTGTCCCAGAAAAATATTAAATTTTGTACAAATAATCACAAAGGCAATATAGATCACTTTTTTACGATGGCAACGTTTTATGGACATCGAACGGATCGAATATCAATTAGTCTTCGGCGATATTCAAATGAATTTTCCTTTCAGCGTATATTGTAGGACGCAATATCAATTTCCACGAAGTTTCATGTCAATTTAGTGCCCTACCACGGGTTATATAAATACCTAGCTTTAACGATACCAAAACACACCCGAAATACAGAATATGATGATGATAATGCCTTCCTAGTTTTCGGCTACGGTGACTGACTTAGGCTTAGTTACTGTACGTGTTTGATGCATCCTAACATGACTGACGTATCCAATTTTAGCTGTAAACGTACTATTACATGTGCTACATGTGAGGACACCGTTCACGTAATTGTAAACTATGTTTGAAGGAGGTTTACTTTTGAGGTGGTCTCGTTTCGCATCAAGGCCTCTCCTTAATAAAGTAATAAGCCTATATTAAACCACACTTGCCTTTTTTCAAGCAAACCTCGAACCAATTCATTAATATTCCGTCGGTTCGTATCCGTAGTGCGGACAAATCAAAAGGTTTCAATTTTTGTCCGCTGGTGCCAGTGCGGTGGTGCAGTTACGGATGTACTGGCTTTGTTTCGCTAGTTTGTTTCGGTGGGATTAGACTGATAGGGTCTACGATATATGTAGATAGACTTGTTGCCATGTTTACTGTAGTTCTTTTCATTGCTCTGAGATCTGTCAATTATAGCAGCGAGTAGAAATATTAATTTATTTTTTGTACCTCGTGCACAAAGCTCGATGGGGCAGGTGTTATGATAACGAAAGGATATTATCAAGACGCATGGTTTGAATCTGTATGTTCAGGCTAATATTTTTTCATAGTCTTAATGTGGTCTTACAGGTATTCCATTCAAAAGATAATATTTTTATTCATGTGATGAAAGTTTCATGAACGTGGGTGGCCTAAAAAATCAAAAATGTGCATCTAAGTTACCTTTAGGATCAGTATTTTCTTTGTGATTGTGATTCGCTGAAAGTGTCCAGCTTACCCCTGGCAGCGCGTGCTTTTTTTATTATCTGTGAACTTAATTTGTCTCGGGGTGATGAGCGCAATCCAGTGCCACACAGCGCTTTTTATGGTGTTAAAAAGTCTGGATGGCACTGCATTTGTTATGGGCAGGTGTGGCGTTTACCATCAGGCGAACGACTTGCTCATCTCATCACTCGGTACCAACCATTAAAAAAAAATAAGGAACTCCAGCGTGTCGGATCAAAAGAACAAACAACACACAGTCACATTTGAAAAATCAGCACATGTCAGTATACGCATACCAAACTGGCCGCGTACAAGGATTTTGGTATCGCGACTCGGCGTACGTCATGAATATTCATTTGCCGATGGCTTTCCAAAAAAAGGCCAATGAAAAAAGCGAATCGAAAATCTGGCGAGGGATTACTCCGATTTCACTGTAGAAATTCTTTTACCGTAATCTCTTTGCAATTAGAATTGTTTAATACAGATGGGTACATGAAGCCTTTCGAGCGTTACAAAGAATGCCTGTAATCGGGTTTGCTGCAAGATTTTTGCAACATATTTTCCGGAACAAAACGAGCATATGTGTGGATATACTCGTACGTACATCGCAATATTGCTGACCTAGCGGTGAAACCCAAACACCTAATTAAATTGCTGACAGCAATATGATATACCTCCCTAAACAAACTGGAAATTTTTAGAATTCTAGGCTTTTTTAACCGACTTCAAAAAAGGTTTTTTTTTAATGTTTGTTACCTCAGAACTCCGTCATTTATGAACCGATTTGAAAAAATCTTTTTGCGTCGGGTTCAGTATAACTACGAAGTGGTCCCACATAAATTTCATCGATATGTGACCTTGGACTTCGAAGATACATTGAAGTCAGTTTTTGTTTTTTTCTAAAAATTAATTATTGTGGTTTTAGACATTTATTTTCTCAAAAACAGAATACAATTAACTTATATTGAGGAACACTGACTAACTGAAGCGCAATGAAAACACGTAGTGTAATTCCGCTGAATATTATGTAGGTTGTTGTAGGAATAATATAATATGTATGGGGGTTACATTATTCTAACAACAACCTACATAATATTCAGCGGGATCACACTACATATTTTCATTGTGTTTCAGTTTTGAGATGAATTTCCGCAACGTCACGCCTGATTATATTGAACACGAGATTATACGAGTGGCGGAACGGCAGCGTCCGAGACTAAGTGAGTTACAATTAGGCTAACACATAGATTGACAGTAGGTAGAAAGTATAGAAGTGAGGCAAGTATTACAGTAACACATCTCGTTATTAAATAAACAATACTAGAGTTATACCTACCATAAGCCCTGGTATGTACTCTGAAGTTTCAATGCGTCATATCTAAATGTCGTCTTATTTCTCTTAAGTACCAATCATTGTCAACATGTTTTTATTGATATCAAATTTCGCTGACCTGTGAGAAAGCGATACAGTTGTTTTTCACATTAATTTTGCTTACTTTGAAATTTTTGTATTAGAAGCTTCGACTTGTTTATTCATTTCAAATTGCTCGTTAAGTACTTTTTGTTCTCGAAGCTTCTATATCACCCACGCATTAACTAAGGTTATAAATAAGTATAATTAATCATTATTATTCTCTTCGTTCATAAGTGTGGTCACCAGTAGACCAAATAAAGTTCAATTTAATTAAAATTTGTCTTTTTTTATATAAGACACGCGCCGCCCAAATTCGTCTACTTAGATTACATTATCAACAACAAACAGGATAAACTTAAGACAAATAAATTTTTCCTTAATCGCTCTCGAGCCACCTGACTACGGACCTAGTCCTCGGCGTATCGGTCAGCCTGAAATAAGCACTCTGGTGAAATCACTGCCAAAAGTATATTTTATACTTTGAGGTGCGGAAAGTAGTCCTTATTCGTGTGTGTTAAATATAAGTTAATTGTGGTAATAAAATAAATGCGTGTGTGTGCCTAAAAGTTGAGTTTATAATAACCAAGAGGCGCCACACGACAGTACCTAGCTGTACCATACCGTTCTTTAAATGACTTTTTGATACAAGGAATTTTGGATTTGCGGGTTTCGCTATAAAGACGCTCGTTGCCCCAGTGCACCTGACTAAACTAAGAGCTCTCGAATATTGCATAGGTCGCCATAAATACAATATATTAACTTTTTTTTTATATGACTAATAGGCAAACAAGCAGACGGCCCGCCTGGATGGTAAGCGGTTACCGTCGCATATGGACACCTGCAACACTCGGGGCATTACTGGTGCGTCGCCTACCTTTAAGGACCCTTTACTTGGTAATTCTATTAAAAACAATTTCTAGTCGAGACGAGATTATCGATTCAACATTTGAATAATTTCGAGTATTTTATATACTTACGAAATAATAACCCAACTCAAATATCAAGTACATTCTGTCAAATAAGAAATGAATCGTCATAATACGAACAAGCTTTTTGCAGGAGGATTATTTATATGGAACCCCATTGTGAGTGTGCTCTTTACACACACACACACACACACACACACATCACACACACACAGATTGGTTTTGTAGTTTTAGAGTAATCATGTATATAAAAAAGTTAAAATATAATTACACAGATCGAATTGAGAACCTCCATCTTTTTTTGAAGTTTGGGTAATAATAGAGAAGTTGATTTTCAGCCACAGTTGAATAACGAACAGCTAGCTTCTCAAACTAGGATTCCCTGTGCTATAAGAAGCTGGAAGCCTACATTGACGAAGAATCTATCAATACTAGCTGTAACGAGTCCCTAGCCTTCTACCTAAAAAAACAATTTGTTGTTCATAATAAACTCAAATTAAATAAAAAGTATCAATCAGACTCAGTATTTTTGTAAAAATAATTAATTGGAAAACTCAACGCAATTATTTTACGAGATTAACTAATCTACAGACAGAAGCTAACGAATAAAAAATCGAATCAGCAATAACAAAGCGGAGAGATCCGAAAGTTCTCCGATTTCCCGAGAAAGCGAAATGAAAAAATCTGAAAACGGATATTGAACAACAAAATATAAAAAGTCGACTTCTTTTTAATTAGATTCCTCGCCGACTTGTTTCCTATTCTTATTTTTTGTTTATTCGCTTTTTCACCTCTTAAATTACTTCTTTTAACGGTTTTTTAATGAGAAAAGTTAAAGTGGCATTCGGTGGGACAAGATCGTTATGGGATACGTTAGTTATTGAAATCTCTGACGCGGAGTTTCGAGTTGTTACGAAATGTTTTTGCTTGAATCGTTTATAATGAAAAATGTTTACTTATAAAATGTTTGTGTTCAACATATTTCTCAATGCGAGAAAAAAAAATAGAGCTTTATATTTTTTTTGTATACAGTTTATAAATTCCTTCACGCATTATTCTGATTACTGTCGATGTTCATGAAGTATAATTATGCCTCAATTATAGACATCCTCAATTAACGTAAAGATTTTTTCAATCTTGAAACTATAAAGTATAAGCTACAGCGCAAAGCGTAGCGTCAGCGAGGAGCCGCAAGAAGCAGTCTTCTCCTTCGAGCATAACGGCGAATCTTTTAGTTAATTGCGAAAATTACAGCATAATATGAAAAAAAAATTGGTTCCGAGCTAGCAAGAAAAATAAAACGCGTCATATTTTTTTTACAATAGAAGTTGATTTTAAAACGGAATTTTAATTCGCCAATTTTTTACAATTTGAATAAAGGTAAAAAAAAATACTAAATATTACTCTGTCCCTATTTGTGCATTGCTCTCTATTCTCGATATATTATAAATAATAAGGTATTTCATTGGAGATCTGTCCGAGTTCACTTTATAAATACTGTGTATAAAAAAAAACTAAAAAAGTTTAAGTTTTATTGCGGGGTAATAAATAATATTGCTTAAGGCTAGAGAGGGGTGGGAAAACTTAAATATTACAGATATTTTATGTGACTTGGCGAAAGTTTTTATTGAGGTATCTTTTCTATGAATAATTTAGAGGCGAACTTGTGAGGCTGCGCAAACTTTTCGGGTTTGCTCAATTTGCTTATTTTCGTTGAAAGTGAAAATGTGTTTTTTTATCCAAATGTGGTGAAGCCAAGGAAGAGATATGAATTTTACATTATTGTTTCGTGCAGTTTCCATCTAGCGAGAGCCGCTTGAGATGAGTGATTCTTATTATGCACATTATTATTTATTTTGTCGCTCTTTCTCACGGGTTACACACCCGGTCCTTTGGAATTCTTGCGCGGTGACATGAGACCAACACGTACGTTCTTAGAGCATTTAATTTAGATATGTAATGGGCAACACCGGGGACTGTCTCTAAGTGAATTATTAAGATGATACAATCAAAGACAGCCCTCAATAAGTGAGAGGACTATTATTGGAAATTACTTAAGATTGGGCTATTGAAGTGATTTTTTTATGGATGAGAACCAGTCTATGATATGAGACTTCGTATTATTTATTTTATTATTATTAATTGAGAAAAGTTACGTATGACTTCTGGTAATTCTCTCTAATGAACTTTTACGTGGGCGGAATAAACGAAGAAAAATACGATTTATATAATACTAGCGGCGCCCCGCGATTACACCCGTGCTTTCCCGGGATAAAAAGTAGCCTGTGTGTTAATCCAGGGTATAAGCTGTCTTCATTCCAAATTTCAATCAAATCCATTCAACTGTTGCGTCGTGAAGAGGTAAGAAATACACTTACACACTAACAAACAAACTTTCGCATTTATAATATTAGTAGGAAGGATATGTAGTTTTGTCTGTTTGCAGGCCTAGCGCACTCCGCACTGTAGGTACGAAGCTACAAGTACATAGCCGGACACCGACGGCGGGTCGCGCGTCGTTACACGTGCCGCGTCAGAAGAGATAAGAGCTATGCGATAGAAAGAGAGGCGCTCTGTAGGTTAATATGACTGGTAGGTATGCAGCGCTACGCGAGCTGAATTCAATTTTATTGCGTCATAGCAAGAGTCGCTATTTGTTTAAATTTCTTTGCGGAGTGATGCTTCTGTCCCTTAGTATTCTGTGCTGTTTGTCTCTTTTGTATGTTAATAATAGGTGTTATATGTAGTATTTTTTTTACGCTTAATAGATCTATGTTTGGCCACTATCTTGCCTGATGTGAAGCGATGATGTGGCCTAAGATGGAGCACATAGATCTACAGAGAGACGGCAGTTGAGCGGCTGCTATGACCCGTCTCCCCGATGGTTCACCAAACATCACCCCGAAACACAACTAGGTCGCTTGACGACATGGCTTTGTTCGGTCGGTGGTACTACAACCACGGCCAGCGCCTACCACCCCAAAAGTAGTCTGTTTTACTAGTCTGTTATATAAATATACGAGTAGGTGTATGTCTATTTTTCAGGATAGCAATGGACGGAACAACCTAACATTATTTTTGGATTCCCAAACAGAATAATGAAGTTAGACACAGGCTGAAGTTCAGGTTGAAACTTGGCGCTAACTTGGTACTTGGTAAATGGCTGCACTTGTAACTGAGTTAAGTTAGTACAACTAGCAGAAACGACCGGTTTCACCGCGCGATAAATCAAAAGTTAGCCAATTAGAGTTAACTAGTGTTTAGTCGGAGTTGAGCGGAGGTGACGGCTATCGGGGTAACCTTGTGGATAGGCTTTTAACACCAACTGAGAGTTTGTTTAATTGAATATTAACTAAATTTAAGATATCTAATGGAATCAGGCGTGACGTTGCGGAAATTCATATCAAAACTGAAACGCAATAAAAAAAAGTAGAGGATACATGTATATTTTAATTCATTTTATATTTGCTATCTACCCCTAATGTAAAGGGGTAGATAGCAAATATAAAAAGTCTAAAATAAATGATTAAATAAAAAAACAATAAACGTTCCATAGCTAAAAATGTATGTTAAATTTAAAAACTGAAACGCAATGAAAATAAATTCCGCTGAAAATTATATGGATTGTTGTTATAATAATACAATGTATTATAAATTATTATTATAAAACCATCTACATAATATTCAGCGGAATTACACTACATATTTTCATTGCGTTTCAGTTTTTAAATTTAAGACATAACATAACAGTTTTTAATTATAACTTATTGTTAAGTGCAGATTTTGCACGCTCGCTCTAAAACGGTGAAGGAAAACATCGTGATGAAACCCACTAACGCGCTTTGGAGTGGTAGGCTCTGGCCGTGGTTGTAATACCACCCACCGAACAAAGCCATGCCGTCAAGCGACCTAGTCGTGTTTCGGGATGATGTTCGGTGAACCATCGGGGAGACGGGTCTGAGAAGCCGCTCAACTGCCGTCTCTTTAGATCTATGTGCTTCATCTTAGGCCACATCATCGCTTCACATCAGGCAAGATAGTGGCCAAACATGGATCTATTAAGCGTAAAAAAAAAGATACATTTTCAGCTATGGAACATTATTTTTTTATTAAATTATTTATTTTAGACTACGGTCCATTTTGTTAGTAAAACTTATCCTATGTTAGTAAATAACAAAAACTTATTACAAAAACGGATATTACTGAGACACAAACATTGAAATGGGCTTGTGAGCCGTTATATTATAAAAGTATAATTACAATTACAAAATGCTTTATTGTAAACCAAACAAAATAATTAATAGGTACATGAAAACAACTTACAAACTAAAGAACAATGGGCGGACATATCGGTAAGAGCGATCTCTTCCAGTCAACCTTAAAATACCTATGACTTTTTCTATTTTTAATAGCCCTATATATGATAACAAAGTTTATTAGTCTTGATATCGAGTACTCCAGGTTTATTAATTATGTTCTTGTTGAAAAATATGTCTACCTACAATTACATTTTACTTTTTTTATTTTAAATACACCCAGCGATCACATTCATAGATCCTGACCACTAACTAGGATTCCCTGTATCTAGGGAACCAGGAACTATGAGGACACAACACCCAGACACGAAACAAATGCTTGCACTTTTCTGGGAATCGAACCCGCAACCTCAACCCGCATGAGATTTGAGCCAATCTGCCCAACCACTACACCACAGAGGCTGTCTTACTTTATCTTGATATAGAGGATTTTAACTTACCTTGAAAGTGCTTATCTATCATTAATCGACAGTTAGTATTCTCGTGCAACCAGCCCCTAACTCACAGTCATAAGCAGTCATTAGGCACTATGCACACGAGCCGTCAAACTACCAACTCGACGGCAACTACCTGCGGAGTCGACGGTAACTACCCGAGAGTTGCTTCACCTGTGTGCATGGGGCATGCGGCGTGAGAAGTTATGGCTTGGCTTAAAAACATGTGTAATATACAAACTGCTTTAGTTTAGTAGCTATATAGGACTTGTAAGCTATTTAACCTATATCTATATAACTTTGCCTGATATTCAACTATCAAGCAGTAGTGTGCATACATTATTGTGTTTTAGGGCGACTATTTAACCCCCGACGCAAAAGGAGGGGTGGTATAAGTTTAACCACTATGTGTGTCTTTCTGTGTGTCTATCTGTGGCACCGTAGCTATTAAAGAGGTGTGCAAGTATTAGGGCCACCGAGGTACCTGTCGTGGTAGCTCAGTTGGTTAGGAGCGATTTCTGTACTGAAGAAAAAGTTCCGAGTTCAAGGCGAAATATTATGCATATCTAAAAAGTTTGTTAAACTATATGCGTTACTGCTTAGAAACACAAATTCTATAGACTGAGTCAGAAACACAATGAAAACAACACACTTCGAAAAAGACAGAAAGCGCAGACAAAAGCTTCCAATCACCCAAGACTCAGTACGCCAGTACTCATATAGGTAAGCACAATTACAACAGCTTAGCAGCTCAGCTCCCCGTTATATCGCAGATTATCTGCTATTACGCGGATTAACCGGGTATTAACGTCCCGGGACGGTGTATCGGCCCGAATTAACATAGAATTACTATTTTTCTTCATAACTGAGGTACGGCTTTTATTTAAAGTTATCAGGGGCTTTTAAGATTACAGGGTTAATTAAAGTTAACGTATGTAAGTGCAATATATTGGCTGTTCTACATATCCCTACCAGTGAGAATGTTTTTTCATGTAAGTAGGTATCTCAGTAGTATAGGTAAGTAGAAATTCTTTGTCCTTCTATCTATAAAGCTCTACAGTAGTTTATTGATGCTAATGTAAAAGTTTTTATGACTGCATGCATGTTATTCAAATGTCGTAACAACTACATGTTGGATATAAAGGGCATGTAATATATTTTGCTATGGAGCCTGGATAGTATATTGACTCCCATTTGCCATTAAAAAAAACACAATATCACAGTTACTGGTCAAACCTTGAACGAATAAAAATGGTGTGCGGAACCTCGCTAAGCAACAGCTGAAGCATAAGCAATGGGCGGTGGCGTTATGTTTGTTTGAGTGGACGGAGGCCCGATGTCAAGCTGATGTGACGCCAGATCGGCATGACATGATTTAAATGTGTGCGTGAGATTTGTGTACGCATGAGCGGACCAACATGGCCTGATTGCTTCACGTTTGAATTTAACGACGTAGCGTCCGCCTTTTTTATAAGTTCAAGGGTCAAATACTTGTAATTAAATCGACAGAGGACGCCACTACAAAAAAATGTGAAAAATGATATTGATCTAAGATAATGGAGATCAAAAGTTCCATATTACCAATTACCTACCTATTCATAAATGATCCACAAATAGTTCAATACACTGTACCTTTATTTGTTTTTATGTAATTAATTAGATGAATGGAGCAGGAAATGAACCTGTATCAATACACAAGTCTTGAGTACAGTCACACAGAGAAATGAAAATAGTCCATAGCCAATATAACGTACCATCGCACTGTACTGCACTCCTCACTCTAAGACATTTTATTTTACCCCATTTCTAAAAACGTTAAGTCACTTTCTTGTTTGTCTGTCTGTCTGTCTGTCTATTTGCCTATCTGTCTGTCGTTCCGGGTGGAATCTTTCCAGTTAAATTTTGAGCACTTCCAAATCCGGTTGAGACTTTCAGGGTAGCTCACAACTCAATGACAATGCATTCTAAATCCGTAAAAAACGTGGCTTTTAGATTATTTTTTTAATCTATTAGAGATTCTTGTTTATTTATTTCGTCTCTACACAGAAACAATAAAACACAAGTATAAAGCTGTAATTACGATTTGGCGCTCAAAAAACGATACACCCTGTATTTATTTCGCAGCCATTTGCTATTCATTACTGACGATAAAAATGAAAGGCGAGCCATTTCATCTCTTAATGATTGCCTAACTGACCTCCGAAGGCCTCTAAAGGCCTCCGAAGGCCGGCGGAACAATCAAAGGAATACTTAAAAATATTATTTACAAGGTTTGAGGAGAAAAGCCGCGGTATCATTTGCAATTCATCAGACATTTCGCTTCTCGAGTGCCAAGATAGCGGTGTTAAAGTGTGTTCACATTTGGGAGAGGCTGCGTTGGTTTTGTTTAGATGTGAAGGAAAATTTTTACATTAAGGTGAGATATATGTGTGTGTACTACATTCTTACATTGCATAACATGAGGTGTCTGATTTAATGATTCAAGTTTTTAACCTGACGGTGACGCATTGGAGTTCGAATCCCGCTGGCTACCAAATACTCTCTTGAGTTATGTGAGATATAAGACTCGATGTAATAACTATAAATTAAAAATTGAAATACCTTTGATATAGTAAAATATATCTAAGAACCACCGCTAGAAAACCTAGTTTCGAATAGAAAAAAACGCATTCAAATCGGTTCACCCGTTTAAGGTTACGGTGCCACAGACACACACAGACGGACACATAGTGGTCAAACTTATAACACCCCTCCTTTTTGCGTCGGGGATTAAAAACGGTGAAAGAAAACACCGTGAAACAAACTATATGTCCAACCCAGCGAGTTGGATTATGTCCTATACTCTCTCTGTGAGAAAAGGCCCGTGTCCCAGCAGTGGGAACGATGTTTTAACTGATATACTTTACTTATACGAAATAATATCAACTGACGTCATGGTGAAGAGAATCATCGTACGTATATTCTTCTTAATATTATACGTCCAAACTAGGTACGATTTTATCCCTGCGGGTAGCTAGAAAATGTTTTATGATAATATTGTCTGCTTTATACCTAAGTTACTTTTATATTCACAAAACGTCGAAGCACATAATTTACTTTAAGCCTTTTTTCTCATATAAGTGAAATGTAATATCTTGGTGAGAAATAAATATTCTTTAACCCGAATCATGGTTGCGACATGGTCTTTCGGCGCAGTCAGCGTTCTCGAGACCACAGACTACGATACTTGCCCACAACGTCTACAAAACAAATTTTAGCCTATTAGGTACAAATGTCACCCCGGGCTGACATTGTTCTTCTATTATTAAAACTAGAGGTCAATACAAAAAAAAATGTTTTATGATAGAGCGAAAAATAAATACTATAAATCAGTCTGCTAAATGAAGCGTCATAATAATATTTTATTTCTAGTAAAAATTCGAATGAAAGTGTATAAAGCGCCATTTACATGGAGAGAGTTCCTTGCCTCGAAGATACGATTATCGACAGTAAGAAGTAAAATATGATCATGTAAACATACCGGGACCGGGAGCTCATCGTATGTTCAAAAGTCTGTCAGAGTAAATATTGTAACAAAAGTTCTAAAAAATATGCCTCTCAGTTTCTTGCCGTATCTTCTGAGTAGTGGTTCTTTTTCCGATACGGTGGTAGAGTCATTGTAACAATTGACGTTCATAAGTGCGTCTGTGACGACAAAATTGAATAAAGAACTTTTGATTGATTGATTGATTGAGAGCGCCTGATCGATGCGACGCGTGACCAAAATGCTGGAACTTATTTGGCTCAACGTATCAGTATTGCAATCCAACGGGGTATACTGCCAGCATCTTGGGTACGCTGCCAACTGGTAGTGGGTTGGAGCATTTGAGCTATCTATAGGCCTTTAATGGTCTATGGGTTGTCCAATTGCTTCTCCTTGTAAGTAGTTAGTTTAGTTTTAGTAAGTAGTACGTGGAAGGGCGATAATCGCCTAGTCATTAAATAGTGAACGTCTCTGTGTAAACACAATAAAATTTGACCTCGAATGGCGAATTTCGCAATCAAATCGGTTCAAACCTATTTGTACGATGCTCGAACTTGAAAAATTGTCATACGAGATCGAATTTAGGCAAGTCGAGAAATCGTAGGCAAATATCTCATTGCGATTGATAAATAACCTTACGAATATCGTATGACATAATCGTAGGCGAGCTTTTGTTTTTTTAACAGACTTCCAAAAGGAGGAGGTTCTCAATTCGACGGTATGTTTTTTTGTATGTTTTTACGCGATTACTCAGCCTATTACGAATTGTATTTGATTGTTCTTTTTTGTTTGGTAGGTCATACTTCAGAGGTGGTCCCATATAAATTTTATCTAAAATTGATCAGCACTTTTTCTTTTTTTTAATAAAAAGAAATAATATTAGTTTAGTCTTGAAGTCGGTTCTTGTTTTTTTCTAAAAAATAACTATTGTTGAATGTAAACATGTGAATGCGATTATCGTCTAAAGATTATCGCCTGGGATTATTTATTCATTCGTTCATTCGTTCATTCGTTCGTTCGTTCGTTCGTTCGTTCGTTCGTTCGTTTGTTCGTTCGTTCGTTCGTTCGTTTATTTATTTATAATAGGATCTCCAACAAAGGATACACTTACATGCTAGATTTTAATGTTAATTTAAGTTTTTACAATGTGCTCCTTCAATTTCTGAAGACCACAGCTTGCTATGGGTACTGTATCGACAAAACAAACATAATTTAAATCTAAATAGAATTGAAATAAGGGCCATTTTAACATGAAAATGATAAAAATAGTTAATTGAAAATTAAAACAAACTTAAACACTTATGAGATCAGTTAGAGATTTCTTAAATTTAGGAATAGATTCACTTTTATCTAGTTTATTCGTCTTCAAAAGACTGTTGAACCGTCTACAGAGTCTCGGCAATATATAGTTATAGCAAACAACTTCTCGCCCGAAAACGTGCGTTAAACTCTCTTCATGTAAATGGAACTTTAGACTTCGAAGTCGCTAAATGAGTACGCAATACGAGATAAAAAAACACAAAACTGAAATCGCCGACGTTCATTAACAATTCCCATTGTTTCCTGAACATAAAAGGAAATAATTAATTTACTTGCTCCAAATACTGAAACTACGGAGAATTCGTTACTGTTAGAATTTTAATTTTATTTTTTCTAACGCTATTACCGCGGAGAATAATTAACTTTTCGAACAGGGAGGGAACGGTACGGTGTTTATAATAAAGGTAAAAAAACGATTCAGGCTCAGATTATGTATTTCAGGTTATAACAATGTTTCATAAATTACTTGGGAAACCAATTTATTTAAACAATTACAAACTAAATGTTTCATACGATTTAAATTAATTAGTAAGAAGAAAAATGATATTGGCTCAGAGCATTGGCTCTCATTCAGAGCGGGTGTCAAATCCGCACATAAGTTAGGAAAGTCAATGGTGCGGAGCCAGTGCGATTCTTACTCAGGTGCGTCGGATCGAAATTCACACGAGACACTGAGCGACACTTACTCTCCAATTTCATATGTATCACTTTGCTTTGCACCTAAACTAATGCCCTAGGTACATGCCTGTATATATGATTTGTAATTTTACATAAGTGTTATTGGAACGCAGATAAAAATTGTCAAGTAAATATTCTTACTTACTAATTACCCGTGGTAGGTCTTTCGCATGCGGGAGGCCGATGGGTAGGTACCACAGCTTTGCCAGTTATTCTACCGCCACGCTGTAGTGCGAAAGTATTACTGTGTTCCAGTTTTAAGGGCATTGTACCTAGCCAGCGAAATTACTTGCATATAGTCCTCGGGGTGATGAGCGCAATGCAGTGATGCGCATTCCTTTTTGTGGTATTAAAAGTTCTAGGTGGCACTGCAATGCGCGGCGCTTACCTTCAGGCGAACGACTTGCTCGTCTCATCGCTCAGTTCCATAAAAAAAAGAAATTGGATGAAACAACAATTACGTTAACAAATCAAAGGAAATAATGACGATTCAATATTTAACCTTACTAAACAGAAGTCAGAAGTCCACAGCCAAGCGTTTTTCCTAACGAAGTCCCTTTTCAATTTTGTCTCACTTAAAATATTTTCGTTAAATACCTTCCATAATAGAAAAAGTTTTTTTTCTGTCCTCTTTCGACTCAGCTCTATTTCTTTTCTTAGGGCTGGTTTTTTATTTGTCAAATAAGTGGGAAGATTAGTTACCTGATAATGTCAGTCCAAATTGTACAAGCGAGATGTACTTACGAAGCATTCAATAATTTCTTGTGTGCTCCTGTAAGAGTCAGTCTTGGGAAGTACCGCGCTTATGCCAGATATAATTTGTAATTGTGATAATATTCCTGTTGTTATGTGAAAACAAAGCGTTATATATAAATATATATATATTCAATGTTCAAGCAGTAGTGTGAAATATTACTGTATCACTTTATTAGGCAATATTTCAAAGGAAACTACTGTGCATTATGAGACCATCTCAGGGTGAGGAGCGCAGTAGAGTGACGCGCAAGATTTAAGAATCAACGTTCTGGGTAGGCATGCAGTTGTAAGGTCATCAGGTAAACAACCAGCTAGTCTCATCATGCAGTTAAAAAAATTAAAAGGTCGATTGGTCGATTGTTCCACTATCTGAGGATTGTAAAACCAGCCCTAGAATTAAATCTTCATCCCCTTAAGGCATTTGTATATCGACGGACAGTTTGTTGTAACTTTTAATAAAATTATGATCCATTCTTTTACGTTCTTTCGATAAACAATTTCGAAGGAGAAACAAAAAGCTACGTCCGCGTCGTCCCAATATCCTGTTTTAAATATGTTTGTTATAATGAAGTCAAGTGATTAAATTCGGAACAACGTAGAAATTATGCAAATATTATAAATGCGAAGGTTTGTATGTTAGTTACTTCTTCACGCTGTAACAGCTTAACGAATTTAAGTGAAATTTGGAATGGAGATAGCTTATACCCTGGACTAAACACTGGATACATAGGCTAGTGAAACTGCGTGGCGCAGCTAGTCCAACATATAGATAGTTGCATGGATAAATTATCCACAGATAACGCAGACAGATTTTGTGGTGTATTGGTTGGGCAGGTTGCCCCAAATCTCATATACTACCGAGGTTGCGGGTTCAATTCCCGTAAAGGGACAAATGTTTGTGCTTAGAAGCAAAAAGGCGAAAGCATCTGTTTCGTTCAGCAAACAGCAAAACGCTGTTTGTTGAACCCAACATCATGGGTGAGGTCAAGGCACACAGACTTCGATGGCTCGGCCACGTCGTGCGCATGGACAATGATCGGGCTGCTAAGATGGCGTACCTGGGTCAACCCACGGGTCGTCACCCGGTCGGACGGCCTCGATACCGCTGGCTAGGCGAGGTCGAAAAGGACCTTCGCGAACTGCAGCTGTTCGATTGGAAAGAGACCGCACAACGCCGAGATCAGTGGCGCCTTTTGTTGTCGGAGGCCGAGACCCACTTTGAGGTCACCGCGCCATCTTAGTAGTAGTAGTAGTATCTGTTTCGTGTCTGGGTGTTGTGGGACCATTGTCCTCGTAGTTCCTGGTTCCCTAGATACAGGGAACCCTTGTTAGGGCCCAATCTATGTATGTGATCGTTGGCCGTTATTTATTTATTTTATCAATGACGATTTCAATTTAACTGCGTATAACTGCTAAGTTGGGAAAATACATATTTTTTTATTATAGCCTTCTATAGTTTTATTTATAGAACTGAGTGATGATACAAGCAAGTCGTTCGCTTGATGGTAAGCGCCTGCCCATAACAATTGCAGTGCCAACCAGAACTTTTCATTTCATAAACAGCACTGCGTAACTCTGCATTCCGCTCATCACCCCGAGGACTATATGCAAGTAATTTCGCTGGCTAGGTACAATGCCCTTAGAACCGGAACACAGTAATACTTGCGCACTACAGCGTGGCGGTACAATTAAATTCAATTCAATTCAAAAGTTCTTTATTTCAATTTTGTCGTTACAGACGCACTTGAACGTCAATTATTACAATGACTCTACCACCGTATCAGTAAAAGAGCAACTATTCAGAATATACCTGGCAAAGCTGTGGGACCTACCCAAACGGCCTCCCACATGCGAGGGACTTAACACGGGTAGGTAATTAGTATTTTTGGGGGTCATAAGGGAAAAATTAACACTCCAGATAGATTTCACGTATTCCAATTATATCTGTCCTCAATATTCACTATTACATGTCACGAGCATCAATTTACAGTACAACCGCTTACAATTAAACACACAACCCTTCCGCTCAAAAGTCGAAGCACGACTCCCTGCGCACTAGTGGTCGCCATCTTGGGTTTTCAACCGTAAAAGCATCTAGATGGCGCCACTAGTACTTCCAAAAGTCAAGTTTATTACGATTTCTTAAAATAAATCCGTTAAATATAATTTAAACTAGAATAAAATAGGTATTAGTCTACAGAATATTAATATTACCTAACAGTATTTAGTAAGAATATTTACTTGAACCTTAACCTTGTATCATAGCCATAAAAAGCAACTCGTAGCTCTGCATTGTGCTCATCACCCCGAAACATCAGATATTAAGTCTCATATGCTCAGTAATTTCGCTGTCTACAATGCCCTTCAAACCAGAACACAGTATTATATAGTTCCTCTAATTTCAAATTCACAAAAGTAATTCAGGGCGCAATTAAAAATATATAAATAAGACCAGCAGATTTAATTCATTAGCTTCCCGTCGGCGACATCTAATTATGCAGTCGTTACGGCGCCGGCAGCAATTTTACGCTTAATCCAGCGATTTAGTTGCTCAATACGCCGATTCAGGCGGTCAATACGGCGATTTGGTTACTCAATACGGTGATTCCGTTCTCAATGCGGATAAAGGTGGCAGATTAATGGAAAACAGTTAATTCGGATTCTTATTTTGACCTTTTCGGCTGAATACTTTGCGTTGTAATTGCGAGTGATTACGTGCAATTGCTGAGTGAAATGAGAGTAATTTAAACTGTAACTTGTTTTTAAGTTAAGGTACGGAGACATTACTGTGTTCCGGTTTGAAGGACATTCAGAGAAAATACTGGGAATTATGAGACTTAGATCTATTTTATCAGGGTGACGAGCGCAGTGCAGTGCCGTGGAGGATTTTACAGAACAAAGGTCTGGGTGGCACTGGACTGTTATGGGTAAGCGTTTGCCTACCATACTATTATTATTTATATATATATTTATATATTTTATTACAGAATCAGGTGAGACTGCGGTGAAATGCATTCACCGCAGTCTCACCTGATAAAAATTGACGACGCGGTCGACTATGGATCATGCTTGCCTAGAAAAAACCGATTCACTCGAGACTTGTAGACACCTAGATTAAAAGAATCGGGAAACAAAGACGCTTGTAAGGTGTTCCATTCCTTAACTGTTCGCATTATAAAAGCCGAAGCGAAAACTTGCTTTGGGCAATAATCACTATATGTATATCTGTCCCTATATCTCTATGTATGCTTAAATCTTTAAAACTACGCAACGGATTTTGATGCGGTTTTATTTTATTTTTAATAGATAGAGTGATTGAAGATGAAGGTTTATATGTATAATAACCGTGCGAAGCCGGGGCGGGTCGCTAGTTAAATAGATTGAGCGAGTGTGGCTTTGCGAAAACTCGTGCGACTTACGATCTGACGCACTGGAGTTCGAATCCCACTAGCCTCGCACCACTGTCTTTCTTAAGTTATGTGCGAATTTAACAGATGCTCGAAAAACGGTGTAGAAAAACATCGTGAAGAAACCGGCACGTCCATAAATTGATTACAAAAATTCAAGGATATGTGACATCCACCAACCCGCACTGGGCCAGCGTGGTGGATTATGGCCGATACTTTCTATGAGCGAAGGCCCGTGTCCTAGCAGCGGAAACGTAATGGGCCGTATTACTGATAATGATGATAAGATAGATAACAGAATTTATTTTATTTTATTTTCAAGGAAAACTAACGGCTAAATCAGTAAATAAGCAACAAAGTAAGTAAATAGCTGAAGGCCAATTAGAAGTTTTCACAGATATTTAGAGAAGAATATAAACAAACATACATACACATAAGTGGAGAGAAAGGAGCAGGAAAGCGGACCCTGGCCGAAGCCGGGATTTATCACGCTAAGCAGAAGAAGATAAACAAACATACACAGTAGGCACACGGACGAGCACGGATAATTAGCAATGAGGACATAGAGTTTCATGAATACTCCTTTTCACAGTGCATGGACATTATATCTATGCACTACGAAAAGTAGTGGTAATTTAGAACGCTAAAGTATTTAGAACGTTAAGACGCTTGAGTTTGAACGCTGAGGTGGTAAACAAGTCTACGTCCATTTCCCTAGCGAGCTCATTGTAACACCTGCATGCCCTTATGAGGTAACTGTTCTGTCTGTAGTTGGAACGTACAGGTGGTATATATAGGAGATTGATAGAAGATTTCACTTAGGGAGATTGATATGTATATGAAGTGTAAAAGTGCATTCTTTGTGCCTACTTAAGAAACATCTTTCGACTTGACTTTCAATAGAACATATAATATTTTAATTTGTGTATAGTATTAAAAATGTTAAATTATCAAACCAATAAACAAATCAAAAAAACATAGGCTTGATTACCTCCTATTTTTCAGTTGATTAAAAAGGCGAACCATTTACCGAATTCATTATTATCCATGTAAATGAGTTTACTGAACGATTTCCTCCTAAATTAAATTATAATGATTAGAATATTAATAAAATCTGTACCACGAAAGATTAAAATGTTTATCCAGCCTTGCTTTAATAAGCATGAAATTAACTTAAATACTTTTCGTAACTCATTGCTGCCTGCGACTCCGTGCGCGTGGGATTTGTTTATAGTTAAGTGCAGATTTTGTACGCTCGCTCTAAAACGGTGAAGGAAAACATCGTGATAAAACCCTCTTACGCGCTTTGGAGTGGTAGGCTCTGGCCGTGGTTGTAATACCACCCACCGAACAAAGTCATGCCGTCAAGCGACCTAGTCGTGTTTCGGGATGATATTCGTCCATCGGGAAACGGAACCATCGGGGAGACGGGTCAGAGCAGCCGCTCAACTGCCGTTTCGAGCTAGATCTGTGTGCTCCATCTTAGGCCACATCATCGCTTCACATCAGGTGAGATAGTGGCCAAACATAGATCAATTAGGCGTAAAAAAAAAATACCGCGATCCTACGTGTTGAGTTGGAAAGCCGTGTAGTGGTTGGGCAGGTTGGCTCAAACCACTTACACCACTGAGGCAAATTGTGCAAAAAAAACGCAAGCATTTGTTTCGTGTCTGGGTATTGTGGGACCATGGTCATCGTAGTTTCTGGGTCCCTAGATACTAGGAATCCTAGTTAGGGGCCAGGATCCATGTATGTGAGTAAAAAATTAAATTGGTATGTAAATTATTCTACATCTTTCACTAAGTTTTTATTTTAATTATAGGCTTGCGTTTGACCGCTATCTCATCTGTTGTTAAATGTTACATGCTTGCATAGAAGAAACCTATTCACTCTTGTCTTAAAGACACCCAGATTATAACTATCCGGAAACATAGATGCTGGCAGAGAGTGCCACTCCTGGGCCGTTCGCATTATAAAACAGGTTATCTCTGAGTCAAGTTTCATCACGATCGCTTTTACTCATTTGGCCTAAAAAGGTGACAAACATACAGACAAAATTACTTTTGAATTCATAATATTAGTGTGGAAAATATCTTACTACGTGGGAAATGAAGAAACCTGGCACAGAAAGCAGTAATTTGTGGCGTAGCAACCACTGCGTAGAGCGTACCGTTTATGTAGAGCTTATCACAGCAAGCCTGTCTCGTAGCAAACTCGTAGTTGCCTCATAGTGATGTAGCTAGCTCGTAGCGATCTTGTAGCAGGCTTGGAGCTAAGGTAGTAGTGGAATTGATAATAATATGCAGTGGGAGAGCTTTTATGCATAACAACCGCTCGCGACTTGTGACATCTTGTGACTTGTGTCCGAAACCTGGTCGGAGTAATTTCGACGTTTACAGTGAGTGTTAGCCGTTTTACATCAATTATGAATAATAACACTCACGAAACTTTTCAAAATCTAACATTTATTTTTCTAATATACCAACCCGCACTGGGCCAGCGTCGTAGTTATGGCCCATACTCTCTTTAGGAGGGAAGACTCGAGTCCCAGCAGTGGGAACGTAATGGGCTGATGATGATGATGATTTGTATAATATTGTAACTTTATTTTATTTGGTGTGCAATAAAGTGTTATTGTATTGTATTGTAAATTATTTTCTTTCGACAGCCAAAACAAAACAGATACGTTGTGAGGGCCATAGGCCACAAAAATGGGAAAAGGTAATTACTGAATCGGACTCCGGGAGGCTCTGAGGTACATTTTTGATGTGGTTACCAGACAAGCTAAAGGAAAAGGCGTAAGCCCACTCACCTTGACGCTACAGCTAGCAGATACAGTGGAATATAATGTCCAAATCCCCGTGCTGGAACCGGCGACGGCGTGGTGCGGCGCCTCCGAATTTCCACATATAATATGCACTCAACCGCACTCCACAAGAGCGTTTTCAGTTCTTTGTGATGCACAAAACACTTTGAGCGCACTATTAGATACCAATTCCCTTTAAATATTTTAGTTTCTTGATACGATACTCCACACGCACTTTTTCAATCAAACATGGCCGGAGCAAAGATGACACAGGTGGCGTGCGAGCGCGGGAGTCACCCATACAGGATTCGCACGACGTCGCAGCGCGCGCTCTTATTGGCTGGCGCGATTTCGCGCGCGAGATTTAAGTGAGCCCTTTACCCAACCTTGCATTGAATGGTAACCCCATCGTTTTTAAATGGCCCAAACACAGCCCCCGGTTTTGAAAGGATCCCCTTTCAATAAAGTACATTGAGTTACACCATACTAAGGCACAACCCAATGGTGGGTTTAGTCGACTGAGAAAGTACGACGTACTTGAAATTTATAATAAAAATACATTAATACGTACATACAAATGGGACAACATTAATAGGTAAATAAATACAATTACTATTCTATTATCTTCAATCCAATATTTTTCTATTGTGCAGGCAGCGGACATAACCGAGCTACTGCACGTTTCAAAATGCCCCCCTTGGTCTTTACTAGAACAACGCGCGTTCGGCGATCTGATCCGGGATATGTCTCTTGAATTACACCTAATGGCCAGTGCAATGGACTAGTGTTATTCTGCATTATCAAAACCACAGTACCCTTTTGAATAGGATTAGAATCCGTCAGCCATTTTTCACGCACTTGAAGAGTGTTTAAATACTCCATACTCCATCTACTCCAGTACGATTGAACGAGCTTGTCTATTAGTAAAAATCTAGAGCGGATTTTATCTATGTTCTCTGTAGTTGGCACAGATGGAAGTGAACGCAATGGAACGGTATGCAAAAAATGTGCAGGCGTTAAAGCTACTGGTTCCGAAGGATCCGAGGTCAATGCCTGCCCTAACGGCCTTGAGTTCAGTACAGCTTCTATCTGAATCAACACGGTCAGAAGCTCTTCGTATGTCAATAATTGAGCGCCAATTGAGCGGAAAAAATGAGTCTTAAAAGATTTAACAGTACTCTCCCAACCACCTCCAAAATGAGGAGCATTAGGCGGTATCATTTGCCATTTAATACGTTGGTTAGCTAACTCGCAATTCCATTGACTTTTGTGTTGGTCCGATTGTAAGAGCTTGTGAAGCTCATCTAAATAAGCCCGTGCACCAACAAAATTAGTGCCGTTGTCAGAAAACAACTTTTCTACAGGCCCGCGCCTACCTAAAAACCTCTTCAGTGCATTGAGAAATGACTCAGTGCTCAAATCGGGAACAACCTCCACATGCACGGCCCCAGTAGTAAGGCATATAAAGACGCAGATGTAAGCCTTTTGGCTATGCACACCTCGCTTGCGTGTGAGGGTAATATTTATAGGTCCACAATAATCCAACCCAGTATGCGCAAATGGCTTCGATACTTGCAGTCTACACTCGGGCAAATCAGCCATCACAGGAGGAGAGCAAGCCTTTGGTTGAGCACGAAAGCAAAAATTGCACAAGTGAACGCGCGAACGAACAATGTTTCTTCCTGCCAAAATCCAAAATCGCTGCCTAAGTATAGACAACAGTAAATGGGGACCAGCGTGACAATTTTCGCGGTGAGTATGATCTTTTTTTTTTTTTTTTTTTACGCCTTATAGATCTATGTTTGGCCACTATCTCGCCTGATGAGAAGCGATGATGTGGCCTAAGATGGAGCACATAGATCTAGAGAGAGACGGCAGTTGAGCGGCTGCTCAGACCCGTCTCCCCGATGGTTCACCGAACATCATCCCGAAACACGACTAGGTCGCTTGACGGCATGGCTTTGTTCGGTGGGTGGTATTACAACCACGGCCAGAGCCTACCACTCCAAAGCGCGTAAGCGGGTTTCATCACGATGTTTTCCTTCACCGTTTTAGAGCGAGCGTGCAAAATCTGCACTTAACTATAAGTCATTGGTGCAGGGCCGAGTCGGGATTCGAACCCAGGTGCGTCGGATCGAAAGGCGCACGAGGTCCCGCTGAGCCACACTCGCTCTAATCAATGATCTAATGATGAATGAAATCAATGATCAATGATTATGTTAACCATATGATCCTTCTGCGGCAACAGTATAGGGTGTTTATGATCGAATGTAAGATTAGAATTTCCTAGCCGCCCTCCAACGCGCAAGACTCCGTCAACAACAAATGGTCGTAGTTTCTGCAAACTCTTCGAACACGGTTTACCAGCCAATATGGCCTTCATCGATTCCGAAAAATGAACTGCCTGCAGCGACCGAACTATCGCCAATTCTGCCTGACCTAAATCTTCCGCATTAGGAATGCCACGGGATTTTAATTTTCTCGCGAACCTCAGCACGTATACCACAACACGCAGTAATTTGGGCCAAGAAGATACCCTTTGAGATAAGGCATATAAGATAGACTCTACCGGCTCGACCGTTGCCAATGATACGGTTTTTGCTACAGGAACCGCTACATCCATATCTGCGTGAAAAGGTTGGATCGGCCATTGAGAAAACTCCTTCTGCATCCATGAGGGTCCCTTGAACCACAATGTGTGCTCGAGAAGTTGAGCAGGGCTGAGACCTCGTGACAGACAATCACTAGGATTTGTCTTTCCCGAAATGTGATAAAAATGAGAAGGTGGCAAATTGTCTTGTATTTTAGCAATACGATTCGCCACAAAGGTTTTCCATTTATGAGGGCTAGAATGGATCCAGTGTAATGTTACAGTGGAATCCGAGAACGCAAAAATGCGATTGATTTTACAGCGACGGTCGTAGTTATCTAAAACCACTCTCACTAACTTTGACATCAACAGAGCGGCACACAATTCCAGGCGAGCTAAAGATACAGTTTTGAGAGGGGCGACACGCGACTTCGCGCATAAGAAATTTACACTGATTTCATCGGGTGTTTGGCAATGTATATAAATGGCTGCGCCGTATGCCTTTTCACTGGCGTCCGCAAAAGCCAGAAGAGATATAACTCCATTTTCCACTACTCCGATATGACGTGGTATAACCATCTGTGACAACAACGGTAGCTCCGCCTTGAAACGACTCCATTTCTCCACCACGTGTGGAGGCGGTAACTCGTCCCAGTCTATTTTTAACTCCCACAGATCACGAATAAGCAATTTCGCGTACAAAATCACCGGTGCTGCAAACCCTAAAATGTCCCACAACCTAGCTACCACAGACAGAACATTCCGCTTCGTGCATTCGTCCGGACAAAGAGCAACCTCAAACGAAAATTCGTCAGTACGTGGTTCCCATTTGACGCCTAATATTTTATGCCCGTCATCGTCGAAACTGTGTACGTGAGGATGCAAATGGGTTTCAGGAATTTGTGAAAGGAGATCACTCGAATTACTCGACCATTTCATTAGGTCAAAGCCCCCCGCCTTGAACATCCCTATCAGCTGAAACGCCGCTTCTGTGGCCGCCGTGACAGAACTCACACTATACACAACGTCATCCATGTACAAACCGTTTTCAACGATCTGTGCAGCCAGTGGGAAATTGGCCTGCTCATCTTCGCAGAGTGTCTTAACCGTCTGTAGCGCTAAATATGGACTTGCAGACAGACCAAAGCAAAGCCTATCAAATTGAAACAATTGCAGGCTGTCATTAGGATTAAATCGATACAGTAGCCGCAGGTATTTGCAATATTGAGGATGTACCTTTATTTGCAAATACATTTGTTTTACGTCCGCGCAGAATGCTATTGCAAACAGACGAAAATTCAATAACAAGGTAAAAATATCACCCTGTAAATTAGGACCTGCGTGAAGTATTGAATTCAACGACAGGCCTCGATCCGTAAGTGTACTAGCGTCGAGAACAATCCGAACCTTCGTACTAACCTTATCGTCTCTTACGACGCAATGATGGGGAATGACATACCCAACATCACCACCAGAGACATAATTATTAGGAACTGGAGTCAAGTATCCTACCTCCAAATAGTCCTTGATCACATCCTCGTAAGCCTCACGCAATGCCTGACATGCCTTTAACTTCCGTTCTAATGCAAAAAATCGTTTTTCCGCGGCCTTTAACGAGCTACCTAGTTCCGTGGGTTCAGATTTAAAAGGTAATGCTACTGTATACCTACCGAGAGATCCTATAGATCCTATAGAGCGAGTGTGGCTCAGTGGGAGCACGTGCGACTTTCGATCCGACGCACCCGAGTTCGAACCTCGCTGGCTCCGCACCACTGACTTTCTTAAGTTATGTGCGGAATTAACACTCGCTCGAAAAACGGTGAAGGAAAACATCGTGAGGAAACCGGCATGTTCAAGAATTAATCACAAAAATTCAAGGACATGTGACATCCATCAACCCGCACTGGGCCAGCGTGGTGGATTATGGCCCATACTCTCTCTACGAGGGAAGGTCCGAGTCCCAGCAGTGGGAACGTAATGGGCTGATGATGATACCTACCGGAAGAATCGCGGGTTGTTGTGGTTTTATAAAAACGTTCACATTCCTGCTCTTCGCGACTAAGACGGGCAGAGGTAGAGGAAGGAACCTCTTCTAATTGCCAAAATCTAGTCATCGCCTCGTGCATTTGCGGTTCTACGAGAGCGCAGTATGCTCCAGTATGAGAAAACTTGGTTGCCGGAAGAGCTGGAACTTCCCCCATAATGATGAATCCCAGCCTGGTCTGGATGGCATCGGGCATTCCACATGGTCCACGAACTCTCCCAGGCTGTAGTAGACGGGCAAACAATTGGGCTCCGATCAGCATTTCTACCTCCCCTGGAACCTGGAAGGTATCATCAGCAAGCGGAACGCCAGACAGGTATGACAATACCGAATGATCAACTGTAGAAGTCGGCAAATTATCAGTGATACTCTGTACTACCAATGGCCGTATATGAAAAGATTCATTTTTCTCAAATCGTGAAGTGAACTTCACCTCTGTTACACCTTGGACTCGATTGACACCACCACCAAACCCATGAACTGAAATAGGAGACTCCAGCTGGTGCAATGTCAAGGACAATCGCTTACAGCACTTGGAGGTAATGAAGTGATTTTGTGATCCACTGTCTATAAGGCAACGAACAAGGTGAGATGTACCTAGCGAACTCACTACACAAATCCTTGCTGTAGCTAACAGCACAGTAGATGAATGCAAACTCAACAAAGAGTTGTGTGTTTTAGCACTATGCATGGAACACAACGATACACCTGCATTGGGTTCACTATTCATTCCAGAATCACCCATTGACAATGAAGTAACCTCGGAATGTCCCTCACTTGACACTGGCAACGATGTACTAGACTGTGCATTCCGAAAATGTAACAAGGTGTGATGAGTCCTGGCTTGACATGTATTACAACCATTTTTTGAACCGCACGAAGGTGAGCGATGATGAACACTTAAGCAATTGACACATGCATTATGCCTTTTGACTACATTAAAACGTTCCTTAGCTGAGAGTTTCAAAAACTCAGTGCACTTAGAAAAGTATTCATGTCTCGTGCCATTACACAAGGGGCACAACCCACCATCACTTGCAGTTATAAACGCCTTTGTATTTTTCCCGGAACAGGCACTGGTTTTAAAGTCACTGGCACTCGAGAATTATTCGACCTAAATGAACCTCTCTCACTCGCATTCGACCCCGATCCTGTCCGTTCTAATATTTTAGCTTGCTCCTTGACGAATTTCACAAAACCGCTATAGGAAGGTATGGGATCACTACGCACAGAATTTTCAAATGACCGCGCAGTTTCACTATCCACCTTCTTTAACGCAAGGTACAGGTAAATAAAGTCTAATTTTGAAGCAATGTCTAATTTTTCAAAAGCCGCTACTGATACTGCAAACTTGTCAATAAATATATTCAAGCCGTCCACCGATGGGACCTGCATTTTCTTTAAGTTAAATATTTCATCCAAATAGGCAGTGCCTAAGGTACGCAAATCCTGGTACTTTGTTACTAGGGTATTATATATTAATTCATAATTAACACCGGTGGGTGCCAATCCTGCAATGGATTCAAGTGCTTTGCCTGACAACTGACCACATAGGTAATACACCTTTTCCACACTGGTGAGCTGTCCATTATTATGTATTGTGCTATTATAACACTCAATAAACATTGGCCATGACCTAAGATCCTTGCCGTCAAATTTTATTAATTGAATAGATGGCAATTTAATTTGGCATGATTTTAAATTGTCGTTAGTTCTCTTACTACTGTGGTCAGCTTTCAGAGTACTTAATTTATTTTGCAAGCAGGTATATAAAACCTCAAATGCTTCCCACTTCTTGAAGCTTGGTTCATACTTTGGGTCCAACTCCATCTGGGCCATATTCCAATCTTCTAACGCATTCATAAATTCCGAGCGAAGCATATTTAAATTAGAAGTGGACACTAAAAAGGTATTTTCTTCCGATTCCGACTTCATACTTAACGAAAAATCATACATACTTTGGATTTGTGCAAAGTACGACTTTAACACTGATTCACTATATTTAACTTTCATCGTTAACTTCTTTTCGTCCGTCATCTTGGCGGTACACTAATATACACTTCGTATTTCAAAGTCAAAGTCAAAGTCAAATATCATTTATTAAATAGGCACAAAAGTGCACTTTTAAAGGTCATAAACACATGATACAAATAAAAAATGTCAAAAATTGTAACTTATGTTAACATGACTTTGAAAAAAAGGTAAGTATGTTTACCCATTTCTTTCCTATACTCAAATTGAAGTCTGAGTGCTGAAAAGAAATGCGAAAACTGACTCTACCAGTGCCTCGGAAATACGCCCGCTAGAACTTTCGTCAAATTAAACAAAATAAAGCACTGAATTTGTTTCACGAAGTTAAAACAAACGTACGAAATAAGTATGACAGATCCCGAAATCCCGAATAATTATCCCGAAATCCCGAAGGCCCGAAATATTAAAAGAATCTCCTCACCTGTCAAAACCGCTACCGTCAAAGACGATAGGGGGCGCAGGTGTGTCGTATGAACGAAGTGAATTGAACTTAATGAATAAACCCACAACATAAGGTGTGTTGCACCGAGGCGCTCGGTAGAGGGCTCGTCGATCGTTGACTTAAATGAACGAACGTAAAGAACGTGACGTCACGTCGACGTCGTCCACGCAGCACGTTACTACCAACTACCAAATTCACTGCACACTTAGAAAAATGGCGGGCGGAATTCCGCTCTCGGTAAATTTTACCGATTACTATATTATAATCTGGTACGATCGTTAACACTACTCACAAACTGTATGCTGTAGCACAAAATAACACTCGTAACGATAAACACCCTACACAAAACAATGTTTGGTAAAGTATGTAGAAAAGGTAATTAAAGTACCGCTGCGTAAATTACTATCTTCAATTGAAATCCGTGATTCATATCACCTACTAAAATACCTATTGCCCGCGATATGGCTTAGTTATTACCCCGTTGTATTAATCAAATACCACTAAATATTGGATTGAAGCTAACAAACAATGGTAAAACATTACATTCGACAGGTACTATAAGGTACTAAGTATTTAGGTACTAATGAATAATAACTTATTCAATATTATATTATTATGTGGACTGTATAAATTATATTTTATTATTATAGGTCGTAGGATACCGATATCCGGTGAGAAGTGACCAAAATTCTGTGAGGGCCATAGGCCACAAAAATGGGAAAAGGTAATTACTGAATCGGACTCCGGGAGGCTCTGAGGTACATTTTTGATGTGGTTACCAGACAAGCTAAAGGAAAAGGCGTAAGCCCACTCACCTTGACGCTACAGCTAGCAGATACAGTGGAATATAATGTCCAAATCCCCGTGCTGGAACCGGCGACGGCGTGGTGCGGCGCCTCCGAATTTCCACATATAATATGCACTCAACCGCACTCCACAAGAGCGTTTTCAGTTCTTTGTGATGCACAAAACACTTTGAGCGCACTATTAGATACCAATTCCCTTTAAATATTTTAGTTTCTTGATACGATACTCCACACGCACTTTTTCAATCAAACATGGCCGGAGCAAAGATGACACAGGTGGCGTGCGAGCGCGGGAGTCACCCATACAGGATTCGCACGACGTCGCAGCGCGCGCTCTTATTGGCTGGCGCGATTTCGCGCGCGAGGTTTAAGTGAGCCCTTTACCCAACCTTGCATTGAATGGTAACCCCATCGTTTTTAAATGGCCCAAACATACGTAGTAAATATTTTGAAACGGATTTCTAACCAAACTCTAATTTCAGCTTCAAAGTTGACAAATCGTTACTCGAAGACTTCCTCACACATCAAATCATCCACTCCCTTTAACAAGAAACGAACCCCAATACACCATACCCATAATCCACATACATTTCCTTGATAAAGAAGCGAAAAAGTTAAAATATAACATCTCCTTCGAAGGGTATCCCGCAGTACAGATAATTCACGATAAGGTGAGGTGGCTCCCTTGAGATGGGGAAAAATGCCGCATTCGGGAGCAAGTCTTCTTTCACATTTCTAGGCTTTTAATTATTCAAGTAAAAGGTATTGCGGTGAACTGACGTATGTGTAATACAAACCTGTCTAGTAAAATAAAGAATCTGTTTGGTTTAATAGATTTGCGAGAGTTGAGGTGCGTTGGAACACAGTAGCTTGAGAAGAAAATAGTTTTTTTTTTATTAGATTAGTCTAATAAAGTACGCCCAACGATCACATATATCGTCCCCTTACTGCAAAAACCAACTAAGTGCGCTTTTTAACAAAAATGAGTTACGAATGCCACTAGAATCTCCTCTTCAAGATCTGCATACTAATGTCAAAATATTAAAAAGCGCACTTAATTGGTTTTTGGATCAAGGGGACGATATAGATCCTGGCCTCTAAGATTCCCTGTATTTAGGGAACCAGGAACTACGAGGATCATGGTCCCAAAAGAAACAAAAGCTTGCTTTTTTTCACAAACATTTATGCCGTCGCGGTAACTACTAACCCACTGGTGTATGAGATTTGAGCGAACCTACCCAGCCCACTACAGAGGCTGACTAATTACTGTTAGTAATTAAAGTAAAATTATATCTGGAACATTTGGCTTCTGTGGAATGAATATAAGAAAATGGCTAGTAGCAAAAGTTCTAAAAAATGCCCCTCAATCTCCAGGGTAGTGTTTTTTCAGACGGTGGTAGTCATTGCTATTATTTGACATTCATAAGTGTCTGTGATATCAAAAATTATTAAAATTTTAGGATATAGAATTAAGCAATTTGCCTTATCACGAAAAATGGTGAAAGCGAAGACAGCCCATTTACTCGACTCATATATTTAATGTGCTTCCTCATGTATATAAATTTGATCAAGTTTCTTAAAGCGCCATTTTAGCAACACCGTACCTCCAAGTATAAGTTCACCACGTACAACGTAGTTAGTACACGTAACCACGTGAACTCCGCGACTGATACCCGCACGTACACGTATGAAGTTATCTTAGTAATTATTGTGACATGTGGTTTGTTTGTGCGATGAATAAACGAGTGGAACTCTACTCGCACTTGAACGATACTAAATAATAAATAAATAACTTTTTTTTTATATAACTGAATGACGAAACGAGCTGGTCGTTCACCTGATGGTAAGCAATACGCCAGCCCATAACAATAACAGCACCACCCAGAACTTTGTTTTGCAAAATCCTGCGCGGCGCGGCGCTGCACTGCGCTCGCCACCCTGAGACAATTAGCTCTTGAGTCTCATAATGCCCAGTAATTTCATTGGCTACTATAACTGGTAATAAGTGAATATAAACAACTAAATAAATGATAATAAGTTAATCTAATTAACTAAATAAGTGATAATAATTGAATATAACTAAATTATAAGTGAGAATAAGTGAATAAAAAACATGGAGGATGACAACGAAACAATTGGATGAAACAACTCGAATTAGTAATTCGAGCTATAGGCAAATATAATAGATATTCAAACGCCAAAAGATTCAACGCCCATGCACATGTTAATTTAGGGAGTGTATAGCTGTTTCATCTGTTTAAGACTCATCAGGTGCAGTAACTGCCACACGACAGCCAGACTATTGTCTGAAGGAGGTCTAACGACCGAGTTGTCACTTTTAATAAAAAACCTAAATCTATATAAATAAAAATGAATCACCGAAATGTTTGTACGCGCATAGCTTCCGTACAACTGCACCAAATTGGATAATACTTTTTTGTATTCGTTATTGTCAGGACAAGGTTTGTAAAAGAAAATTTAACAAAACAAACAGATTTTTTTTTTAAATATGGTGGTACGAAGTTTGCCGGATCAGCTAGTAATTAATATATTACATTAGATTATAGACAAAAAGGATCAACGCATTTATGCACACGCCAAATTATAAGACATTATAAAAACAACTTAAACAATGATACTTATAAAAATTACAACATTGGGCGGCCTTATCGCTTACAACTTTTAGATGGAGAAGAATTATCAGTCTTAATAGAGGGGTCATTCCTCAATTCTTCCTTCAATTCCTCTCCATCGGTGCAGAGTCTACAATAATATAATTTTAAATTTTACAACAGTAACTTAAACTACAATACAAATATTACATTAAAGTTTGGAAACTATCGTGAGTCGAAATATTCATTATAAATATTTATTCCGTCTGCGCCGCGAATCCAAAGCGTAAACTCTCGGAAGAAGGACATCCTAATTGTCCGAAACCTGGTCGGAGTTATTCCGACACAATCATAACGTGAGTGTAGCCGTTTATATTTATAATGGATAAATATTACATACTAGCTGCGCCCCACGGTTTCACCCGCGGTTTCCCTGGATAAAAAGTAGCCTATGTGCTATTCCAAGTCCTAAAGTACATACCAAAGTTTATAAAAATCGATTCAGTAGTTTTTACGTGAAAGAGTAAAAAAGATCCATAACTACATACATACAAACTTTCGCGTTTATAATATTAGTAATGATTATACTTACATACGTATTACTACATATTGTATTAATGATAGTACTCTAATGAAATCAGGCGTGACGTTGCGGAAATTCATCGCAAATCTGTAACGCAATGAAAAGATGTGGTGTAATTCCGCTTATATTCAGCGGAATTACACTACATATGTTCAATACGTTTCAAATGATAGAAATACATTTTGTTTCTCTGTTTATCACGTCTCAAAATCTAGTTTCAGTCTCTCTGAACTTGGTATGATCCCGTCCAGATATATCAGGCTAAATCGGCGAGGCCAGAATGCCGCCTGTCCGCATTCTTGTACGAGGCATCCGCGGCACGCACCCATTCGGACGTACTCCCAGCCTCGCGTGGGTGTTATCTATGCTGTGATAGCATGTGTAGTGATAGGATTATTTTCTACTAGCTGCGCCCCGCGGTTCCACCCGCGGTTTCCCGGATCAAAAAGTAGCATATGTGCTATTCAAAGTCCTAAAGTACCTACATACCAAATTTCATCAAAATCGGTTTGGTAGATTTGCGTCAAAGAGTAAGAAAGATCTATACATAAATACAAACTTTCACGTTTGTAATATTATTAGTAAGGGTTACTGTAGCTTTAGACTTTTTATCCGACGGCTCGGAGTTCGATTCCTTTTTTTTAAATGGTTCTGAGTGATGCGACGAGCAAGTCGTAACCTGATGGTAAGCGCCACGTCTGCCCACAACAATTGCAGTGTCATCCACACTTTTTATACGATAAAAAGCACTGTGTAGCACTGGCTTGCGCTCATCACCCCGAGACATCAGATAGAGAAGTCTCATATGCCTAGTAATTTCGCTGGCTACAATGCCCTTCAAACCGAAACACAATAATGCATGCGCACTACTGCTTGGTGGCAGAATAACTGACAAAACCCAGACAGCCTTCCGCATACGAAAGACCTACCACGAGTAAAAAGTCGAATACTGCTTTTGGAAACTTACATAAATAAAATTCACGAACGGTACTGTAGCGTAACGTACCTATAGCTACATATACAAATACATGTGTATTTGTATTAGTCACATCAAATGTACGCCTCTGTATTTAGAATTTACTATTAATTATTCTGTGCGTCGGCTCTGTGTGTCGGGTCACTCCCTTCCCTCCAATATGGTTGAGGGGGGTGATGGCTGGTCCACAAGTCATACTCGTGAACGGGTGCTGCTTGCGGGGACTGGTCTGTTCTAGTCACTCCTACTGCTACTGTCATACCTACTTATATTTTATTTACACTTTTCTGTTACTGATACTATGACTATGGGACATCTCACTCGCATTTCTTGTTTTACATTCTGTTAATTCTAATTTATACGTAATTGTGCTGAAAAAAGATCCCCGCAGAGTTTCTTGGTACTATCTTCTCTAGCGGGCGTATTTCCGAAGCACTGGTAGAGTCAGTTTTCGCATTTCTTTTCAGCACTCAGACTTCAATTTGAGTATAGGAAAGAAATGGGTAAACATACTTACCTTTTTTTCAAAGTCATGTTAACATAAGTTACAATTTTTAACATTTTTTATTTGTATCATGTGTTTATGACCTTTAAAAGTGCACTTTTGTGCCTATTTAATAAATGATATTTGACTTTGACTTTGACTTTGTGAACATTGAACTACGATGTAAACAAAACCTCGCGTTAGCGTCCAATAAGCACACACGTACAATTTCAAGAACACGCTTTTGTTTATAGTTCCTCAACACAAATCGAATACATACAAATAAGTTATGGGGCAAAAAGCTCCAAAGTACCACTAATTTTTCTTTTACGATATTAAGTAGGTAGATAGTAGTATAGCGATAAGACCACCCATTGTACTTTAAATTTATGTATTTTGTCATTGTTATTTGTTTCTTTTTAACCGACTTCAAAAAGGAGAAGGTTCTCTGTTTGATTGTATTTTTATTTTTTTATGTTTCATACCTCAGAACTGCGTCATTTATGAACCGATTTGGAAAAATCTTTTTGCCTTGCACTTCGAAGATACATTAAAGTCGGTTTCTGTTTTTTTCTAAAAATTAATTCTTTGTATTGTGTGTTTATGTGGTGTGCAATAAAATGTTATTGTATTGTATCTCAATTAATGTGTTAAAGCATTAAACCTCAAGTTAAAAGGCCCATTTCCACGAGATATGAACAAGGTTTAAAGACGTACCTAAGCGACCGCAGCGCGCTGCATCTATTCCGGAGTGCAGTAGACGGGCTGATCAGATCAGCTGATTGTAAGAAAAACACAAGACGTACGGAAACTCGTCATCTGTTTATGGTTGACGTTCCTCCTTCCAGAACAAACCGTTTCGTTTCAATTTTCATAATGCGAACAGCTAAAGGATGCAAACCTTACCAGCATGTCTGTTTCTACCTCTACCTAGGTATCTTCAAGTCCAGAATGAATCGGTATCTTCTAGGTAAGTATGATCCATCTTTAACCGTGTCATCACTTTCCATCAGGTGAGGCTGCTGTCAAAGGGTTGCCTATCAGGTAATAAAAAAAGGACTTCGGTATTTTAGACTCGTCCATGTCCATACCATATAAAGATATACCAAGACGAGATTAAATCTTAGGGTTAAGATGTTGAATTAAAAAATAAAACTAGACATAATCATTATCATAATCATAATAATTTATTGATAATTACACTGTTACTCGTCAACTATAAAATAACATAAAATTCAAATTGTATAAATTAATAAATGTCATACCTACAACAATAAAAGACAACATACAAACAATAGTAATATATTGTACTATAACATGTCAGTACTATAACTACAAAAATGTTGCGATGTCAGTATTACAAAAAGTAAAAATTAAACTAAAGACTATAGAATGCGTTAAAACAAATATCGATACTTAAAACATATTTTTAATAAAACTTTAGTTTTCGATTAAAACAATGGATATCTAAATACAGAGTTCACCCTGCCGCTGCTCATCGGCTAGTATTCAGTTAATTTTTCCCATGGGTCTTAATAATTTTAAGGCACAAATGCAAAGACCAAATTAAATTAGATTTGATAAAAAGTAAAACTAGTTTTCATTATAAATATAAACGGCTACACTCACGTTGTAATTGTGTCGGAATAACTCCGACCAGGTTTCAGAGAATTAGGATGTCCTTCTTCCGGGAGTTTACGCTTTCGATTGGCGGCGCAGTCTGCACCGCAAATCCAAAGCGTAAACTCGCCTAAACTTTTATATTTATAATGGATATTTCGAGTCCCGATAGTTTCCTTAAAAACTAGTTTTCATCTATGTAACGTATCTAATCCTAACCTAATTAATCTATTCTTCTGTATTCAAAATGATCAACACTGTCTTCAATAACTATTGTGTTGCTATCAAAATGGACCCAATTAAATCGGTTACAACCAAATCAGCTCGTTCGTACAGACCCAACCGTGACACACTAGTTCGCGTAATTATCTTGGACTGCAGCCAGGGTTACCAAATAGAGATACCGCTTTAAGGCGCTTCATTATGCCGCTGCGAACTAAAATCTAAATTACTCTCATCCTTATTTAAGTCTCGAAACCAATTTAATTTCATTTAAAAATGGAATTACTTTGTGTTTTAAATTGTTAGTGCAACGTCTCCATATACCTACAGAAAAATGAAATAGAAATACATTTTAGTGATTAAATTTCGTGTGACAAGTCACATGCGGGTAGTTAATGACTATTAATATAATTATACATATAGATCACGGTCACGAACAACCACGCCAGGTTATTATTATTGTTGACAAAATGGTAACATTCTTTCCCGTAGGTAAATAAAGTTGTAGAAAATATTATACCACATTTACATTATTACAAATTACAAACATATTTATTTATTGCGAAAATATTTGTTACGTGCGATTGTTGTAACTCTGCCTTTTGTTTTAGTTATTAAAACTGTTACTAAAGACAGCATCTTCCCAAGATCAGCGTTTTACAATAGAAGAATATTAAGAACTATTTATACCTGATTTATCAATTAATAAATGTAAGAATTTGTGAAATATCGTACTTCCTACTAATATTATAAATGCGAAAGTTTGTAAGAATGGATGTATGGATGTACTTTTGTTACTCTTTCACGCAAAAACTACTGAATGGATTTTGATGAAACTTTACAATAATATAGCTTACACATCCGAATAACACATAGGCTACTTTTTATCCCGGGAAACCACGGGTGAAACCGCAGGGCGCAGCTAGTAAACTATAAATATTGATATAAACTAACTAATCGGCCTGCCCTGCGACTTCATCCGCCGTTTTATCGTATTTCGTAAACCTAAATAATAGATTATATTAAATATTTTATTAGGTATAACACCACAGTACAGTAAAAGAACAATGGTAGATTATAAACTAAAAATAAGTGCCACTATAATCGTTCTTATCGATTAAAAGCGATCTCTTCAAGACAACCATGCAAGGAGAGGAATATAGCTAGACTAGTTGGACGGTAGCTTTTACCTAACAATTTATCGTGTATAAACCTAAATTAAACGATGCAAGTGCATATACTACAAGCATTAAAATAAGATATTTATAAAAAAAACCCATCTATAAATCTTTCTTAGTGCATTTCTACATTTATTTTTTCGAGCGAGTGTGGCTCAGCGGGAACTCGTGCGCCTTTCGATCCGACGCACCTGGGTTCGAATCCCGACTCGGCCCTGCACCAATGACTTATAGTTAAGTGCAGATTTTGCACGCTCATTCTAAAAACGGTGAAGGAAAACATCGTGATGAAACCCGCTTACGCGCTTTGGAGTGGTAGGCTCTGGCCGTGGTTGTAGTACCACCCACCGAACAAAGCCATGCCGTCAAGCGACCTAGTCGTATTTCGGGATGATGTTCGGTGAACCATCGGGGAGACGGTATCTTAGGCCATCTCAGGCCACATCAGGCGAGATAGTGGCCAAACATAGATCTATTCAGTGTAGGAAAATAAAAAATATTCCAAATTTTATGTTTCTATCTTCAATGGTTTAGACATTTCATTGACTGTCAGTCACGGAACTGTTTTCTTTAATGTAATTGAATGACGAGACGAGATAGTCGTTTGCCTGATGGTAAGCAATACGTCAGCCCATAACAATAACAGCACCACCCAGAACTTTGTTTTACAAAATCCTGCGCGGTGCTGCACTGCGCTCGTCACCCTGAGACAATAAGCTGTTGAATCTCATAATGCCCAGTACACATTAGTACCAGTAAACATTAATGCTCGCACTCTACTGCTTGACGGCTGAATAACTGGAAAAGCAGTGGAAATATGTATTTAATTAGTTTAATTACAACAACATCGTTTATCTTGACACAGCATGACAAAAACTGTCTTGTTAAATATAAACAAGAAGAAAATGATGACACCGAGCAATGTGTTATAGGTGTTCATTATGATAAACAGCCAAGAAGGTAGATCATCGTAGAATGCTTGAGATACCTCCACTGCCCAGGAGACTCCCATTAGTAGTGACATCTTGATGTACAAACGGAACCTGTGGTAGAAGAAAGTAAGAGACATAAACGTTCAAACTTCAAAGTTCTTTATTAATTTTTGGCATCGCAGACGCATATATGAACATAAATTATGACTATGACTCTACTACCGTATGTGACGTTGCGGAAATTCATCTTAAATCTGAAACACAATGAAAATATGTAATTCCACTGAATATTATGTAGGTTGTTGTTAGATTAATAATATTCGTATGGGGGTAGATAGCAAATGTGAAATAAATTACTATTTAAAATATATATAAATAATAAATTCTTCCGCCTTTTTTAGATAATAAATTATTTAAGAAAAAGAATATTTTTAATTTTAATTCATTTCACATTTGATATCTACCCCCATACATATTGTTATTATATAATTCTAACAACATCCTACATAATATTCAGCGGAATTACACTAGATATTATCATTGCGTTTCAGAAGTCACTTTTTTGTTTGTCTGTCTATTTGCAGTAGTAGTACTTACTGGTTAAGCATGCTATATTTTCGACCACATCATCGCTTCCCATCAGGTGAGACACTGACCCAATTAGGGCTCCAATTCACTACGACAACTTGGCAAAATCACGTCGATTCCTTGCTTCGAAATCTCGTCGATTCCTTCATTAATAAACGACATCTCTATGACGCATTCATATATTCATATATATGACGCGTCATAGAGAATACAAATTTTGCAGATGTCTTTTATTAATGAAGGAATCGACGTTTCCTTGAAGCAAGGAATCGCCAAGTTGTCTTAGGGAATTAGGGCCCAGATGTAAAAAAAAAAGAAAATACCTGTTCTTGTTTTTCGTATTACTGCTGCTGCTCTCAAAGTAGTCAAGGGTTTTCCTGCTTCGCCAAATGTTGTACGTGGTCATCACGAAAAGTAAGATGTTCATCACTGTTATGATGCCGATTGGAGCGTATATGTATCGCATGTTCGCTGGGCCTGAAATACGGATTGCCAAATGTTTCAGTCAGCACATGCGTAATGACGTTTTAGCTCGTGAACAGCAGGGAATTTGTGTAACTTGAACATCCATCTCGATCACTTTTAATTTGCCAGGTTATCGGTATTTTACCGGATATATTTCAGGAAGCGAGTATGGCTCAGTGGAAGTACATGCGACTTTTGATCCAACGCACCCGAGTTTGATTCCGCTGGCCCCGCACCACTGACTTTCTTATGTTATGTGTGGATTTAACACTCGCTCAAAAACGGCGAAGAAAAATATCGTAAGGAAACCGGCATGTCCAAGAATTAACCACAAAAATTCAAGGACATGTGACATCCACCAACCCGCACTGGGCCAGCGTTGAGGATTATGGCCCATACTCTCTCTAAAAGGGAAAGCCCGTGTCCCAGCAGTAGGAAAGTGATGGGCTGATGTTGATGATTATAATTATTTCAGAGAGTGTGCGACGGAATTACATGAACTTATTCCGCCGTCCTCATTCCATCACCGGACACGACCAGACGTACGACAAGCCGTCATCAATTTTTCGTTGACATCCCTCCTACTCACACCAAGCGCTTTGCTTCGACCTTTTCATAATGCGAACGGCCAAGGAGTGGAACTCTCTGCCAGCATCTGTTTCCGGATAGCTATAATCTGGGTGTTTTAAAGACAAGAGTGAACAGGTTTTTTCTAGGCAAGCGTACCATATCTTTGACCGCATGGTTACTTAATAACAGGTGATATAGCGGTCAAACGCAAGCCCAAAATTAATTACAAACAAGTATACATTTGTACAAAAAAAAACCAACTTCAATGTATCTTCGAAGTCTAAGGTCAAATATCAATGAAATTTATATGGGACCACTTCGTAGCTATACTAAAAAGAATTTTTCAAATCGGTTTATAAATGACGGAGTTCTGAGGTAACAAAGATAAAAAAAAATACAATCGAACAGAGAACCTCCTTTTTCCTCCTCATTCGGTTAAAAAGTCTTTGAAGGGCGTTAGCATCTTTCAAATTAGCAAAATCAATTACTTTTAGTGATCGTGATTGGGATAGGGACGCGGTCTTTGAAAAAAAGTTCTACAATTTCACAGACATAAATAAATACTGACCAAAAACATGTTTAAAAGCGATCGGGATCTGTGTTCGGGTTAGACGATGCTGGATTCAATATATTCTATAAAATAGTTAACATCGCATGAAATATGAAATTGTTTAGAAGTACAAAGATAACAAACATACTACTTTTGTATTTGTTTACTGTCACGGATGATTTACTTTAATTTTATACTATTTAGCAAATAAATTTAAATCAAAAATTTAAAAAACCCCTGATACAATAAAACATTTCTAAGAACCACCGCCAGAAAACCTGCTTTCAAATAAAAAAAACCGCATCCAAATCGGTTCACCTGTTTAAAAGCTACGGTACCACAGACAGCCATAGTGGTCAACTTATTGCACCCCTACTATTTGCGTCGAGGTTTAAAAATAGTACTTATGCATCATAGAAATATTATCAGTTTTGCTTCCTATGCTCAATTCTGAAAGCTAAATTTTTATAATATGGTTTCTGGTATCTTGCAGATCTGGGAATACACTTTTTCACTTTTTCGAATCGCTGAAGATGCGGTGGCTTGCAAAAAGCGAAAGTTTGTCATTAAAAACCTATTATTATCATAGAAATAGGCTTGAGTTTATTACCTTCATGGAAGCAGGTACCAAAAGCTGGCTTGATGACGTTAGGCCAGTCTGATAGATCGGCGTTGTCAAGGAGAACTGCAATCGTTGCCATCGTGCCCGCGACGCCCCATGCATATAGACCATAGCATAGGAACTTCGCGACATCTTTTTGTCGTTGATGAGGAAACCTGAGCCTTACGCCTCTAAAACCAATAATTATTGGCAAAATCAGTTTAAACTTATCAGTAAGTTTATTTTCCTATCTTTGATTTTCCTACCAGGTATCAAATTTTCGGGGAGTCCGTGTTTAAATAGAAAGACGGTGACTGAGGGAGCTTGAGCCGTTTTAATTCTACCTCTATCGATGAAGCAACGAACTCTATATACAAATAATACACATACAAGGTTCAAAAAGACAATAAGTACGAGTATCAATTCTTCAAACCGCTAACGCTTTACCGATGGCATTGGCGGAGCTGCCATATGACTATATTATTTCTGTTTTCCTTTTTTTTTTTTTTACACTTAATAGATCTATGATCTATGATATCTATGTGTTTTATGTTTGTTTTTGTTAATGTAATATATGTCTTCGTCTGATTGTTTGTAATGTCATGGACATAGTTCCGACTGAAAATCAGTGCTAAGGTACTTAAAAATAAATAAATAAATAACGCCCAACGATCACATACATAGATCCTGGCCCCTAACTAGGATTACCTGTATCTAGGAAACCAGGAACTACGAGGACCATGGTCCCACATCACCCAGACACGAAACAAATGCTTGCGCTTTTTTGCATTTTTTGTGCACAAACATTTGTCACGTCGCGGGAATCAAATCCGCAACCTCAGTGATGTATAAGCTTAGAGCCAGCCTGCCCAACCACTACACTACAGAGGCTGTCAAGAAAATTATAAAAATACGTAGATATGCTGAGTCGGAACCTTTTCCTGACATCGCGCAAAATTTCACTGTGTTGTACCTATGTATTGTTTTTGTTTTATCTTTATTTTAGTATGGTCTGTGTAATGTTGTGAGATATTTATAAAATGTACTCTAAGTCGTACCTATTACGTTCTTTGAACTATTGTCATTTGATGCGTTAAAATTTGAAACAGTTTCCTCACAAATGATAGCTCATTAGTCTTTATATTAATACTAGCGGATACCTGGCGTATGCTACTATACTATAAAAGGAAATAATTTTTGTTTGTTTAGTGGTCTAAAACCATCTTCGCATTATCGCCTTTCTGGAGCCCGGGTTGGAGCAAATCGGTTGGACGGTTTTAAAGTCTATAACGGACATAGGTAGAAACAGTTTTTGTGTCGTGCGTCACGATAGCGTGATTCGAAACTACATAGAACTTCCCAAGGGAAGTTTTTGTAGTGTTCATAGATATAGGCATAAAAACATGCTCACCTGAAAGTCCACCAAATGTCGAACGACATTATGTTAAGCCAGAGAAAACTCGATATGATCAAGAAGTACATTATCGGACCTAAAAAGCAGAAGGTTTAGTCAAGTTAAAGTCAGAATCAGTCTTTTATTGACACACACAGACTCTCAGTCCAGGTGCCTAGTCTATGGGCCAGAGCCCTTTATTTATTTAAGTTACAGGAGCAGGGATCGGAACTCCACAGTGTTAGATGCAAAGTCATACAAGCTATTGTTTCATCATCATCATCATCATCATCAGCCTATCGCAGTCCACTGCTGGACATAGGCCTCTCCAATTGCACGCCATTGAGCACGATCCCCGGCTACTCTCATGCAGCTGCGACCAGCCACCCTGCGAAGATCATCGCTCCACCTAGCTTGAGGGCGTCCTACACTACGTTTGCCAATTCGTGATCTCCTCTCTTAAACGCGTCTACCCCAACGGTTATCGGTTCTACGGCTAATGTGGCCGGCCCACTGCCACTTCAACTGGCTAATCCTGTGAGCTATGTCGGTGACTTTAGTTCTCTGTCGAATTACTTCGTTCCGGATACGATCCTTCAGAGAAACTCCAAGCACAGCCCTTTCCGTAGCCCGCTGAGCGACTTTAAAGCTATTGTTTCGTGCCATATTAATCAGCGAGTGAGTGTGGCTCAGTGGGAGCATGTGCGACTTTCGATCCGACGCACCCGAGTTCGAACCTCGCTGGCCCCGCACCACTGACTTTCTTAAGTTATGTGCGGAATTAACACTCGCTCGAAAAACGGTGAAGGAAAACATCGTGAGGAAACCGGCGTGTTCAAGAATTAATCACAAAAATTCAAGGACATGCGACATCCACCAACCCGCACTGGGCCAGCGTGGTGGATTATGGCCCATACTCTCTCTACGAGGGAAGGTCCGAGTCCCAGCAGTGGGAACGTAATGGGCTGATGATGATGATGATGATGATATTAATCAGATATTAATTGAAGTGATAGATGCTTACTGACAACCTTACAAGTCTTGAAGTGTATTCTGGGGTTGAAAATCACGATCCCTTTCATCAGGAATGAAAGAAACATCGTCGCCACGTAGGCCATGAAGAGCATCCCTGATAAGTTCTGGAGCAGAGGAATCACGCAGTAGACCAGCAACACCAGGAGAAAGAAAAATGAAGATATCAGCATCCCTACAAAGTAAATGTAAACACGTTATGATTAGCAAAAACATATATGGTTAGCAAAAACGCGGATATAGTAAAAAGACTTAAAAGAACAAAACCATTTGAGTTAGTGTAGTATCTAGTGTTAGTGTAATAGTTAGTACGAGTGCTACCCATACAGAACACAAGAACAAAGTGTCTTTGCCTAAATAGAAACAAAGTCAAAGTCAAAGTCAAATATCATTTATTAAATAGGCACAAAAGTGCACTTTTAAAGGTCATAAAAACATGATACAAATAAAAATGTTAAAAATTGTAACTTATGTTAACATGACTTTGAAAAAAAGGTAAGTAAGTTTACCCATTTCTTTCCTATACTCAAATTGAAGTCTGAGTGTTGAAATGAAATGCGAAAACTGACTCTACCAGTGCTTCGGAAATACGCCCGCTAGAGAAGATAGCACCAAGAAACTCTGCGGGGATGTCTTTTTTCAGCACAATTACGTATAAATTAGAATTAACAGAATGTAAAACTAGAAATGCGAGTGGCAAACAATAAGGAAAGTGAGTTATATATCAGTTTAAGTTAAATGTAAATTATTTAGGGTGGGTTGTATCAAAGCATCGGTATTCGTAACCTACGGACGTTAAATTTGACGATGATTAACGTTCGTTAAAGTTGTTTTGTTGTCTCAGATTTCAGATGTCACCAGGGCCCCAATTCACTATGACAACTTGGCGAAATCACGTCGATTCCTTGCTTCAAAATCACGTCGATTCCTTCATTAATAAAGGACATCTGCGAAATTTGTATTCTCTATGACGCGTCATATCGTCGAAGCATGGAATCGCCAAGTTGTCATAGTGAATTTGGGCCCAGATGTTGAAACAACGCTTTTTTTGTAGAATCGCTCGTTAGCGGTATATTTAACGTTTACGCGTCTGTAATTGTAATGTGACACAACTGACCCTTTATTTATTTATTTATTTTATTTCAGATGCTTGCTGCACTTACAGTTTTAACCAAATCGTGTAGCAAGCTAAACACATAACAAAAATAAAAACTTATGATACACTTAAAAACTGGATACAGCTATTGACAAATGTACTGCATCGCATGCAGAAGATATCAACAGCTGGATCGCTAGCAATCAGGACATTGAGTAGATGGACAGCATGGGCCGTGGGTGCATACTGTGCGGTGCACGTGCGCACCGCGGGTGCCGCGAAAAGGCTCCTCGCACTGCCCGCGCGCGCTCGCCGCATCCGGTCCGGTGCGGATAGGTAACAACGCGCCAAAGTATCGGGATTGTCGATCTTATTATTAAGGAGCAGATAGTAGTGGAGTAATATGGCACACTTGCGTCTGACTTCCAAAGTATTCATGCCTACCATGCCTCCAACGAATAAAGACGGATACATGTAAGGGTAATAGCCATATATTTTTTATAGCCTAATTAGCCTAATCAGTTTTACAATTGTATATTCTGTTTTACATTGATTTCCATACATCAAGTATGATATTGATTAGATTATCTAATAATTATATTGAGAAAATACATCAATTTCACGTTTTCTAAATGAGCGTTCGCCCAAAAATAATTTTACCTAAGGCTTGCAAAAAAAACTTGCGCGCCTTTAATAATACACAGAAAGCAATGGGATTCGTAATCTGCTATCGTGGACCGCATATTTTATTATTTTGTTTCCTTTTTTTGATAGTGATTTTTCAACATTTAGGTAGGTATGAGCAAATAAGCTCCGACATTTTGTCAATATATATGTATATGTCGCAGCCAACTAGCTTAATTCGCCGTTATTAAACGGCCAACGATGTTAACTATAACAGCCAGCCTCTTAACTAAAGGCCGCCATTCAACTAGTGGCCTGAATGATATTCAGCTATAACGTCTATTACAACATTTAATAAACTGGCTGGCTAATGCTTAGGCCAGTTTAAGTTTAACCAAATGGTTAAACTAATATGTATCCTACGCGAGATTGTAAACTGTCGAAAGATTGTCAACCGTCGCATTATTTTTCAGTAGGTACATTATATTCATTATATTACATTATATTTCATTATTTTACATTATATTCGTATCTAACATAAATGTTCGCGGCGTTGGGGTGGCCCAAGGGCCACCCCCGCCTCACCCTACCTACCGAGGTTTGCAGCTATATTCATTATTATTGTCACTACTCTCTTCCATTGTACTATTTTTCATTAAACTTTAGAAAACAGGCTTTATAAATGAACAGCCTAGGCAAGTAATTAAACGTCATTGATACAAGTCATTTGCCTTGCTGTTTGATCAAATGGCTAAATATCATTCAGGCCACTAGTTGAATGGCGGCGTTTAGTTAAGAGGCTAGGCTGTTAATTGAACGGCGAATTAAGCTAGATGGCTGCGACATATAATAATATATAATCAACAATTGGCTAGATTGTAATAACCCAAACACTAAAGGTTTATTATCGTTCTAGGAGTTCCATTACCCACCTGCCGGCTCCATCATCAGATCAGCTGGCTGTCACCATAATATTGCATTGTCATCGGACTTTGACAAGTATGCAAATTGTCAACTCCGCAGGAGAAGATGATACAAACTAACATTGCGAGTTAAATAAAAGCTTCTAAAAAGGAGACTGACAATGACTTACCCGTGCCAATAAAGTAAAGTTGAGTAGTTTGGTCAGTGGTGATCTTGTGAGGCTTGAAAAAATTGAAGGAGTACCAACTGACGTACCCAGAACTGTTGTTATGCTTGCCCACTATAAGTTCTACACAAAAACTCTGAGCGTCTTTCACAAGCCAGCGTTCGGGCCTGAAATGCTTCAAGTCACCAGCGAACTTTCCGTTCTAAAAGCAAAATTGTATTTGTGATTTTTTCGTTAGTGTCATAACATAAGGCCCAATTGCAGCTACTATAGGTAGGTTTAACAGGTCAGTAGAGATCGAATTCGCAATGACAGTAAATGCATTCTAGGTCTTATGCGGTTAAAGCTAAAATAAAATTATGTAATTATTTTCATGAATAATACCATATACTATAATATGTTTGTTTATTTCATGAATTGGTCCGCTCGCTTTAGCTTCTTTTGCCATACCCTGTCAGGGTTGTATATGTTTTACTAATCCTTTAATTAAGACCTCACCAAATGTACATATATATATGATTGCAATAAATTATTGAGTATTCAGTATTGAGTATTGAAGCTTAAATTTTTATACAAAAAAGGAAATTGCATACGAAGTAAGTAACTGCAGTGACTGTCAGTGCAGTAACTGCAATTTCACGTTGGCCTGTTTGTGCCTTAATGTTGCAGTAATTTCCTTAGCGATTAAAATATTAGACCAATTTTAATTCTGAATTTCACTCAAATTCGTTGGGCTGTTACAGCGTGAAGAAGTAACAATCCACTCAAACATCTTACAAAACAGGACTTTCCACACAACTCGCTTCACTCGCACTTTCCTTCTTCGTACTTGTAAGATGTGGGACTTACAACTTGGAGTCCTTTAAAAGGGGTATTAAAAAGTCCTTAAAGGTCGGCAACGCATCAGCAATGCGTCTGGTGCTGCAGATGTCCATAGGCGACGGTAACCGCTTACCATTAGGCAGGCCGTATGCTTATTTGCCGACATTTTAAATAAAAAAAATATAAAAGCCACTTATAGGATAGTATTTACTTACCTCTAAAATATATCCTTTGAACCTTTTCGGCCACTCTTGACCACAATTTTCATTCAAAAGCATTTTATTTTGCACCAAATTAAAGTCTTTTATGAAGCTCTTTGTTGATAATAATAGTTCAGTCTGAATATCAGAGTTATAAATTTTGAGGTCAGAGTAATCATGAGTAATGTTTTGTAAATCGAGTGAGCTCACTTTAGTGCAAACCTTGGTTTTGTTTATCTTGGTAAACAATAGCACCTCATTTTCTCCACAGCATTTTGTAATACACGGTTTGTCGGCGCAATAATCTGTTAGGTTCACAAGTTGATTTTTTATATTTGTAGCACTTACTTTGCATTCGATTGTTTTGTTATTGAAATCCAAAGGTAAGACACCGGTCACTATATAAAATAGTACAACTGACACAGAGAAAAACATTCTTGACGGTTATTTATATTTGTGATAAATGTGCACAAGAGCTTCAAACGACATTTAACGAGTCAATAGAGCAACGGCTCGTAAAAATATCAAGTTCTCTATATTTAAATCAGTTACGTATGAAACCGGTACGAAAACAAATGAATGAGACGTGTGTGTGTGAAAAACGCGTCTGGACACAGTCCGCTAAATTTGAAATGTTATAGTCTAGAAAACCCACCGACGACGCACGAGGAAGGCCACTGAATGAGCTTACAGCAGAAAACCAATGCTGTTTTCAATAGTCCTAACTTTGGCCTTGTCGGTTCATTTACTGTATTCAGCGAGGTTCGGGTGCGTTTTGCGAGTGATCACGCCTTTGTGAGGGCAAGCGGGCGGAATTACGAGTACAACTAACTGTCGTAATTATGGGAGTGGCCATTATTGCCTGTAATTAGTTAGCATTAGACAGGCGCTCGTCGATCATTCGATATACTAAATGCAATTAAATTTACGTTGTATATATACACATATGTTTATGTTTGTATTTATTTGTAATTAACAAATTTTGTTGTACACCGCCGTGTAGTTCTTCTTCCAATAATGCACATCCAAAGGTTGGAAGATATCGCTTCAAGCGATAAGACCGCCTTGTACTACCATAGTTAAAGACTGTGTTTTTGTCTATTTTTGTAAATTGGTAGGTATACAAGAGTTTTTGTATTTGTTAGGTATTAGATATCTCTATTATGAAATCTATACAATGTCATAACTTTATAAAATTAAAAGTCCACCGCAAGAATTAGAGATAAAATAAAAAGATCAAGTTGCGCGTGGCAATGCCTTGGGGCAACGTAATTATGTCTGATTTATTTAATTACAGCCTTAATTCCGACTGAAAAGGGATGAGATTAAGCTCAGCCAGAGTTTGAGGAAAACAGTAGGCCGATTTATGAAAAGGAAAAATGTATAATAGATAGGTTCACATTATATATTAAATAATTTTAGTTTTGATACGTACTTATATGTGATTTAGTCTATTAGATGGATATTTAGTCGAACAATAAAGTTACTCTAATTTTTTTTTTAATTTCTTTATTCTGAAATAGTTTAGTATAATAGTGAAATAGTTCAGCTCAACAATAAAGTTAGATAGAAAGATAGATAAACACTTTATTATTAACCTTAACCACAGAAATTAAGTACAAGTTAAATGTTTACAATGGTGTAACAATGGGCGGTCTAGTTAGTCTAGCACTGAAGTTGTTTAAACTAACATTAGAATAATTTAGTTTAACAATACCATTAGTCTAACAGTGAAGTCGCTTAGTTCGATAGTGGATTAAATTACTTTTAAATTAAAGGTCAAAGTCAAAAGTGCTTTATTTAGTTTTGGCATCACAGACGCACATATGATTAATCATTACAATTATTACAATGACTCTACCACCATATCCGAAAAGAACCACTGCTCAGAAGATACGGCATAAAACTGAGGGGTTTTTTTTTTTAAAACATTTGTTACATTATTTAATTTGTTTTTGACAATATTGTTTTTGTTATGTGCCAGGTGGCTACTTGGCAGAAGCGGAACGCTCGATGGATCTTTGTCTTCTATGTAATTTTCACATACAATTTCAATCTACATATTACAATCTGCTAGCAATACATTTAGTCTAAAAGTTAATTAATGTAGTGTAACAGCGGAATAATTTAGTTTATTCAATAAGATCCTATTCCACTTGCAGAATATGGAATGGATTACCAGCCGAGGTTATCCCGCGGAGCTATAATATGGGGCACTTTAAAAGAAGGGTGAAAGGTCTTCAAAGGTAGGCAACGCACCAGTAACGCCCCGAGTGTTGCAGGTGTCTATAGGCGACGGTAACCACTTACCATCCAGGCCGTCTGCTTGTCTATTAATTATATATATTAAAAAAAACATAAGAATACTGTTAAAAATTCCCAGATTTGTGACAGTATTTTTATGTGGAAGTTTTGACGCTTCTTATCAGGCGTTCCCAAGCAGCGCCCATGTGAGGACTGGCCGGTGATAAAATCCCATTCAAGTCCGTGGTTTCCTGATTCGTCATTGACATTTGCTTATATGAACTCTTCAAATGACCTTTTCAGTTCGGCTTCGCATCCTCTCAGATTTGTACCGTAGTCAGAGTACATTCTGTAGGGCCATCCGCTACTTGCTGCCATTCTTCTCAAGGCCGTTATGAATGAATTTGTTGACAGCGAGGGCACCAGTTCTATATATATGGCCCGTACTGTGAGGCAGGTAAATAATACTTCATACCTTCTTTCACGGCGACGGCCTATTGTAACTTCCATAGGGCCAAATAAATCGACGCCGCAGTGGGTAAAGGGCCTTTCGTGGTGAGCGAGTCTTTCCTCTGGTAGGTCGCCCAATCGTGGGTTTGTGCGCTTAGCTTTCTTTATTCGGCAGAATAAACATCTCGAAACAACAGAGCGTACAGTAGGCCGTAAGTTCACTCAGTATTTTTGCCGAATTTCATTTACAACAGTCTCGTTACTCCCGTGTGCTGCCCTCTCGTGGTAGTATTTAATGATTAATTTTGTGCGACCATCTAATATTATAGGTTTTTTCAGGTGCGGCTCGACATCAGTGGCGGCTTTAATTCTCCCGCCCACGCGTAGTAGTCCGTGTTCATTTAGTACTAGCGTTAACTTACGTAATAGACTGCTAGGTACAATCGTTTTATTATATTTCAGTGCTGAAACTTCTTCAGCGAACGATTTTAAATGCGAGTATTTGGTGCAATACTATTAAGGAATCCGTCCAAAAGTATTTACGATAGGTGGTCAAACGGCTTTCGCACTATAGTATTAGCGAGCCGGCAGGCGATCACAGCTGCTTGCAACTCGAGCTTCGGTATAGTTATACATTTATTGACAGGTGCCGCTCGACACTTGCAGGCGATGAACGATACGTGCACATCCTTGTTTCTATATACTTTCCGCCAGTATGCGACCACAGCCATTGCAGTCGGCGCAGCGTCACAGAACACATGTAATTCTATAGGCGTCTCGTTCTCGCTCGAGGTACTACAGTGAGCGCCGTATTCGCTGTCTCGCTCGTTCTCACTTGTTGCGGAGTAAAATACCATCGTGGTATGCATAAGAGTTGTAATGATTGCAGTTCTATTATCCAGACACTGAATAATATTTCAGGTTCATAATCATCTCATTTAGTTGCAGTTTTCCACATATTTTGTAATATTATTTTAGCTTTCAAGGTAAATGGGGCCAGAAAACAGCAATGCTGCTTTGTAACGCATTGCATAAGTTTGATATGATGACATTCTTCATTCTACTACAGTAAATCTCTTATAGACATTTGGATATGAGTCTGGCAGGCCTTTAATTTTTCCACGGTAGGCTGATCGTCCATATACCATTCTTTAATATGGCTGATTTGTCAATAATGTCAATCGCACGAACTTCATCTTTGTTTACTCGCGGCTGAGAGTGGACGCCGATCGCTTCGATGGCAAACGAACGCTGAACAAGCTCATAAAATTGCCCGTCCTCGTCGATGTGTGCGTAACACTCGGCCACAGCTGCGTCGAGTACAGTTCTGCGCCTGCGCATGTGTGCGGGCCTATCGCTCGCCGCCGGGGCAGCGGAGGAGAGCAGAGTGGGGTCGGCGCAGGTAACGGTGGCAGCCGGTGCGGCGCGCGCGTACAATGTTGTGGTCTATGTATGCTCAGCGGTTAAGTCAAGTCAAAATCTTTTTATTAATTTTTTCATCACAGATGCACTTATGAACGTCAAATTATCACAATGACTCTACCACCGTATCGGAAAAAGAACCACTACTCACAAGACACGTCAAGAAACTTAGGGGCACTTTTTTAGAGATTTTGTTGAAAAATTTTGGGTTTCTACAAATGTATGTTTCAACAAATTATGTACCAGTTGGCTATTTTGCATAAGTGGAATGTTCCGAGCATCTGTGTCTTCTATGTAATTACGAACAGTATAGTATGCTTTTCTCATTAGAACATTCTTAACGCGTAATTTGAAAGCATTATAATTATTTTCTTAAATATATAAAGAAGGTAAAATTAATATATTAATTTGCTTAATCCCTTAACGTGTCGCGGGACCCAAGTCGTAAATCGCGCGAACTGCACGCTTTTGAAATATAAAAATAGTATAAAAATATACAAATATAAAAATAGTAAGTATCTATATCCGCAGCAGAACCCCACAGCAAAATGCCATATGACATTATGCTGTGGAAGTATGCAAAGTAAACTAACCGAGCCGTAGTAGTAGCTTTATCCGTTAATTGCCTAATTTTACGAACAGCATATGCAACAGAACTAAGTTTTCCAGATAGAGCATCAATATGAAGACCCCACTGCAACTGGTTAAAGGGCGACCCTTGCGAGCGTATGTAGGTGCGGGTACGATGCCTTGCAGGCACCACCTGAGCGGAGTGAGGGTTGCACACGCTTCATTGCCACGATAAATAGTCTTAAGAGTCATGAGTAGGTAGAAGTTGAACTTATTGTACTTATGAACATGAACTTATTCCGCCATCCCCATTCTATCACCGGACGACCAGACGTACGGCAAGCCGTCATCAATTTATGGTCCCTCCTGATCGCTTTGCTTCGACCTTCGAACCGACCGGCGAACGGCCAAGGAGTGGAACTCTCTGCCGGCATCTGTGTTTCCGGATAGTTATAATCTGGGTGCCTTTAGGACAAGAATGAACAGGTTATAGGTGAGCGTGCTACATCTTCGACTGCATCGTCACTTAACAACAGGTAAGATAGCGGTCAAACGCAAGCCTAAAAATAATAAAAAAAGAAAGTTATCTTGCTCAATTAATATTTTGGGTTTAACATTCACATTAGCACAAAGATAAACTGTCCTTTAAGCCACGTAAATATTCATAACTTTCGCTGCTGATAAGTTTTGAGAAGGCAAGTCAAGTGCATTTATTTTTCGCGCGCGCACTTCGTGCAGCGTATGCTAAGGGGGCACAGTATAACACACAAATTGACCTAATGTTAGCCCCCATACTACTGTTATAACACCTCCACTGTGGGCGACATCACGCTTTATTTAAAGGGGTTTCTCGACCAACCGGTTCACGGCTTAACCCTACCAAAGCTCAGGCTTTTGTGACCCTAAAGGCAATAAAAATTAAGCGTTGTTCAACAATTACGGGACAAACAATAGTGAGAACTTAATTGTCCAGGCTTAGCTCTTTTTTTAAGTCAAGAATTAGAGTTAACTGGCTTTTGCTCTATAGTGGCTTAGGTAAGGTACGTGTTTACTGCTTTGGAAAAGATTTTCAGGACGCTTTTCACCTTTATAGCTTATTAAAGGATTATGAGGAGCAAATGTGACTCAGTGGGAGCATGTGCGACTTTCGATTCGACGCACTGGAGTTCAAATCCCGCTGGCCTCACACCACTGACTTTCTTTAGTTATGAGCGGATTTAACACTCGCTCTAAAAACGGTGAAGGAAAAACATCGTGAGGAAACCGGTATGTCCAAGAATTAATCTCAAAAATTCAAGGTCATGTGACTTCCACCAACCCGCACTAGGCCAGCGTGGTGGATTATGCCCCATACTCTCGAAATGAGAGAAGGACGAAGTCAAATTTTTTTTAATCTTATGGAAATGGGAGTTATGAATTAAAATATACTAATAACTGTTGTGTATAGCTATAGGTTGATATAGTTGAGCTGCGTCCCGCGCCCGCCGAATGCCGTTTAATAAACAGTGCAAATATGGCCGTCGTGTTGTTATTGTGCTATCTTGGTAGAAAAAAACTATCCTCTGAGTGTGCGATCCTCTTTAAATATTTAATAATAACGTTGATTGATTTGTTTCGCCACTTTGATCGCCGCCAAGGAGAAGTTTCAGATGTCAATGACCGCTATCATGGAAATCTAGAAATCTATGTGTATCATTGACAATTAACGAATATAGCTACGGCTCAGTTGGTTTACTTTACATACTTCCACAGTATAATGTCATATGGCATTTTGCTGTTGGGTTCTGCTTCGGATATAGATACTATTTGTTTATAACTAAAGCGGGCGATTCGCGCGATTTACGAGTTGGGTCCCCGCGACATGATAAGAGATTTTAAAGCAAGTTAGATATTAACTTTACCTTCTTTATACATTTATGAAAATGTAATGCACGTTCTTAAAAACTTCCACAATTTCAAAGTAAATAGTAACTATCATAACATAAACAGACAGAACATAGAAATAAGGATAGGATTGTTGTACTCAGGCTTAGACTTACTAAAACGAATAAGTTCTTTATGGGCAACGGCGTACGTTTTTATAATAAAACTAGCTGCGCCCTGCGGTTTCACCCGCGGTTTCCCGGGATAAAAAGTAGCCTATGTGTTATTCTTATGTGTAAGCTATATTATTGTAAAGTTTCATCAAAATCCATTCAGTAGTTTTTGCGTGAAAGGGTTACAAAGGTACATCCATACATCCATACATCCATTCTTACAAACTTTCGCGTTTATAATATTAGTAGGATTCTAAAATGTATAAGAGAGATTACAGAAACTACTTTCTGATAAAGACTGTTTAATGAGAAAAGCATACTATACTGTTCGTAATTATATAGAATACATTCTGCAAAGTAGCCAACTGGTACATAAGAAACATAACTTTGTAGAAAACCAAAATATTGTAACAAAATCTCTAAAAAAAATGCCCTTCAGTTTTTGCCGTATCTTCTGAGTAGTGGTTCTTTTTCCGATACCGTGGTAGAGTTATGGTGATAATTTGACGTTCAAAAGTGCGTCTGTGTTGCCAAACTGAGTAAAGAGATTTTAATTGATTGATTCATTGACATTAAATATAAATAATTTAAAGTTTTCACCATTGAGGAATGACACTACCTCAATGGTGAGACCTCAATGCCCAAAGACAAATTATACTTTATCTTTGGGCATACCAAGTGATTACATTCTCTCTGTGGCATACTGTCACTTGTCACTGATTTTGTTCATAGATAAAAATTGTATATACGGATTTTGTTGTGCTTGAATTTACGGATAAAATTATTCGACGAATCATCTAATAATAACACAATGACGTCAAGAGTGGTTAATCATAGTTATATACCGCGGCGCTGTGTAGACTGTATCGTTTTTAGTGCCACGCCAACGAAGAGTTCATTCTATGGAGGAGCTATCAAATTCCATGCTTAATGTTTTGAATTCGTGGATTGCGCCTGGTTCTGTAAGCGTTTATCTATTTTATAGTAATTTGATTCAGGTACGTACATGTTTACTTTAGGCACCTACCTCTTTGCTGAAAACCGGCTCCATATGATCGATCTTTAACATCATCTGTGGTGTAGTGGTTGGGCAGGTTGGCTCAAATCTCATACTGTACTGAGGTTCGATTCCCGCGACGGGACAAATGTTTTTGCATAGAAAAAACGCAAGCATTTGTTTCATGTCTGGGTGTCGTGGGACCTCGATCCTCTTAGTTCCTGGTTTCCTAGATACAGGCGATCCTAGTTAGGGGTCAGGATCTATGTTTGCGATAGTTGGGGGTATTTATTAAAAAAAGACGAAAGTTCAAAAAGTACCATAATTTTGTCTTTTATTAATACTATTATAATAATAATGATATTAATAATATATCTATTATTATTAATATTATTTGGTGTATGTAAAAGAATATGTGACTTGCGTTTTAATAGAAAGCTAATAGCGCAAACCCTAAAGCCTCGAATTCAACTTTTTTGTTTGCAAGGAATTTCCTCAACTACCTACAATCTGGCTATTTCAGACCAAAATAGTATACTAAAGCGTAAACGAGTGATCTGATAATAGCTAACTGTGCTTTAGCCCATGGGTTGGCCTGGCCGCCGCTGCCAACCTTATAAAAGTCCTGGACGACCGCCACATCTGATACAATGAATTTTATTAGTTTACGTAAAACTTAATAGGTAGTTTTGGAGCGAACTAAAAGCTTTGTAAAACAAGTTTAAAATGTATGACCAAATAAAATTGTCGAGTATTCAGAGGCCGTTTGATAGCATTATACTCACACCAGCCCATCACGTTCCCAGTGCTGGGACTCGGGCCTTCCCTCATAGAGAGAGTATGGGCCATAATCCACCACGCTGGCCCAGTGCGGGTTGGTGGATATCACATGTCCTTGAATTTTTGTGATACATTCTTGGACATGTCGGTTTCCTCACGATGTTTTCTTTCACCGTTTTTAGAGTGAGTGTTTAATCCGCATATAACTTAAGAAAGTCAGTAGTGCGGGGCCAACGGGATTCGAACTCGGGTGCGTTGGATTGAAAGTCGCACGTGCTCCCACTGCCACACTCGCTTTAGAGCCACACTCGCTTTTCTGATGAATTATTATGTACTAGCTACGCTCCGCGGCTTCGCGGCTCTGCGTGGAGATTGATGTGTCGCAAGTGACAAAAGTATTCGGCTGCGCTGTTATAATTATTTTCGAATTTATCGTGAGTCTGTATTGCGAACTCGCTTCAATTCAGAACCACAATTCTCCGTTCGACAATTTGTTTTCTTTTTCCATGCCAAACTGTTGCCGTATAAAACATACGAAATTGCCCAAAACAGGCATGCCCCATCACCGATTATGGGAACAATGATGTGCTGCATTATGATTACGCCATTTCCGTCTAATATAAATAAGATTTTTAATATAAATAAGATTTTTTCGACTCTCGTTCTAGCGTTCGGCGAGTCGACACCTGATGATGCCTCGTGCAGACGGCGAAACACGTGTCGTACAAAGAGTGTTGTTGTTAGGAACTAACAACAACCAACATAATATTCAGCGGGATTACACTATATATTTTCATTGCGTTTCAGTTTTGAGATGAATTTCCGCAACGTCACGCCTGATTCCATTGCAAATAAGATTTTATTGTACTGTATTGTATTTTGCATTATTGATTGACGAGACGAACACTCTTGATGATAAGCAAAACGCCTGCACACAACAGTTAAAAAAAAATATTGTTGAAAAATATTTTTTTCAATAGAAGCTTTTAACAAATTTGTAATCGGAACCGCGAGCAGATTAAAATGAGCCCAAACACTAGTAGTTTACGATTATCCGCAAAGATGTTCTATTGCCCACCTTCCGTCTCCATCATCAGATCAAGTGGCTGTCACTATAATATTGCATTGTCATCGGACTTTGACAAGTACGCAAAACTTCAACTCCGTAGGATAAGAGGAAGTGGTTCTTATTCAACTTGCAAGATTTCACCCGAACAAACATAGTTACATAAATACATACATACATAGCAAATTAAATAAAATCTTGTACAACAAATTATTATTTTTTTACAAGCCCCATAGCCTTAATAATTCAAGTTAATAATTAATGTTTTTAATAGCTAACTTTACAGAAAAACTTGTAAGCATTTTGGTACAAACCTAAGAACTCCCAAGGGTTTCTGCCACGGCTAAAGGAGACACATAATAGAATACCACAATTCCTTCATAAAAGATTATTCTCAGAGCGAGGGTCTCGCACCACAGTTTCCGATACTCCCACAATCAACGATTGGAGGACAAAATCTACTGTGAAAGAGAGTAGCTAAGCTTGCGGCATTCGTATTATAAATAAAATAAATAAATTAAGTAATATATTTATTTCAGGCAATAATACAATTAACAAAATTAAAGTACCAGAGGCTCATAATTCTAAATAACCAAATAAACACACAATAAAAATAAAACATTAGTATATTATTGCAAAGGCCCTGAAATAGGCAATTGCAGGTCGAGTACGAGTTTGAAGGCCGAGCCAGCAGGCCTACCGTGACCTTTTTACAAGCCAGTCAAACGCGATGCAGTTGACTTTAGACACCTAAACCAAAGAAAACTAACTATTTTTATTAAGAATCGTGTTACACAAGTTCATATGAATTTCAGTAAACTAAAATTTAAAGTACCCCCAAAACAAAGAAACCTATAAAAATAGAAACGGCTGAACCAACTTTGATAAAACATTTTTAAAAACAACCGCTAGAAAACCTGTTTCCAAAAAATAAAAACCGCATCCAAATTGGTTGACCCGTTTAAGAGCTACGCAGTGCAGACAGAAACACATAGTGGTAGTGGTTAAAATGGATGTTTATGGTTCCAGGTTATGGCTTTAAACTTAGCAGCATCTGTGAAGTGTGGTAAGAGCGACTGACGCGCTGATTCAATATTTTTCGTTTATTTTTATTTACCGGTATGGATTCATTCTTAAGCATAGACCGAGTACATATATTAAAAAATATATATTGAATTCAATTCCACTGAGTATAAGCTGGCAACTTCATCATCAATCCGCCAGCTCTAAGTGACACGGTGGTAATTTGCCATTTTCTTCCCATAATCACAGAATACTAAGACAGAAGCATTATATATAGCATTATTCACACTCCGCAAAGAAATTTAAACAAATAGCGACTCTTGCTATGGCGCAATAAAATTCAATTCAGCTCGCGTAACGCTGCATACCTACCAGTCATATTAACCTACAGAGCGCCTCTCTTTCCATCGCATAGCTCTTATGTCTTCTGACGCGGCACGTGTAACGACGCGCAACCCGCCGTCGGTGTCCGGCTATGTACTTGTAGCTTCGTACCTACAGTGCGGAGTGCGCTAGGCCTGCTATAATAGAGACGATTGAACTACCTACTACTTATGGTGTGTTTATGTGTTGGAATAAGTGCACATCACTTACAGCCACAGCTACCATCGTTGATGTCTATGTGTGAGTTAATTTATAATTAGATTTATTATAAGTATATATTAAGTTTATGAGGTTTAGTTTCAATAATAGTATATATATATTTACATACTATAGGATAGGTATGTAATTTTTATTTTAAATTTTCCATTAGGTACGCACTTTACTGCACCGCTACCATTTTTTTTTTGCACGTCCTGGATGACTGGTAGAAAATGCTATCTAGCATTAAATCCTCCATGTACAAACTGTTTTGTGCTAAAGTATAAATAAATAAATAAATTTACGGTCGTGTGAAGATCTTTCTCTGATTCACAATCTAACTAAAGGGACAAGACGGCCGCACGTTTCAAGGACCTCAAGGGCTACTTGGAGGTCTGCAGTTGATAATCCGGCCCTTTGAGCCGCTACTTGTTGTGTTCTTGTTACGTTTTCAAAGAAATATGTAGGATTAGGATTTTCTCGCTGTCCTGCTAAGCCGAACAAATAAATAGTACGTTGATCTAGTCCTTTCTATGGTATTCTTTGTTCAATAAATAACTTAGACTATTTAGTATTAATAAAAACCAATAAATACGTCCAACGATCACATATGTACATAAATCCTGGCCTCTAACTAGGATTCTGTTTTTTTTTATATAACTGAATAACGAGACGAGCTGGTCGTTTGCCTGATGGTAAGCAATACGCCAGCCCATAACAATAACAGCACCACCCAGAACTTTGTTTTGCAAAATACTGCGCTTGTCACTCTGAGACAATTAGATGTGGACTCTCATAATGCCCAGTAATTTCGCTGGCTACAATGCCCTTCAAACCAGAACACAGTAATGCTCGCGCACTACTGCTTGGTGGCTGAATAACTAGCAAAGCGGTGGTACCCACCCAGACGGCCTCTCGCATACGAGAAATCTACCACCAGTAAATAAAATACATAAATAAATATCTACCACCAGTAAATAAAATACATAAATAAATACGCCCAACGATCACATATTTAGATCCTGGTCTCTAACTAGATTTCTCTGTATTTAGGGAACGAGGACCATGGTCCCACATAATTAATTTTTATAAAAACAAAAACCGACTACCAAGTCCAAGATGAAATATCGATGAAATTTATATGGCACCACTTCGTAGTTATACTGAACCCAAAAATGCAAAAATAATTTTCAAAATCATAAATGGTTCATAAATGACGGAGTTCTGAGGTAACAAACATAAATAATAAATAATAAAATAAAAAGAATAATAATAAAAAATACAATCGAACAGAGAACCTTCTCCTTTTAAAACTGTGGTTAAAAACTGTGGAACGCAGTAGTCTACACATCTATCTATGTTTGGCCACGATCTCGCCCGATGTTAAACGATGAAGTGGTCGAAGATACATATCGACTCAATTTAATTCAAAATCTCTTTATCCAGTTTTGGCATCACAGATGTATGAACGTCAATTTGTCACAATGACTACAAAGATTTAGGAAGACGGCTGAGTGACTGCTCAGATTGATCTGGTGGCGTAGTATCATTGCACCTACTGGCTATAGGAGGTAGTCACGGGTTGTAACCCCATTTGGAATCGTATATTCCGTGCCCTAAAAGTATTTAACTGGTTTTCGAGCTAGAAGGTGGTATTGCTTATCAAAAATTAAATAGACAATAGCACAAAAATATGAGTAAATAGTCAAATTTGCAAGCGAATTTCAGTAATATAAATTTAAAAAACCCCCACACCCAATATACATATAAAATGTAAAACGCGGCTGATATAACGCGTCTAAGAACCTCTGCTAGAAAACCTGCTTTCAAATTAAAAAAAACCGCATCCAAATCGTTTCACTCTTTTAAGAGTTACGGTGCCACAGACAGACACACATAATGGTCAAACTTATAACACCCCTCCTTTTTGCGTTGGGGGCTAAAATCTAGCTAAGAACACTTAACACTATCCAAATAACAATACATCTACACAGAATAGTTACAATTTTTCACAAAAAAATGTTATATACAGGGAATAACATTAATGTGTAGTAATACTGAAAGGTGTGTATGGGTATCTAGTCATGAATCATCGGGCAGAATATACAACCAAAAAAACACTATTATATTTTCCATACAAAGTTTAAAAATTATTTATTTGAATCATTTTGGACAATCCTAACAAACTGTGGCCTAGTCGAGGTAGTACGGGTCACTGACCGAGCTACTTTGTGCCTAGGCACAAAACAGATAAGTACAGAAATCAATCTACATACAAAGTGCGCTCGAGCAACGCACACATAGACACCGCTCACGGACACGATATCTGGGCACAGTTGGGATGAGAGCGCGAGTGCCATCCGCTTGAGACACGCGTCTGTGAACATTTTTGTGCAAAAATGGAGCAACGAAAAAAGGTTATTATAACTGTTCGGTGGACGGTTGTTTAAATTCAACATTAAACGGTGAATTGTCGTTTTTTAAGCTACCAGTTGTTTCAGAGAGGTAAGTCGGTATTTGCTTGTATTTCGATGGTTAATTTTCACGTAACACAAAATAGTTAGGTAGGTAGGTAAGCGCCCCGGCCCCCGGCCCTGCGCCGAACAAGCGAACATGACTTTGTGGCCTTGTCATATTTTTACAATTTAAAATTAGATATTTAATGTAGTATAAGCTGTGTTAGCCTTGTGTTCAATAATCTAATGAGAAAGATGTTAATGTAAACTAATCGCATTTGTTTTGTCTTCAAAAAAACTTTATTCAGTTATAATAGTAACTGCGAAAAAATTATGTCGCTATCTTGTACACTTATTTTTTTTAAATCAATCAATTTTCCTCCCATAAACTTCCTGCGCCGTCCGGTATGAAAGGTATGAAAAGTACATACATGAGATTAACTTCTGTATTTATCTGTTTTGTGGCCTAGGCGCTCTGTCTTTGAAAACGCCGAACATTTTACAAGGGCTTGATTTCGAGTCTCAAATACCGGAATTTCATACTGAACGGATCTTTGGACTCGGTCAGTTGCGTTCCGGAACCCACTCGTAAAAAAAAGGTATTTCCACATTTTTACACGACTGCCCAAAAAGGAGTATTTCAGGGTTTACGTATGTATGTATGTATTTATTTATTCCACCATTACTTCTTATTGCCTGGACAGATTTGAATGCATTAAAACCATAATAAAAACATAGGTTTAAGTTTTTTTACCATAGTTTTTTTTGCATGTTCGGGAACCGGTATACAAAAAAATCTCCGCGAACGGTACTTTTAATCTATGCCTTAACGTACCCGACTTGGCCTTGCCTTGATCAGTTTCAACTTTTTATCCAACTTGACGTCTTAGAATTCATATTCAGAAATAACCTAAAACGAAATTTCCGAAACGAAATCGGTCCTTTTCGGTGGAGTTTTATGGGGCGGCGTTAGAAGGTAACTTTGTTTGTGCCGCTCGACCAATGAGGATCAGCGGCTTTTATTTATTAGGATTACATCTTTATGATTGGTGCAATACGAAACAAGGCTAGCGAATCATGAAGCGGCGGCGAATGTTTGATAGCTTTAGTGTTTGCCGCGTTTTGTCAAAGATTAAACAGGTGTATTTCTGAAAACTGACTAAGTAAAGACGCTTTATTGATTACTGACTTACGAACACTCTTTTACTATGCAATGAAATCAAATGTTGGAAATGTCTTAACCATCATTATCAGCCTATTACATTCCTACTGTTGAAATTCATGCATGATGTTTTTTACATCCTATTCCTACGGTGGTTGGTGACCTCACGTATTTTTTAAGAACATCAGCCATGCTCGCTATTATTAGACGTTTATACTGATTAGATCCTTATTCCTAAATGTTAATTGGAGCGATGATGCTTAATGCTGTAATTAACAAGTAAGCATTAAGAAAAATAAAAAAAATACCCTGCCAAAAACATTATAGCCTATGTCACTGGGGATGATTTAAGGATTCCGAGGATACCCCATACATCCAAATCTGTTGAGGCATTTATTGTGTAATAAAAAAACGCACATACATTAACCCCGAAAACATTACATTCCTTTTTTGGGGAGTCGCGTAAAAAGCAGTTTGCTTGAAAGTTAGTTGTAAAGTAAGGTTGGTAGGACAGCTGGCTTTGCTAACTGAAGATAAAATTTGTTTGTCAGATCTGTACACGCGGCGCACTAATATTCTTTGTCACCAGTTCATTGCTCTTTATCAGCTGATTGTTAGGGTTGAAATGAACTTGATTACCAGAAATGTTTAAATTATCATATCTTGTGATTTTAAAAAGTTTCTGGTGATTTGCACTTGGACTTGAATTATTAATAAGCTTCTATATGCGTGGTTTAATTATTACTACACATTAATGTTACACGCTGTATATATATTTTTTTTTACACTTAATAGGTCTATGTTTGGCCACTATCTCGCCTGATGTGAAGCGATGATGTGGCCTAAGATGGAGCACATAGATCTAGAGAGAGACGGCAGTTAAGCTGCTGCTCAGACCCGTCTCCCCGATGGTTCACCGAACATCATCCCGAAACACGACTAGGTCGCTTGACGGCATGGCTTTGTTCGGTGGGTGGTACTACAACCACGGCCAGAGCCTACCACTCCAAAGCGCGTAAGCGGGTTTCATCACGATGTTTTCCTTCACCGTTTTTAGAATGAGCGTGCAAAATCTGCACTTAACTATAAGTCATTGGTGCAGGGCCGAGTCGGGATTCGAACCCAGGTGCGTCGGATCGAAAGGCGCACGAGTTCCCGCTGAGCCACACTCGCTCTTAAATCTTAAATATAGTAATAGTTATTAGTCATAATATTATTATTATGACTATGGGACATCTCACAAGCACTTTTAATTTGACATTTTGTTAATTATCATTTATGCTTCGTTGTTCGTTGTTATATTTTGAGACATTTTAAAAGAGTTGAAATAAGTAACATCCCCGCAGATTTTCCGAAGCACTGGTAGAGTCAGTTTTCGCATTTCTTTTCTGGACCCGGACTTCAATTTGAGTATGGGAAAGAAATAAGTACACATGCTTACCTTTTTTCAAAGTGGTTACAATTTTTAACACATTTTTCATTTGATTTGTATTAAGTTGCATATTTAATAAATGATATTTCACTTTGACTTTGATATTGATAGTACAAGCCTCTACATGTATTGATTCTAGTCAATATTCAGTCGCCTTCTATCAACTAGAATTTAAAGCTAGCTCTAACAGAATATCTCAAAGGAAGTCCATTTTGAACCCCTATATCATGGAGACACAAAGCGTTCAGCTCTGCGACGGGCGTGATGTATGGCGAGGTCACGGAAAATGTCTATGTAGCTAATATATAACAATAAAAATCTCCATGTTTAAACTATGTATAAAGAGTGAGTGTGGCTCAGTGGGAGCACGTGCGACTTTCGACCGGACGCACTCGAGTTCAAATCCCGCCGCACCACAGACTTTCATAAGTTATGTGCGGATTTAACACTCGCTCTAAAGCTCGGTGAAGGAAAACATCGTAAGCAAACCGGTATGTACAATTAATTACAGAAATTGAAGGTCATGTGACATCCACCAACCCGCACTGGGCCAGCGTGATGGATAAAGCCCATACTCTCTCTATGAGAGAAGGCCCGTTCTTCAGCAGTGGGAACGTGACGGGCTGATGATGATGATGATTCAAGGACATGGGACATCCCCCAACCCGCACTGGGCCAGCGTGATGGATTATGGCCCATACCCTCTCTATGAGAGCAGGACTGTGTCCCAGCAGTGGGAGCATGATGGGCTGGTGATGATGATAATGATGACTTCAAAAACCCTCAGCGCGATTTAATATTATAGCAGCAAAATACAGTCTGTTCCCAGCCTCTTCGATAACAACATTAGCAAAAGCTGATCTCCTTCAGCTACTTGTTCTCGAATATGTACCTTATATTACTGTAGTAGCACCCAATGCATACATAGCCTGAGAGCTATCGGCTGTTCGAGTAAATGTGCAATGATGAGCGTCGTCATTTTCTTTAAGGTTCGACGGAATGTCCACTTAATTCTCATCTATCTATATCTATATTCTATGTCTATATGTTACTATAAAAATGGAATTGAGCCAATTCTGTACATTGAAGATATTTCTGAAAATCCAACTGAGATCGACTATTTAGAGGGCACTGAACACGAACCATCGGTTTTTAGAGCTTTTGTCTGTTTGTTTGTATGTTTGTCATCGATACACTCGAAAACTACCCGAACGGATGTTAATGCGGTTTATAGTGTTTGATAGCCTACATTTTACTTAAAATATGGTGTATGTTACACCAATTGTTACACTATAAATAAGCTTTTATTGCTAGTTTTTAATTATCTGTTTGTTCAAATTCATGTGTTCAATAAAGAGTTATTTCATTTTATTTTATTTTTGTTTCATAGCGATATGACATCGTAATGCTGAGATATCTTTACATAAGCCCAAAAATTCGCCCGCTATAGAAAATAACACCAATAAACACTGCGGGGTTATTTTTTTAATCTTTTCTAGAAAAAGAAGAGTAAACTATTGTTTTAATGTATTCTTCGACTAACGTTTCTAGACTAACTTCTATAAAATAAATTATATATAGGAGCTGCCTTCTTGCCAAGAAAAACTAAAACTATCTTCAAACATTACGCAGATACACAATACTATAATGAATAATTTTACTTCAGTTATAAATTAAAAAATAATTATTGAAATGTTATTTCTTTATTTCGGTGCTTATAAAACTAAATATCCTACAAAAAATATTGAAGAAGCACCTTATATTGAAAGATCGGCGGCTCTCGGCACATTAACCAGCTATGCTTTTATGCAGCATAACTATCTTATTAGACGGGCACATGGCCTGGAATTGGCAGGTGCTGTATGCAAAGCTGCATATTCGCATGGAAAAATCCCTGTACTTTCCAGACAATACGCGATTTTTATTCATTTGCAAAGCAATTTGTAGTCAGATTAGGTGTTTGAAAAGATTTACTTCAATTCGTTATTGTTCAGTGGTTTGTTTTTTGTTGTGATTGTTTATGAGAAACAAGATAATGTTTAGTTCGTTTGTTTTGTTATGTTCCATGTAGTCTTTTGTTAATTCGTTTTACAATGAAAATGAATTGTTTAGGTAATATATATGTATTACGTATGTATGTTTATTGTAGGTATAATATGTATGTATATGTTACGTAAGTTTTATTGCGTTGTATCGTTATTTTACAAGTGGTTTTTTTTTGTTAGAGAACACAAACGGAAAGTTGGGTGTCTGTCGCTTTTTTATCGACTGCACGTCGGGGAGTGTGCCCAAGAATTGCACGATCTAATTCCTTCTTCCTTCCACCTAAGGACGTCCGGGCGGGGAGAGTCGTTTCACTTGTACGTCGTTAATATCCCGCCTATCCGTACTAAGCGTTTCGCAGATTCCTTTATCATGCGAACTGCTAAGAAGTGGAACGCTCCTCCAGCGTCTTTGTTCCCAAACAGCTACATTCTGTGTCTCTTTAAGTCTAGAGTGAATATGCATCTCATGGGCAAACGTGTTCCATCTTAGGCCGCATCTTCGCTTTCCATCAGGCGAGATGTCGTCAAACGTATGCCCATTTACCAATAAAAAAAATATTGTTCTACTATGAAAATTTATTACATATGTATGTATAGATATGTATTTAGTACGTATGTTCAATTACGCTGTGTCGTTATGATACACGTGATCTTAAATTCAAATTACGCGTAAAGACTGTTCTAATGGGAAAAGCATACTATACTGTTCGTAATTATATAGAAGACAAAGATTCTTGAAACATTCGACTTCTGCAAAGTAGCCAACTGGTAGCCAAAAAATTGTTACAAAGTCTCTAGAAAATATGACCCTATGTTTCTTATCGTGTCTTCTGAGTAGTGGTTCTTTTTCCTATACGGTGGTAGAGTCATGGTGATAATATGACATTCATGAGTGCATCTGTGATGCCAAAAATGAACAAAGAGATTTTGGTTTGATTTTCTGTTAGATTGTTCTACAATGAAAATGAATTCGGTAGTTAATTGTTTGGCGTGAAAAATGTATTAGGCATATTATTATTTCGGAGAGTAAAATAACAGCATATTTAAATCACGAGAGATGGGTGGATAAACAGTCTCATTGTAGCCCTAATTGAAGTGTCGGTGTTAAATTTTGTTTACGAAATATTATGTTTTAAATGCCCTAATTTAAATACCTGTTGGAATAAGTGCGATAATGTCATTTTACGGACTAACTCTTGGTAATTTTATCACAAGTTTGACCATTTATAAAATATGTTAACAAGCTTTAAACAAATTCGTAATAGGAACCGCAAGCAGATTAAAATAAGCCCAAGCACTAGTAGTTTACGATTATCCGTCAAGGAGTTCCATTGCCCACCTTCCGTCTCCATCATCTGATCAGCTGGCTGTCACCATAATATTGCATTGTCATCGGACTTTGACAAGTATGCAAAATTTCAAGTCCGTAGGATAAGAGAAAGTGGTCCTGTTTCAGTTTGCAAGATTTGCGCCGAACATTGCAAGTTAAATAAGAGCTTGTATAAATACACATTATTGTAAGGGTCATTGACATAAATACGATTGTTCAATCGTATGATCGCGGCGCGTCTGCCGCGCCTACTCCGCTATTCTAAAGCTAGCACTACACTACTCGCGAAGTTGCTTCGATGACTACAGGTTGAAGTTGACCGAAGTCCGAAGTACGTACGACTATTCACTCGTGCAACTTCGGTAGGAGCTCACTGGCCCAGCACCCGCACGCTGTGCATCGTGGATATGGATAACGTTCAAGTGGCAGCTGCCGTTGCTATGTGCACTCTCGCGTATTATAACTACGTTCGTACTATTTACTTAACGAAATTAAAAAAAAAATGAGGAAAAGAAGATGGTGGATTATTGCAATCTGAAGTGAGCGGAGTAGTGGAGTAAGACGCTTTAATACTTTGACTCGGGCGCAAAAGCCGACAACGATCGAAAGTCGCCCGAGGCGAGCCGAGGTTGCACGAAGCGACCCGAAGTGCCCTTCTACACTCTCGTATTCGCTTAACTTCGATTAACTTCGCGAGTAGTGTAGTGCTAGCTTAACTTATGTCGTAAATATATTGGCGCTTGGTCAATTTAAGCAATTAAACCAATTTAACGTGGCGATGTTGCAAGAAGCTGGGTACGATGCCAACTCATGATAATGGCACGAAGTGGATTTAAGAATATTATGATCTTCCTAAAGACAGTTTTGTTAATGTAGCTAATTGGGTTATAATATGGAGTAAGCTTTAATGTGGTAGGTATTTACTTACAATTTGATTTTTTTTTTATGTAATTGAATGATGAGACGAGCTGGTCGTTTGCCTGATGGTAAGCAACACGCCAGCTCATAACAACAACAGCACCACCCAGAACTTTGCTTTGCAAAATCCTGAGCGGCGGTTCACTGCGTTCTTCACTCTGAGACAATTAGCTGTAGTTTAAATTTATGTGTTATTTTGTTGTTTATTTATTATTATGTCTATACTTTTGCATTTTTGAAGTTTTGTATTTACTAAATTATATCTTTTATATTAGATAATTACTTCATACACCAACTGACCGCAAATTTTTACCATTTTATTCCTGTCCATCCAAAGGTTGCATGTAAGAAATTTCACATAGCGATAAGGCCGCCCATTGTTCTACCACTATTATTTGTAACTGTAAACTTCTATTTCCTGTATTGGTGATCAATAAAGTATTATTGTATTGTATTGTATTAGCTGTTGAAGCTCATGATACCTAGTAATTTCGCTGGCTACAATGCCCTTCAAACCGGAACACAGTAATGCTTGGGCACTACTACTTGGCGGCTGAATAACTGGCAAAGCGGTGGTACCCACTCAGACGGCCTCCTGCATACGAGAAACCTGCCACCGGTAAATTTATTTGTTATGTTATGCATACGATTTGGTAGGTAGACAAATTTGGGCGGCGCGTGTCTTATATAAAAAAAGACAATTTTTAATTAAATTGAACTTTATTTGATCTACTAGTGACCACACTTCTGAACGAGGAGAATAGTAATGCTTAATAATTAAGCTTATTTACTTCCTTATATAACCTTAGTTTATGCGTGGGTGATATGGAAGCTTCGAGAACGAATTGAAATGAATAAAAAATCGAAGCTTCCAGTACAAAAGGTACAAAGTCGCAATTTTAATGTGAACAATAAGTTTATCGCTTTCTCACAAATCAGTAAAATTTTATATCATGAATAACATGTTGACAATGATTGGTACTACTACGAAATAAGACGACATTTAGATATGACGCATTGAAACTTCAGAGTACATACCAGGCTCAGATAAAGTTTGGCTGTCTACTCGAAGATACCAGGGCTTGCGGTGGGTATAGTAGAGATACCAAAGAGTACGCAATGCTTCTTAACAAAGATTATTATTTTCTAATGGCACTTCTGTGACACCAATCAGTTGTCTGTGTCAAGACAAGGTGCCGGACATAACTTCGCTTTGCTGCGGTAAGTTTTTACAATTTTATTGCAATATTTAAGTTTTCAACATTTTTGATGTTATTTATCATCAATTTTGAATGTGAATTGTAATATAAACATGAATACTAAATCTATGAATGGGGATTATTCATGAAATTTGCACATAGAACTTTATATAGATCGAGGTTATTTAGGCATATTCTGTTGTTAGACGAAAATAGTTTGGATCACAGATCCAAAGACGTTTTTGGTAAGAGTACGCATGCATACAAACTAAGAGTTAGTTTGTATAAATACTTTTATTTTTTCTATTGATATTGGACACGCATGTGCTATTCATCAAAAAATCTGTAATAATACATTTTTCATTTTATTTTGCTTGCGCTTCTTTTCTTTCACAGAACAAAGCAAATATAAAAGGAAGACATTGACTTCTAAGAACTAAAGTTGAAGACTTCAATGTTGTCGGTGCGAGGCTTGGTGGCATGACGAATGCACAGACTATGTTGTATTTGGGGCCTTAACATGTGATAACTGCAAATAAACGTCTCAATTTTTCAATGCGTACTCTTAGCTATAGCGCAGGCTAAGAGTTCGTGTTCGACTGGTCATAAGGCAAGGCCATTTTTTTATAATTTTAGTAACGTTACTTATTTTAAGAATTAAAAATATGTTCCTGATGAACCAAAGATAATTAAGAAATAATTTTGTAGACTGTAAACTTAAAGTTGATTTTATTATAAATTTAAGTTTCAAAAGTGCGTACTCTTTGATTGCCCTACATATATAACTAGGTATGTAGGTACTTTCAGGTCTTGGAATAGGACAAATGATACTAGTCATCCCAAAAAGCGAACAGTTTTTTAGAGAACAACTATATATTGACCTGATTTGCGGACAGTCGAGGGTATGATTACTGAAACACGAAAACAAGTTGTCCAAGTTTCATCACCATAAAATCTATCAAAATGATAATATCGTCCAAGAAAAACATTTGCACCACGTATTAAAATAAACCAGGGAAAACTTTACCAAATAAAAAACGAACTCCCGTTTCGTTATTCCGACTACTTTTCCGTGTTAAAAACATTTCGGTGCCCATTACACACAGCTTTACGATACAAAACTCATTACAAAGAAAAGGTTTTAATAGTTCACGCTACCCTCTGCCCCTCTCTTGCCCCTCTTTGTACCACGGCACCAAAACGAATTTTCCGGGAGAAGTTTTTCTCCTTTCACTAAAAACGCTTTTTGCTACCAACTGTGACGTAGACATCAAAGAATTCAGCTACACTTACGGCCGATAAAAGTGTAAACTTTAGTATTTCTCAAGTTCTGGTAAGTTCTGGAAAACCTCAGGTCAGAACTAGTTCCACGACGCTACAGAAGTTGAGAAATTCAATTTGAAATAAAGGTAGTAAACTGAAACTAGGAATAGGTCTGGTGCAGTTGAGATATAATTCTGAACGATAATACTGGATGATGTGTTCGGCGGTATTGCAAATACTACGGAATTAGTCATTGGTCTTTTTAGGTGCATTGAATTAAAATTATAATTTATTTCAAATGAATACATATTTTAAAATATGTTTTAGACACATTATTAATGATCCACGCTTAAGTTGGAGTAGCCCAACTATAGTTTCAACCACATCCGGTGGCCTTTTTAGGGCGAGAGTGTGAACGCCTCACACTTCGAACTTCCTTATATTTTTGATGCACATTGCTTGAAGTTCGTAATACCCTTATATTACTGGTGGTAGGTTCCTCGTATGCGAAAGGCCGTCTATGTGGGTACTATACATAGGCCTTTAAAACCAGTAATGTTGTTTAATTGCTTCATATTGTAAGTAGTTATGTTAGTTTCAGTAAATCACGATTAAAGAACTTGTATAAAAAAGTATCTATAAAATGTTGAGTGCCGTTAAGCGTTGCTTTTGCACGAATTACAACTATGTTTAGTTAAATTTGGTATTTAAAGCAACATTTCTGTATTTCGAAAAATAAACAAAAAAGTAGGTAGGTAGAAAATTTCGTGCATCAAGAGAGCAAGTGCATGGATATAACAAGTAGGTAGGTTGTCTACAAGTGCCGCCGTATGCAGTAGAGGCATGTTGGCAAACTGTGTGGTAAATAAGCCATATTTTCTTGTGTTTTTTTTTGCATTCGCTCGTTGATAACAAAGTTATAGTCACAGATATGTGTATTTAATTTGCACGTCACTGTATTCTCACTTCTTTGCGAAATAGTACACTTTGAAGTCCCGTTTGTGTTTGCGGGTGCAAATGTGCTCGTTGTTTGTTCCTATGTGTGATTAACGTATCACTACGCGTCATTATTTTGCTTTTGCTATTTCCGATGTGCTTTTGCTGAGCTTTGAGAATGTGAGCTTTTCTCAGCGTATGTACTTTTATGCTGTGAAAATCGAGGCTGTTAGGAGTAATGAAAAAACGCTTGGATTAGATGTTTAATCTTTCCTACATACTCACCGCCAAGCAGTAGTGTGCAAACATTATTATTTTCCGGTTTAAAGTAATTATTGCTTATGAAGTAATAAATGAATTTTATTTATTTCTTTCTTTCTTTCTGTTTCCTCAGGGTGACAGTGCTGCACAGGATTTTCTAAAACAAGGGTTTGGTGGCGCTGCAGCATTTATGGGTACGCGTGTTGCTTAATATCAGGTGAACGACCTGTTTTACCTTTGTACTTCTTTATATAAAGGGAGCCCTAGTCAGGTGGTAGCTGCCAACGGATCCCACACATCGAATCTCACTTAATATTTTGTCGCATCTAATCCCTGATATGGGCTATGTATGTGATCGTTGGACATAATTTATTTATTCTTTATGGTTTATAGATATTATGAAAGTTTGTTGAAATGAAATAATGAAATGAAATAAATGTATTTGTCTGAAACATGAGTACAGATAAAGATGTTGAGATTTATTAGGTATAGATTCTGACTGTTTTCCAACAATATGAATAATATTGGCCCATCACACCACCACCACCGTTCCCACTGCTGGGACACGGGCCTTCTCTCATAAAGTAAGGGACATAATCCGCCACGCTGGCCCAGTGCGGATTGGTGGATGTCACATGTCCTTGAATTTTTGTGATAAATTCTTGGACATGCCGGTTTCCTCACGATGTTTTCCTTCACCGTTTATGGAACAAGTGTTAAATCCGCACATTACTTAAGAAAGTCAGTGGTGCGGGGCCAGCGAGATTCGAACTCGGGTGCGTCGGATCGAAAGTCGCACTTGCTCACACTGAGCCACTCGCTCTAATTATTATAATACGTTGTCAAATCACCTCGAATACCTTTATTGAAATGTACATGATACCTAAATGTATACTTAATATTGATATCTATTGGCTTTATAGAGGAAATCATTGGTACCAAGGTAACCAGGCCTAGCGCACTCCGCACTGTAGGTACGAAACTACAAGTACATAGCTGGACACCGACGGCGGGTCGTGCGTCGTTACACGTGCTGTCAGAAGAGATAAGAGCTATGCGATAGAAAGAGAGGCGCTCTGTAGGTTAATATGACTGGTAGGTATGCAGCGCTACGCAAGCTGAATTGAATTTTATTGCGTCATAGCAGAGTCGCTATTTGCTTAAATTTCTTTGCGGAGTGATGCTTCTGTCCCTTAGTATTCTGTGGTACAACATTAAGCCACGCAGTAAAAACATTACAAAAGCAATCTTGGCGGTTTCCGCCCTATAAAAATCAATTCAACAAACATTGGCAGAATAACTTCATTCCACCAAGCGTTTACACATAAATAAACAAATTCGAAAGATGTTATCTCCAGAATGTCCTGTTTACCGACTGACTCGATTTAAAAAAGTAACCGTTGGGAAGACAATGCACCCGTTTACATTGGCCGGCACGTACTACACGCCAATCTAATCAACGTAGTGGGAAGATAGGGTGATAGGAGGTAACGGAAGCGGGAGAGGAAGCGATTTTGACTTTTTTTAAGTTTTTTATTATGACTAAAAAGTAAATATAAAACCAAATCAAATCAAATTCTATTTATTCGTTTTTGGCATTACAGACGCACTTATTATTATTAAATTATATAATCATTTATCAATTCTATAAATTTCAGATAGTAATATCCATATTTTAAATTATGTCAAAATAAATAAACCATGAAATTAAAATTTAATTACAATATAAGATAAATCAAATTAAATTAAAAATAAAATCCAATTAAAATAAATTATATAAATTACATTACAATTAATCAAGTCAAAATTAATCAAATCAAATTACATCACAATTACAATCAAATTAGATCAAAATTAAGTTAAAATCAAATAAATTCATTCGTAACATGGCTGAACGCTAGGTTGAATGGGACAGTCCTGTCGGGCAACAACCTTACCCAGGATGCCGTTGCGACTGCCTCGCTCTCGCTGTCTTAGGGAAGCGACTTTCTTGCGAATAATCGCATGAGAGCCGTCCGTATGCGCCTTAGCGAACATCTTAGATGCGCTGCAAAAGCAAGGCAGCCGCATCAGCACCCTGCACCCAGCACTAATGGACGTCAACTTATCACAATGACTTGCACCGCATCGGAAAAAGAACACCAAGTCTGACAAATGTCAAACTGGGAAATTTTTCTGAATAAGATAAAAAAAATTCATACCAACCTTCAACAGCTGAACGAATTTTAATGCGTTTTTCTGGATTTGGTAGCATTATCGTAGTATGCGCTCTCATATACTGGGGAGGTCTTGCTAAGATGGTCTTGGAAAAAATACGAATACTTACGGGCTTTCTGTCGTTCACGCGGACGAAGTCGCGGGAAAAAGCTTTTATTTGCATTTGTTCATAGTTAATAAATGTATATGTCTATGACGACAATTCTCTATTTTTATTTTGTTAGTAGGTATTTATATATTCATCTATTTTTATCTTCTTATTTATACATTATATAAAATGTAATATTCAAGTTTATTTATTATTATTTTTCAGATATATTGTTATTGATTTAAATACATATTGCAAAACCACAGAAACTGCATACTTGGACGACCCACTTTTGATCACGCGGCGAGCGAGCATTGCAGCGGAGCCGAGTCAGCGGCACGTGTTCAACTCGACACCGGCCTTACGTACAGGCGTACTTTGCGACACTCTGGGTTCTACTATCGACCTGAGTACATTATGTATAACTTAGAATAAATTAATGTAACTTTGTAATATTTTATCTTAATAAATTACGTTGGATAATTTTGGTTTTTTTAAGTCCTTCGGCTGCTGCTAACGTAATTATTTAGTATGTGTATATCTTTTTGTTATTTTTAAGTATTTTCTCTTTTTGAGTTCCTATATACCTTACTATACCCTATTTTTGTATGACCTTTTATTATTAACAAATTTACTTAATATTTTGTTTGCACTACCTTATTAAACTCCACAGTACACCAAGTTTAACTGGAAGATAATGCTTATTAGCATTAAGTTCGCCTATGTACCTACAAATTTGTTTGTGCAATAAAGAATTTTCTATCCATCTATCTGTCTAATTAAATTGCTCGCTTTAGCTTAACACTCAGACCAAACCCGACCCGTTTCTTTGGACCCCATCCAAATGCCGGGTACAGCTACCTCAGAGGTTAACGTATATAAAATAGCTACATACTTTACTGATTGCGACGCGTATGGCCAACGTTCTAATAAAATACAACTCAATGAAGTTGGCAAACTGCATATTCGATTTAAATGGATTCTTGACTTTAGAAGAAAACTAAAACTATTATTGGGATTTTTATTAGGATGGGGTTAGTAACTTATACGTTCTATTATATAACCCCATTAACTCTATTATATAATATTTTCTAATATATAACCACTATTCCTTCTTTGTTTTTGGGGTTCCGTACCCAAAGGGTAAAAACGGGATCCTATTACTGAGACTCCGCTGTCCGTCCGTCTGTCTGTCTGTCTGTCTGTCACCAGGCTGCATCTCATGAGCCGTGATAGTTAGACAGCTGAAATTTTCACAGATGATGTATTTATGTTACCGCTATAACAACGAATACTAAAAAACAGAGTAAGATAAATATTTAAGGGCGCTTCCATACAACAAACGTGATTTTTTTTGCCGTTTTTATAGATGATGGTACGGAACCCTTCGTGCGTGAGTCCGACTCGCACTTAACCGGTTATTTGTTTATTAATATAATATGTATCCGTTAACAATAAAAGGAAAATATTACTTGTTTGTTCTCTTTCTTTACTAAGTTTGTTCTATAATTGTGAGGTCGTCAAATCAATTTCATTCTTTTTTATTTGTATAGGAACACTTTATTTACAATTTCCAAACACCACGACATGAAACATCAATGTTACGGACGAATGCTGATGAAAAAACAAATGTTAAAAATAGGAAGTAAATTCGATCCAAGATACATGTCGTTTTATTAAATTGTCGTTTATATAAAAAGACAATCAAAATAATTATAGATGATGTAGGTAATTGATTTAATGCATAGCAAATAAAACGCATCCATAGAAAAACAAATAGATATCTCGTACCAAACACCTAATAGTCTTAGTAACACTAGGTACTTGTACGCAGAAAATTATAACTGTTTTTTTTATGTAACTGAATGACCAGGTGAACACGTCGTTCACCTGATGGTAAGCAATACGCCTGCCGCTCAGCATTTTGTTGTGCAAAATCCTGCGCGGCACTGCACTGCGCTCGTTATCCTGGGACAATTAGCTCGTAAGTCTCATAATGCCCAGTAGTTTCGCTTATTTGAAGTCGTCAGTGTTTTTTGTTGATGCAATAATTCATTTAGATGATGAGGGGTAAAATATACCTTTTCAAATAAGGCGTTTACTTCTCTATAACACCTACTTGACGTGTGGTTCGTTATTGTATAAATTACAATAAAATAAAACTCTTTCAAAATCAGTGAAAACTGATCAAAATCTCAATTTCAGAATCAAATATGAATCAAATTCTCAAGAAACACGACCATTTTACAACCACCGCCAACTGAAAACTAGTTCTAACCAGTTCTAAGTATAAAACTATTCAACTATTTCAAGTTTTCCAATCAATCGTCAGCGATCGCTATCGAGTTTGATTGGACAAAAGGTACGTAAGATCAATGAACTTGGATATACATTTTTAAAGTCGAGCAACTACGGTTGTTTTTAAACAATAGACGTTTGTTAAGATATCTCTCTATATATAAAAATGAATCCATATTTCCCTTGGTCACGGCATCACGCGTGAACGGCTGGACCGATTTCGGTACTTCTTTTTTTGTTGTGTTTGTTATTTTCAGGAGAAGGTTTTTATGAATTAAAAAATGAAGAAAGTTGCGCGGAGCATTAGATTTATAGTTAAGACAGGACGACGTCTGTCGGATCAGCTAGTTAAGGTATAATATCGAGCAATGCAGCAGCGCCACACGAGTAAAAATCGATAAGAAAATGCGCACACATCGCCGCGTTAGAATAAAAAAGAATAGAATAATTTATTCACCTTAATAACAAGGTATTTTAGGCAAGTCTGGCATATGCATACAAAACAGTGCAATGCAATATAATATATTCATTGACAAATGCCAATAATTGTATGCTCCTCTCTTCTAATGTTGCTGTGCCTGACGGGGTCCATATGAGACTTTGTACGTTTACCAAATTACACCTTGTACTTACCTATGAAAGCAATAAAAAATCTGAATTTGAATCTGTATCTGTCTTGATTTCAATATTTTCTTGTCATTCGTAATCTATTTTTAAACCGACTTTAAATAAGGAGGATGTTCTCAATTTGACTGTATATTTTTTGTATATGTTTGTTATGTGTCTTTTCCGTCATTGATAAACCGATTTCTAATTTTTGCGTTGTGTTCAGTATAGCCTCAACATGGTCTGATATAAATTTCATCGATATTCGACTTCAAAGATATAACAGAATAGAAGTCGTTTTTTTTTTGGTAAAAAATTAATTATAACAATGATTTTTAATTTGTGCTACCTATTGGGAGTATAGTATTGAGGAGTTTGGTTCAAACAAATCAACAGAAGTCAAACTTTGACGGAATACGAGCAACCGCAGCCGCTTTACAACCCTCCCTAACTAACAACTAGTTGTAAGTGTACAACTAATTCAACTATTTCAAGTTTTCCAATCAAGCGATTGCGATTGCTATCAGGTTTTATTAGGCTTATAATACTTACAGGTTAATAGATACAAACTTGAATAAGGTTAACTAGTAACCCTTCTTTATGGCGCTCACACAACGAAGGTTCAACAGTTGCACTATTTTTCAGTCATGTTAAATTAAGTTAACATGTGTATTAAAGGCGTATAAAAGTTTAAAAAAAATAAAGTGCATTTTTGTGCCTATTTAATACTTTTATCTAATTTCAAAAAAAAGGACGAGGTTCTCAATTTGTGCCATCGTGACCTAATATAATAAATACATGAGAAAAAAGATAAACCTTAACTAGTGTAATACAATTGGCGGTCTCGTCGCTTAAAGCAATCTCTTACAGACAACCTTTGGATGGATTGGACAAATTTAAAAAGAATAGACGGTGGTGCACAGCAAATTATCAATATAAACAAGAATAAGAAATAATTACCATACATAACTAAATAATATACCTACTATGTGTAGTAGGTAGGTACTATTATGTTTTCTGTACCTATATATGTACATACATCTGTTCAAAGATCCTGTTGAGTTATTATTGGAGAAGGTAATTGCAATAACCATCCGATGGGATCACGGTTATATTTCACGGAATTCCATTAAAAATGAAATATGTTAAGCATTTATCACGGCAGTTTTTGGCCTTCACTTTTGCTGACGGCTCGTGATCAATGATCATGCGTATTATGATTTAAAATGTAAATAATTTTGCAGGTTTTACTTGCATTATTTCCTTTAGTAAGGATTTGCTAGCACACACTTTATTTTATTTTTGTTTTTATAAGAAACGAGACGAGCAGTCTTTTGACACTCTGTGGTGTAGTGGTTGGGCAGGTTGGCTCAAATGTCATACACCACTGAGGTTGCGAGTTTGATTCCCACGACGGGACTGTCGATTGGCAAAATTAAAGCGTTTCAAGTCGACACGGATAATAGTAAGGTAGTGTTATTCATACATTACAGGGACAAATGTTTGTGCACAAAAAAAGTGGAAGCATTCGTTTCGTGTCTGAGTGTTGTGTGGATGTTGGGTATGTGCTTGTTTGGCGTTATTTCTATTTTTTTGAGTGATAAGCGCCATGATTGCCCAAAAGCCCATAATAATTGCACAGTACCACACAGAACTTTTAATACAATGAAAAGAACTGCGAGGCACTGCACTTCGGTCCCGAGACACAGATATATAGTCTCATAGGCATAGCCTTTAAACCGGCACACAGTTATGCTTGCGCACTACTGATTGGTAGCAGAATAAATAGCAAAGCAGTGATACTCCCAGACGGCGTACTTGGTAAAACATGTACCTACTTGGACGTATACCGTCATGTGCTTATTATGGGCTGCATTGCTCATACGACATTCAAGTCATTTTGCCTCAATATAACTAGCCAGTATCTTAAGTGTATAAAACTATATTTAGGAATTGATATAAAAACAGCTAAGGAGGAGTATGGCTCAGTGGAAGCATGTGCAACTTTCACCCGAGTTTGAATCCCGCTGGCCCTGCACCACTGACTTTCTTAAGTTATGTTCGGATTTAACACTCTCTAAAAATTGTGAAAGAAAACATCGTGAGGAAGCTGGCACTTCCAAGAATTCATCGTCAGCCGGAAAGCGTCCACTGCTGAACATAGGCCTCCCCCATAGATCGCCACAACGAGCGGTTGCTCGCTTTATGCAACCAGCGTTACCAGGTCGTCGGTCCGCTCCGCCTTCCGGTCCGTGGTCGCCACTCGAGAATTTTTCTACCCCAACGGTTATCGGTTTTACGAACTATATGGTCGGCCCATTGTCACTTCAACTTGCTAATTTAAATTGCCACGAACTAATCACAACAATTTAAAAACATGACATCCACCCGCACTGGGCCAGCGTGGTATCGGATATTTTAGAAGAACAACACTCACGAAACTACAAAATGTAACTATAGTAACTTGTTTACGCAAAAAGTTATTTATTTACCAACTTGTTATCAACATGACGTATATCTTAGCTTGACTTGCCGAACCGACAACATATTTCCTGAGCTGTGAAACTACCGTGACTTCATAAAAAGATATGGCAAAGAACAATACTTCAGCTTGTTTGGCGTCCATGCCATAAAAACTGAACCGAACCAAAAATAGATCTTGCTAAAACAAACTGAAAGTTTTCGAATAAATCACGGAATAGAGAGGCAGCTTTCGGCGAGGGGAAAACTAAAACTTTGCCGTCGATCGGAACAGTACGTTCCTTAAAGAAATAGGACTAATATAGTTGATATAGTCGTGGGTTGTTTCAATGTTAACAATCTGGTATTTTTTTTTAACGAACGAATTGCTTTATTTTTGAAAATAAACTAACTACTTACAAGGAGAAGCAATTGGACAACCCATAGACCATTAAAGGCCTATAGACAGCTCGAATGCTCCAACCCACTACCAGTTGGCAGCGTACCCAAGATGCTGGCGGTATTGCCCCGTTGGGTTGAAATACTGATACGTTGAGCCAAATAAGTCCCAGCATTTTAATCACGCGTCGCATCGATCAGGCGCTCTGACAGACTTTTAAAAATACGATGAGCTATCGGTCCCCACGGACCCAAAGTCCCCATCCGGTATAAATGAATGTAGTTTAACATGTGTTTATTTTGTTTATTATTATTATTTTAATTTTAATTTACACTTTATAAAAAGTGAAATATGAAAAGTGAAATATAAATTTCACTTAAAAAAAAATCTCAATCTAAACTCTTGACAACAAATTTTGATGTAATGCTTAATTATAGAATGACGTAAAGTTTCGAAAATACCAATTTATTTGTGATAAGGCTAAATTAATTTACTAAAATTTAAAAATAAATGTGAATTAGTGTAACAAAAAAAATTGAACATATTGGGAAGAAACTAACTATTAAAGCACAGGTCATAAAGCCTAGTTTAATAGTATGGGTCTCACAACCAAAGTTGTTACAAAAAGAAATAAATGTTTTTTTTTAATTGAATAATTAATTTTTAGAAAAAAAATCAAATAATGACATTAATGTATCTTCGAAGTCCAAGGTCAAATAGTGATGAAATTTATATGGGACCACTTCGTAGCTATACTGCTCAACACAAAAGCTCAACGCAAAAAGAATTTTCCTAATCGGTTCATATGAAAAAAAAAATTAAAAAAACAATCGAACAGAGAACTTTTGAAATTTTGAAGCCGTTTAAAAACAGCGCTGCGTGTTCTTTAACGACGTGACCACAGCTACTGAATTTACTCCTGAGTTCTGCGCACAGACTGTAGGTACATTGCTTACGTAAAGTGATTACCTAGATACTAAGTACTTGAAAAAGCTGTGTACCTGTTCTTTGTCATTACACTAGAGAATTTCTTTTCTTATCTTTATTTCTGCATTTCAGTAAGTAGTGACAGGCCTTTTCTACAAGAGTCTGCCTTAGTACTTCTCGATTTCCCAGATATTCAACCGCCAAGCAGTAGTGTGCACACATTAGGCCACTATTTCAAACGTAATTAGGCTTTGTCTCAGGATAATGCAGTGAGGAAAATTTTGCTTAACAAAGTTCTGGGAGCTGCTGTAACTGTTGGCGAGTTGCTTACCTTTAGTTCAATATTTCAATTATCTTAGTGTGTCGACATGTGTCAGACAAGCGGTGAAGAAATCAAGATATAAAAGAATTAGTATATAATATAACGAAACGATACAAATAGCCAATACAAGAAACGAAACCAATTTCAGAAAACATTTAACCACAAGAAATGTATCCGAAATATCGAAATGTGGAACAATAACCGGCCAAGTGCGAGTCGGACTCGCGCACGAAGGGTTTCGTACCATTATCTATAGAAACGGCAAAAATATCATGTCTGTGTATAGGAGCCCTCTTAAATATTTATTTTATTACTTTTTTAGTATGTTGTTATAGCAGCAACAGAAATATCTCATCTGTGAAAATTTCAACTGTCTATCATGGTTCATGAGATCTAGCCTGGTGACAGATGGACAGACAGACAGACAGCGGAGTCTTAGTAATAGGGTCCCGTTTTACCCTTTGGGTACGGAACCCTAAAAATTCTCCGAAAACTTATATTTCTGTGATTGGTAGGGTAACCCAGTTTTCTTAACTTAACGTAGCCGTACGTATGACTTTATGGTAGGTACGGTTTCACCAATTTAAACGCCCAAAGAAACACGTTAGCACAGAATTACATTTCTTTTATGTTTTCACAGAGGCGTAACCAGGCTTTGATCTGGGCCCCAATTCACTATGACAACTTGGCGAAATCACGTCGATTCCTTCATTAATAAACGACATATCTATGACGTATTCATATATTCACCTATATGACGCGTCATAGAGAATACAAATTTCGCAGATGTCGTTTATTAATGAAGGAATCGACGTTTCCTTGAAGCAAGGAATTGCCAAGTTGTCATAGTGAATTAGGGCCCTGAAGGGGGAACGGGTTGCTAATGATGTGCTTTTTAATTAGGTATTACACTAGTTTCACCCGCGGTTTTCTCGGATAAACTTTTATTATAAGGTATATTTTTTACTGACAATATACATTTACTTATTGCATTAATATAATAATTATAATATAATATAAAAAAGGTATAATAAGGTATATTAAGTAATTATGTAGGTATTTGTAGTTAATAGTACCTATATCAATATATATTATTAAGTTATGTATTTTGTGTTAGGTGTTATTTATTATTATTATTATTATTTATATTAATTATTTGCTGTGCACCACCGACTATTCTTTTTTGCATTTGGAAAATCCATCCAAAGCTTGTGTCTGTAAGAGATTGCTTTATGCGATAAGACCGCCGATTTTATTATTCGAGTTAAGGTTAATCTTCTTTTGATGTTATTGTTTGTGGTATGCAATAAAGTTTAATTAACCGACTTCAAAAAAGGAGGAGGTTCTCTATTCGGTTGTATTTTTTTTTTTATTTTTTTTATTTTTTATGTTTGTTACCTCAGAACTTAGTCATTTATGGACCGATTTGGAAAATTATTTTTTTATATGAAAGGATATACTTCCAGATTGGTCCCATTTTTAACCGACTTCAAATTAAAAAAGGAGGAGTATATTTTTTCCTTGTTTTTGTTTGTTACCTCAGAACTTCGTCATGTATTACCCGATTTGGAAAAATTCTTTGTTTATTTGAAAGGACATACTTCCAAATTGGTCCCATCATTAATCGACTACAAAAAGGAGGAGTATATTTTTTATGTTTGTTAACTTAGAACTTCGTCAAGCTGATTTGGAAAATTCTTATTTTATTTGTAAGGATATACTTCTAGATTGGTCCCATTATTAACTGACTTCGAATTAAAATAGGAGGAGTATAAATATTTTATTTTGGTACCTCAGAACTTTGTCATTTATGAACCGATTTGAAAAATTCTATTTTTATTTGAATGAATGTACTTTCAGAATCGTCGCATTGTGGTCCGACTAATTAATAAAAGGAGTTTTTTTTCTTATTATGTTTGTTATCACAGAACTTCGTCATTTATAAACCAATTTAGAATATTATTTTTAAAGTTTAAAAAAGGAGCAGGTGTGTTTCTATGTGTGGCCTTAATTGTCAGAGGGCAGATTTCGTAGCCTCGTTATCTCGTTTTTCGCTCTGTCGTCGTGTGGTCGAATTAATAATTTGTTGGCGTCCAAATCTGACAAAACGATGCTTTCTAAACTTCTGACACGACTTAGTGCCACATATGTTTGCCCTTTTGCAAATTTTTTTTTACCGAGATCGATCACAGCTCTTTCGAGGGTGGTCCCCTGTAGTTTATGGACTGTGACCGCCCAGCTTAATATTAGAGGAAGCATACGTCGCTCTACATCTCCGTAACCCCTCGCCGCCTGAAATGTAGTGCTTGATGGAGGTATGGGTATGCAACCGTCACTATTTTTAAGGGAAAAAGGAGGAGGTTTACAATTCGACGGTATGTTTTTTTTTTTTTTTTTTTTGTGTTTGTTACGCGATTACTCCGCCAATTATGCATTGATTTCAATGATTCTTTTTTTGATTGGTAGGTAATACTTTAAAGGTGGTCCCATATAAATTTTATCGAAATTCATTCAGTAGTTTTGAAAAATATAGCAAAAACAAAAAAATATAAGTTTTATCTTCAAGTCGGTTCTTGTTTTTTTCGTAACCAACTTTCTAAAGGTGGAGGTTTGTATTCGACTGCTTCACCTGCTTCACCTAGGGTTGACTTCCGGTGAGGGAACTCCTCAACGGTGAATAGTACAGACACAACATTTCGTAAATGGATTTAACCATAATAGCCTGTTCTAAATTCCATCATGACATGGCAGATACACCCAGGATTGACTTCCGGCGAGGGAACTCCTCAACACACTGACAACACACTGACAACTGAATAGGACAGACATGAAATTTTTTTGTACATGCATTTTATTGTGATAGCCCGTTTTAAACTTCGTCATGATGTGGCTTCTAGATCATAAAAGCTTGTCATTAAAAACTTTTTGAATTAATTTAATTAAAACTTGTTTTTCACTAAAAAGGTTAAAATAAATTATTTTTCAAAAAAAACTAATCCGACTTCAAAACCACAAATGGCACTCAAAAGTAAAAAATAAATTAATATAATTATCATAAGCGCTACCCACTCATATATTTGAAGTCGGTGCCAGCCAAGTCTAAAAGGTAGTAGATAAATACTACCTACAAGTAGTACTTACTATATACATAGTATTTATCTACTACCTATTAGACTTGGCTTGCACCGACTTCAAATATATGAGTGGGTAGCGCTTATGATAATTATATTAATTTATTTTTTACTTTTGAGTGCCATTTGTGGTTTTGAAGTCGGATTAGTTTTTTTTGAAAAATAATTTATTGTATTGTATTGTATTGTATTGTATTGTATATCGGGAGGCTTTTTACACCATTTTTCCTCAGTATGTCCGTGCATTTACAGCCAAGAAGTAATTTAACTCGCTTTCCAGGGCTTCAGTGGAACTCATAATATTGTTAGAGCGAAACTTTTTATGGACCTCTTTACCCTTGTTTCTATATTGCAATCTATTTAAACTTGCCGAAGTTACCCGCCATAGGTACGTGGTTGAATAATTTGATTGAGATTGGGGGACGTAGGATTTCTTATGAAAAGAAACACAAATCTGTAGGAATAATTGTGATGATCATCATCATTATCAACCCATTACGTTTCCACTGCTAGGAAAAAGGCCTTTTCTTATAGATCGAATATGGGCCATAACTCACCACGCTGGCCCACTTCGGGTTGGTGGATATCACATGTCCTTAAACTTTGATTGTTGGACATGTCGGTTTTCTCACCATGTTTTCTTTCACGAGCGAGTGTGAAATCCGTACGTAACTTGAGAAATACATTGGTGGAGGGCAGTAGGATTTGAACTTTGGTACGTCGGATCGAAAATTGGACGAGTTTTCAGAGCCACTCTCGCTCAATTGTGATTATGTTTAATCGATAAGGAGTCATATAATTAAGAAAAAAAAATGTAATAAGTAAGTACAGGCAAATTTATTTCCCATAACTGAACAAATTGCACCTACAAAGGAGCTATAACATGGGGTACTTTAAAAGAAGGGTGAAAAGGGTCCTTAAAGGTAGGCAACGCACGAGTAATGCCCCGAGTGTTGCAGGTGCCCATAGGCGACGGTAACCGCTTGTTTGTCTATAAATCATGTAAAAAAAACTATTGCATATTTAAGAGTTGTGAGTTATCATCGGTCCTCCTCTAATTCAACGAGAATAATCCAGGACTGGAAGCCCAAAATATTCTCCGCAAACGAAAATTCCCTTCATGCCACCAACTGGCTGCAAGGTCGAGCGACTAGAACATGACTTCCATACAATAAGATGTGACGAGCACCGCCAGCCGCAGCTGCGCATACGACCAGCAGCGGCGCCCGCCACGGAGCGACTAACGCACACAGGCGTACCGTTCCCCCCCGCAGCTCCCCGCTACAGTCCGCCGCGCGCATCAAGACACGCACGCACACCACGCGCGCCGCGCGACTGTATATAAGGCGGCGAGCGTCCAGTACCAGACGCACTCGCGGGCCAGCTCCGAAGCTGAAAGGTTCTCTTGCGCGGCCTCATGGTTCTCCCTGGTCGTGCATTGAATCTGGATAGCAAACCGAGCGCTCCCGCGTTGTGTCACTGCCCCCCAACCCCGGGTGTTCGGCGGCCTGGTTTCCTCCGGGTCGCAGGCGCCTGGTTAGGGCAAAGGGTTCGTGCGGCCTCATGGTTCTCCCTGGTCGCGCAACCCTGGCTGATAGTTTGGACGATTGAGCGGGTGGGTAGGCTCATCCGAGTTCCTACTCGTTCTTCGTTCTGCCGAGTGCACCTCCGCGGTCTCATGGTTTGGACCTGATCGTGATAGGTGTTCTCCCGAGTAGCTAGTACCGTCCCGCCGCTGGTTCCCGCGCCGATTGGCTAAACCGAAAGGTCGCGGGCCTGCTAGGTATCTAGATTACTAACCCGAGGGTCGCTATAACCGACCGCAGTTGCCGGTCGGGGATAGCCCACCTTCACCGCCGCCCGTACAGCGCGAGATCGTCGCGATCCCGAACCCGCCGTGGGTTACCGTCCCGTACCGTAGTCGCGTCGCGCCGCAAGAGGCGACCCGGCCGCGCAGTAGTAATAAGCCGTATAGTAGTAATTAGCTGAGCACGTCGTGTAATGTTGTATAATAAGATATAGATAATAAACAACCATGTATGTTGACATTAAGAGTCTCATTTACACGAGTCCCCGCTTCCCGTAGGATCGGCCGTAGGTTCGATCCCAAATATCAACTGAATGCCGTGGCACACCAGGCAGCCCCAGGCACTCCGTTATATTTTGGCGCCCAATGAAAAAACTCACATTACGGGGGACTCGATTATATAGTGGCATATAGTTATATTTTAGCGAGGCTTAGGTTAAGAAGTAAGATAGCAAATGCCCACATCCTGGGTATATAAGCTGAGTAAAGAAGAATTAATAGAGGAATCAAGAAACAGAGGATTACCAACTCAAGGTCTAAGAGTAGAGATCCTAAGAAGAAACCTCTCCGATTATATAAAACAAGAAGAAGTGGAACAAGAAGGAACCACTGAAATACCAGAACGGACTGGAATGTCAAGGGACGACGAATTCCAGGACCCGACAGCAGACGTTTCAAAGGACGACAAAAACCTGAAAGAAACAAACATGGCTAATAGTAGCAAAAATAAAACAAATTCCGATCAAGTAGTAAAGGAAGTCTTGAAGACGGTAAGAAGCTTAAATGTCACTTTTGATACCACAGACGATGCCATTGAGTTTTTGGAAAGACTAGGAGAAGTAGCACAGGTAGGCGACGAGAACGTGGACCACCTAGTACAAGTACTACCATTCTGCCTAAAAGGTAAAGCGTTATTGTGGTACCGAAATAATAGTACTGCATGGAAGACATGGAAAGAATTTACAGACGACTTTAAGTTATATTTCGTTCCCAAGAAGTACGAAGAGAATTTGCTGGAAAAGATAATAGCAAAGAAGCAAGACTACCGGCAAACTTTCGTAGAATATCTGACCGAAATACAAACATTAATCCGCAGGTATGGGAAAATGCCAGAAACCGATAAACTAGAGCGAATTTATGAAAATATGAACCCGAAGTATAAGTATTATATAAAAAGACAAGAGTTTACAAAATTAAAGGAACTTATACTCCTTACAGCAGAATACGAACACATATCAAAAGAAAGATACAAAGGAAGCACATTCAGAAAAGAAGTACAACAGGGACCTAGCCAGCAACAGGCAAATAAAAACGAGAATAAATCAAGCACAGGAGCGGAGAATAATGAAAATAAACCGAGGTATATGAGAAACTACGACACGAAAGAATGCTGCTGGAGTTGCGGTAGAACAGGACACTCGTACAAAGAATGCAAGAATAATAAAATAATATTTTGTAACACATGTGGGAAAATAGGGAAGATGAGCAAGGATTGTTGTATGTCAAATGCTAACAGAAAACCTATAAAAGCGTCAACTGCAACAGAGAAAATCAGTAAAGATAACAGAGAATTCATAGAAATGAAGATAGAAGGATATTCATTCAGAGCGTTAATAGATACAGGATCCAGCAGGTCGTACATAAACAATGAAATCTACAAACGCTGCATAAGTGATACAACCAGGATCGAAACAAAAGGCAGAGAAATAACAATGGCTGATGGTTCAAAAACCAGTGTTCATAAAGCGTTGAACTTAAATATAGAAATAAACGGAGAAAAAATGAAACGCATGATGTACCTTATACCACGGGCATCTGAAGCCATAATAGGTATGGACATACTTAGAGAAATAGGCATGGAAATACAATGGAAAAAGAAAACAAAAGAAAAACGGACAGCAAATTCCATACAAGCAAGTGCGACTCCAGAAAAGGAAGAAAATAAGAATGACTCGTTGACTCCTCACGAGCGCCAACAAACCAAGGAAATGCTGAAAGAGGAATTTGAGAGAAACAATAATTGCCCGAAAGGTAATACGTGGATCGAACATAAACAAGACGACTTCGATATAATATACAGAAGTGACAAGCAAAATGTGATAGCGGACGAACTATCCCGGAACCCCATATGTACGACTGACTCGGAAGAAGGAGATTGGTATGACAAGAAATTAAGAGAAATTCATAAAAATCCAGAGAAACATGAAGACTACCAGATAAAAGAAAACAAGTTATATAGGAGAATAACAAATTCAGCATACGGCGTTAAATTACAGCCGGAATCAGAATGGAAACTGTGCGTACCGAAACAAGAAAGAGAAATAATCCTAAGAGAAAACCATGATGAACCGAACGCCGGACACCTCGGAACTTCAAAAACTCTAACGAGAGTCGCCCAGAGATATTACTGGCCAGGAATGTTCAGAGACGTGGCAAAATACGTAAGAAAATGCATCACATGCCAGACACATAAACCATCTCAAGAAAAGAGACCGGGCTTGATGCATATACGAAACGCTGAGGAGCCATGGCAAATAGTCTCAACAGACTTAATTGGACCTTTACCCCGGTCGTCAAATGGTTACAACTGGATAATAGTGTTCCACGACAAGTTCTCAAAGTGGACGGAGATACGACCACTTAGAACGGCAACGACTAACACTATCTCAAAAGCACTAAAAGAGTGCATCGTAATGCGTTACGGCTGCCCAAAAACTTTATTAACCGATAACGCGAAACAGTTTACAAGTAAACAATTCAGTAACGAGTTACAGAAATATGGTATTGATCACCGCCTGACAGCACCGTACACACCGCAGAGTAATCCGACCGAACGTGTCAATAGGACATTAGAAACAATGATCGCAGCCTACATATCGAACAATCACAAGAAATGGGACCAGTATCTATCAGAACTCAACTTTGCGATTAACACATCAAGGCAAGAGTCCACGAGATACACACCCGCATTCTTAATATTTGGACGAGAACTAAGGATTCCCGGCGATCGAAACAAGTTTCCCACGCCTTCCATAAACGAGAAGACAAAAATAGAGGAACTATACGATTTGGTTAAAATATACCAAGACAAGGCATCAGTACATCAAAAACACCATTACGATAAACAAAAAAGGGAATGGAAGCCGAATATAAATGACCTAGTACTAAAAAGAGACTTCCCGCTATCAGACGCGAATAAAAGTTTCTGTGCGAAACTAGCACCAAAGTACTCAGGACCGTATAAAATAATAGAACAAAAATCACCCGTGATATATGTGTTACAGGACCAAAATAATTCACGTAAAACACGGACCGCACACATAAAAGATTTGAAAAAGTTCGTGCAAGAATAAAACCACCGCTGTAGCAAACATGCCCACGAAAACCGTCACTCTTGAAACAGACGGAATGCACATACCGTGCGAAACCAAAGAGAACAAAAAAAAAAAAAAGTCAAGTAAAGGTTCGGCATACCCTCAACTAGAAAAAGAAAAATATGATAAAAACGAAAGGTACGACACGAGTACGTCACAAATTAACGGGAATTAGACACGTCAGGAGCAAAAACAAGAAAAATGGCTGAACATAATATTATGAGACCAGGAATGATATACGAAGGGACAAACATAGCACCCAACATACGAATACTGCAGAATAAACAAGTGCACGTCACCGGCTTGTCGCACGAAGAGACAATAGATTTAACCTCAGAAGGCGAGACAGAACAGGACACCCTACTAGGGCATACAAAACCGGAAAGTCATCAAAACCGGTTTTGAACATCGTTTTTTTGGGACCAAAACCGAAAACCGGAGCTAGGTCCGGTTTTAGCAAAAAAAATCTAATGTAGTATAATTTAAAAAGAAACACCATTTTTTTTAAATACCCACTAAGTCTACAAATAAAACAAATTGTATGATACATTTCTTTTTAATCCAAACCATAATAATTGTACAGATAACAATGAACTTATAATAGTATAAAGATTAATTAACTGAGATCAAATCAACAACAAGTAAGTTTTTGGTGTATCTTTGGTACCTATTAAGTCTGCTATCTCTGCTATAAAAAAATATATTTTAAACATAGAAAACACAATCAGCATCTTCAAATATTAAACACAGCCACCCACAATTACCAAAAAAATCAACATTTTTGTAACTTTGAAGACGAACTACAAAATAACATTATTATAATATGATTCATATTGCACTAAAAAAGAGATCAATAATCAACTATGTATACTAATTTAAATAAAGCATAAATCACTTCTTTTCAAGAGATCGCTGTTCTTGATAATGTGATCTCAAGAATATAAGTGCATCCAACATTCGATCAGACAGCGAACTTCTTATTTTGTTACAGAAATACCCAGCACTCGAAAACACCCTTTCACTCTCAACACTTGTTGGTAGAACACATAATAAATAATTATATGCTTCGGTGAGATACACACCCCGATGCCCTCCGCTTTCATATATGGCTTGCTCTACTTTTACGAACCCAGCCAGGTCGAAATCTGACCGATTTTTGGGGGTTCTCTTTCTCTTGCATTTGTGTAATTCCTTCTCTAGCTGCTCTTGAAGAGTTAGCTCTTCAGCGTCAGATGATGACGATTGCGAAGGTATGGACTGCTCGGTGAGAACTGCGGTGAATGCGGTGATGGTGTCTGTGTCCTCGGGTTTATATTTTAGCTGCTGCAACAAGTTGATGATAGTTTCAGTTATTTCAGCACCATTGGGTTTCGGAAATGTGTCATCATCATCTTGGGCGGAGAAGTCTTCCCAATCATGTAAATAGTGTAAACCACCTGCTAGAAGGAGACGTCTTTGCTTTATGCGACTTCTTAAATTAGTCGCTAGCTTGAGACTCAAAACGCTGTTTTGTTCGTCAAGCTTCTTAAACATAAATTTTAATGTTGTGTCAGCTGTGTGCAGCGTAGCATCACGTCGGCACAAGGACAGAACAGCGAGTTTGACAACATTCAAGCTGTTGTAAATTTCAGACAGAGTTCGAATTTCTTCTTCGGAAAAAGATATCTCAGTCTTCCAATCTATCAGGGCTTTGAGGACTGAGTTTTTAATTTTTAAAAACACTCCGATCATATCTGACATACTTGACCATCGTGTGCGGCAATCTAGTTGCAATTGTATGTCTTTTTGTGTTCCTCCAAGACATAGACCCGTAATGCGTCAGCTTTTAGAGGGGATTTTCTTATAGATTTGACCGCGTAAGTGGGTGTAAGTGGGTGGATGCAGACTGTGTTCGGTCGGTTCGGATACATTTGATGCCTCAAAATTAATTATTTTTTGAGAGTGTTCGAAAACAATGTTGATAAAAATCGAAATGTTAATTGTTACTCAACAATGGGAAAACCGGAGCTGAGCTCCGGTTTTGGCTCTCAAAACCGGTTATCAAAAATCGTAAAATTTTGGCCGATTTCCGGTTTTGCGCAAAACCGGAATACCGGTTTTGCATGCCCTACACCCTACCCCAGGCGGAGAGCGCCTGGGTATCTCAGGTGCTGGAAGAGATGGAACGCCCGGACTCTGAGTGCTTGTCCCTCTTCGCGGACGGGGACCTAAGTCTCGGCTGGTACTCGCCGGAAGCAGAACAAAAAACACGAGAAACAGGTCTACCCAACGCCCCACCAAGACAGCAGGAAGAAGAGGGGAAGAAGAAAAAGAAACGGACGGGGAAGAAGAGGATGCGGGGCCACAAAAAAGGCGTGACCCGCCTAGCAAGATATAAAAAAACTTAATTTAATTAATAATATATTTCAAAGTTAATTTAAGTGTTATTAAATAATCATAATATGTTAAGTGAATTGTTTCATTACTCCAGTGCAAGTACAATGAATATAATTTATCTTAGCAATAGTACAAGAATACCGAAACCCGTCAAGTTAGCGGTAATAGAAAAACCGCAAAGTTGTACAAGATATTAACCTAGTAGGTATTTATCATATTATAACGTAATATAAAAGGTAGTAAGTCTTTTATGCACCCGCCGCCGTGTCGTGCCGAAGCCAAACCGGTACAACAAAGTAATAGGTGCACAGGTAAACAAGTTATGTGTACCTACCGCAATCGATCATATGTTCATGCATTACCTTCCGAGTATATTTGCGACAAGGTAAACAGTGTTAAATAACGATAGATTTATTTTGATGATTAAAGTAAATAATTGCAAGTTAATAAAACTAACACAATGTTTTGTATGTACCTAAATAGTTAAAAGGTACCCGTTACTTTTCAAGCCGATTAGTTGCAAAGTAATTAATAACATTTTGTTTTTCCGACATGTATACAAGATAATAAAACAAGGCCTGACTGATGGACAGGACACAGCCGCAAGTATTTGCAATACCACAAGCAGGATTTAACATGCGACTTTTACAGGTAAAAGTCTTCAGAAGAGAAGGGGGAGTGTGACGAGCACCGCCAGCCGCAGCTGCGCATACGACCAGCAGCGGCGCCCGCCACGGAGCGACTAACGCACACAGGCGTACCGTTCCCCCCCGCAGCTCCCCGCTACAGTCCGCCGCGCGCATCAAGACACGCACGCACACCACGCGCGCCGCGCGACTGTATATAAGGCGGCGAGCGTCCAGTACCAGACGCACTCGCGGGCCAGCTCCGAAGCTGAAAGGTTCTCTTGCGCGGCCTCATGGTTCTCCCTGGTCGTGCATTGAATCTGGATAGCAAACCGAGCGCTCCCGCGTTGTGTCACTGCCCCCCAACCCCGGGTGTTCGGCGGCCTGGTTTCCTCCGGGTCGCAGGCGCCTGGTTAGGGCAAAGGGTTCGTGCGGCCTCATGGTTCTCCCTGGTCGCGCAACCCTGGCTGATAGTTTGGACGATTGAGCGGGTGGGTAGGCTCATCCGAGTTCCTACTCGTTCTTCGTTCTGCCGAGTGCACCTCCGCGGTCTCATGGTTTGGACCTGATCGTGATAGGTGTTCTCCCGAGTAGCTAGTACCGTCCCGCCGCTGGTTCCCGCGCCGATTGGCTAAACCGAAAGGTCGCGGGCCTGCTAGGTATCTAGATTACTAACCCGAGGGTCGCTATAACCGACCGCAGATGCCGGTCGGGGATAGCCCACCTTCACCGCCGCCCGTACAGCGCGAGATCGTCGCGATCCCGAACCCGCCGTGGGTTACCGTCCCGTACCGTAGTCGCGTCGCGCCGCAAGAGGCGACCCGGCCGCGCAGTAGTAATAAGCCGTATAGTAGTAATTAGCTGAGCACGTCATGTAATGTTGTATAATAAGATATAGATAATAAACAACCATGTATGTTGACATTAAGAGTCTCATTTACACGAGTCCCCGCTTCCCGTAGGATCGGCCGTAGGTTCGATCCCAAATATCAACTGAATGCCGTGGCACACCAGGCAGCCCCAGGCACTCCGTTATATTCCGTTATAAAGATAACTTAATAAGACCGATACAGATCCTATATGAGCTCCAAATAAATCGAATATCAGTTGGAGTTCCCACATCTTCGGCTCTTTTATTAAACCGCGGTCACAGCTGGCGCTGATGGATTATTCAAATTCAAAGAGTTACAGCTGAACTTAGACCTAATACAATAACCTTGGAGTGTCCAAACGATAAGCCTAAGCGGGAGCGTTTATCTCAACTATCCTTACTTATTGTACATGCATAAATTACTTATGGTGCATAAAGAACTGTTCCTGAATTCTGACTTCTGGCTTATATATAATTTTGATATAAATGTAGTTTATCAATTACCTTCTCAAACTCTCGATTACGTGTAGTTCCAGGCCAGAGAAATGACATATTTTTCATTTCTCTTTTCCAGGCTATTTTTTTATGGAACTGATGAGACCAGCAAGTCGTTTGCCTGATGGAAAGCACCACGCCTGCCTATAACAATTGCAGTGCCACCCAGATTTTTAATATCATAAAAAGCACTGAGTAGCACTGGATTGTGCAATGAAGTGACATTTATATATTGCTATTTAAATACTCATTTATTCATAAACTGGGTTTACAAGTCAATCATGATGTCTAGGAAGTAATTTGAGTGAAAGGTGTAGGTATACCAGCATGTATACACACTACACAATAAAATATAAATAAATAAACAAATTAGCAATAATTATAAATTTAACATAAATATTCAAAATAAAATATGTCAAAATAAAATAATAAAATTAAATATACACAATGTCAAAATTATAATTAAATTATAACAATCATAATTATTATTATCAGTCAAAAAATGTCAGGAGTATAAAATATATTAATTACTGCAATGTCATAAATTCATCAGAACTATAGAATGTTTTTACTTGTAGGAGATATATTATAAGAGCGCAAAATGAGTGTTCTTATACTTACAATGAGATCTATTCAGATAATCATTGTAAGTATAAAAGAACACTTATTTTGAAGATGAGTTGGTATTGACGAGATTGTTCTTAATTTCAAAGCAAATTAAAAACCCTTAGACGTATTTTATTTCCAAAAGAGTTAGCCAGCCAGTGAAGCTATAGTTAAAAATCTCATTTCCTAGAAAAGTAATTATGTTCGTTAATTTTCCCTCGCTAAAGTTTCATCTCTTGTCCAGCGCGTAATCTCGCCCCAGGTGAAATTCCACTAATAAACTTTGGGAGTCAATAAAAGAAACGAGACAGACGCGCGAAATTTGAGCTCTGTTTTAACTCAAGTGACACAGTGTTGTTTAAATCATAAAACTATAGTGTACAATCAGCTACAGCCGTTAATCACACATTAAAATTAGCCAGCGAAATTACTGGGCATTATGAGACTCAACAGCTAATTGTCTCAGAGTGACGAGCAGTGCAGCGCTGCGCAGGATTTTGCAAAAGAAAGTTCTGGGTGGTGCTGTTATAGTTATGGGCTGGCGTATTGCTTACCATCAGGCAAACGACCAGCTTGTCTCGTCATTCAGATACATTAAAAAAAATAGAAAACATGCTATATTCATAAGTTTTACATTAATAAAATGTTGTATATGCACTTGGAAAAATCTTAAGTTAAGGGTGAAAATTAGATAAACAAGTAGGTATACATTTTTAGTAGAAATCATGCAATGGTATTTAAAAAAAAAACAAGACACATCTCGGTCGTAAGACCTTCTTCAGACAGTAGTCTGGCTGTCGTGTGGCAGTTACCGCATCTGATGAGTCTTAAACAGACGAAACAGCTATACACTCCCAAAATTAACATATGCATGGACATCGAAACTTTTTCATATCTATTTGCACATAGTTCAAATTACTAGTTCGAGTTGTTTTCATTCAGTTGTCTCGTTGTCATCCTTCATAATTTGATGTATACATAAAATATATATACAGTGGAACATAGAACCTGCTCCATTTTGAAGTTGGTAAAAAACAAAAACAAACATACATTTTAGAGCGAGTGTGGCTCAGCGGGGACTCGTGCGCTTTTCGATCCGACGCACCTGGGTTCGAATCCCGACTCGGCCCTGCACCAATGACTTATAGTTAAGTGCAGATTTTGCACGCTTGCTCTAAAACGGTGAAGGAAAACATCGTGATGAAACCCGCTTACGCGCTTTGGAGTGGTAGGTTCTGGCCGTGGTTGTAATACCACCCACCAAACAAAGCCATGCCGTCAAACGACCTAGTCGTGTTTCGGGATGATGTTCGGTGAACCATCGGGGAGACGGGTCTGAGCAGCCGCTCAACTGCCGTCTCTCTCTAGATCTATGTGCTTCATCTTAGGCCACATCATCGCTTCACATCAGGCGAGATAGTGGCCAAACATGGATCTATTAAGCGTAAAAAAAATAAAAAAAATACATGTCGAATTGAGAACTTTATCTTTTTTTAAAGTTCGGTTAAAAATAGCTAGATGGCTGTTAGGCCATCCATCGCATTACCAAACGTATTAAATTCTGAACTTCAAAATGCTAAAAGTCTTTGTTAAATAATATTCAGCTGTGTTAATATGCGCAGGACCGGAACAAATGGCGTGAGGGAGAGGAGGCCTATACCCACCAGTGGGAGGACACGGGCTGCAATGATGATGATGATGATGTGTTAATATTCCGCTATGTTAATATTATGTTCTTGTTAATAACGCTCCGTGCTAAACCAAGCATTTAAAATTCAATTTTGGTAGTTACCTACACTATGATCAATTATGAAGGAGACGGAACGGTTCAGCTTATATAACCTAAGCTTGGCTTCCTTTGAATTATCGATGTGCATTCATGAAAAGATTGATTGATGACTGCATAAAGCTTAGCATAGAGTTCCGGAGGAAATCCTTCTTGGTCGAAGTAGGAAGTGAATTTATATTAAAGCTAGGTGATACTAATGCATGTACTCGATGTTACGTAGAAAATAAATAAGTAGACTTTTTTTTATTGTGCTGAGTGATGACATGACCAAATCGGCTTGATGATAAGCGCCACGCCTGCCCATAACAATTGCAGTGCCACCCAGAACCATTAATGCCATAAAAAATACTGCGTACCACTGGATTGCGCTCATCACCCAGAGACATCAAAAAGAAAAATATAGTTAAATACTCCAAAGTAAAAACAAAAATATAGTTTGAAACAATAGCACGGGGCCATGCAATTAGCGTAATGAAGTGAGTGCTATGAAGTGTTTTTCATGGCACTGAAAGTTCTGTCTGTCACTAAAATTGGTATAGGCTAACGTAGCGCTTAAGGCGAAGCGAAAGACATGCTTGTCTCGTTGCGTAATTCCAATAAGACGATTCCTTGCTAATAAGTTAAGAACGAAAGAAACAAATGAAGAAACAACTACTTTTGGCAAAACTGCACACAACGGACAACGAACATACACAAGTGCAGGAAGACAGAGTAAAACAAGTTAATAAAGCCAAGGCAAACAATTACAGGATGTGTATAGAGATCATCCTTATAAGTCCTTAATGGGAAATTGCGTACGATTTTACAATAAAATTCCGAAATGTATAACGGAGCTCACAGAAAGTAGATTCAAATTTAGTGTTAAAAATATTCTAATGAAAGAAGCATACTATACAGTTAGTAATTACATAGAAGACAAAGATGCATGGAACATTCCGCTTCTGCCAAGTAGCCAACTGGCACATAAGAAACATAATATTGTCAAAAACAAACATAGAATAAATATTGTAACAAGAGTTCAAAAAAAAATATGCCCCTCAGTTTCTTGCCGTATTTTCTGAGTAGTGGTGCTTTTTCCGATACGGTGGTAGAGTCATTGTAATAATTGACGTTTATAAATGTGTCTGTGATGCGAAAAATGAATAAAGAGCTTTTGAACTTTGATCGCTGCTACCGCGAAAAATATTCGTCGTCGAAGTTATTTAAGAACTTTAGTCCTTGTCCGTTATTTTTGCTGGCTACACAAAGTAACCGTGTGTCACACACCAGTTATAGCTACTGCTTAACTTTTCCAATAAAATCGAAGTGAAATGAAATTTGGAATTTAGGAGTTAAGGTACGAAAGGCGAGGTAATCGAGCCGACGGCGACGCGATATGCCGCCGTGATGCTAATTCTACCGTTCTCTATCAATTTTTACCATTTTTTACCGAACTCTAGATTCTTCCAACGTACAAGAAAATTTAATTTGGCATACAACCCCCAAAATATTTTAAATCTTTCCCCCGGATTCTGGATTTATTGGTGAATGATGTTAGAACAATTTTGGAAGGCTTTCAAGGAAGAATTGAGCCAAAGTTTTGTAATAATCCGATTATTCATTTTATTTACGTAAATGGTAGATACATTTGATACTTGGCGTAGATTCTTATAGAGTTCATAGAAAAAAATTAAAAACTTAAGCAAGCGTATTCTGAAGGGATTATTTAAATATCTATAACTATACTCGTCTAATGGTATTTTTATGTTTTTCCTTCTTGGTTAGGAATCCCTCTTTGGGTATAGGCCTCCTCCAGTTTACACCATGCCTCTCTATCTTCCGCTTTGCTCATCCATGATATCCCAGCGGTCTTCACGATGTCGTCAGTCCATCTTTGCCTTGGTCTGCCTTTTCTTCTTTTACCACCAGGTCCTGTCCAACGAGTCGCCTCTAAAGTCCACCTGTTATCTTTATATCGGGCTAGATGACCTGCCCACTGCCATTTTAGTTTGAGCGCATAGTGCAGAGCGTCAATCAGTTTTGTTTTTGGTCTTATACCATTAGATTAATAAGATAGATAGATAAATCAATAGTTAGATCAATAAATTTATAGATAAGGGTATATAGATTAGTAAATAGATCATTAGATCGATAGATAGATATGAATAGGGATAGATAGATTAATAAATAGAAAATTATACAGATCGAAAATACATAAATACTACTAAATTAACTTATTTAAAACTAAATTAATAAACTAAGCTACATTATAATAAACTAAGCTAATTTAATAATTAAAGTTAACCTATTTAAATTAAGTTTAATTATAATAATAAAAAAAAAATAGTTAACCAACATATATGTACATATATATAAGTTAAGGAAAAAATTGTAAATATTTGGTAAGGTAAATAAAAAGGCTAATTATTATTATTATTATATTATTAACTATACTCGTCGGTAGGTCTCTCGTATGCGGGAGGCCGTCTGTGTAGGTACCACAGCTTGTGCTGCCAAGCAGTAGTGCGCAAGCATCACCGTGTTACGGTTTGAAGGGCGTTGTAGCCAGCAAAATTACTGTATGGGACTTAATATCTGATGTTTCGGGGTGATGAGCGCAATGCGGTTTTACGCAGTGCTTTATATAGTATTGAAAGGTCTGGGTGGCACTGCATTTGTTATAGGCAGGCGTGGCGCTAACCATCAGGCGAACGACTTGCTCATCTCATTACTGAAGTCCTTAAAAAAATTAAAAGTAACAAGCACAAGCTATTATTTTCTATTGACCCCCCAAAGATTACATGCATAGATCCTGGACCCATAAACTAATAAGATAATACATAATACATATATATATATAAATATATATATAAATATATATATATATATATATATATATATATTATTATATATATTTTTAGGGACTTTATTTAATTAAAATATTATTTTTCATGGCAATATATATAAACTATGGTTAATTTTAAATACTTTCTGAAAAGTTGTCCGATCCCCATACATGCACAGTCCATACATTCTAGGATAAGTGGCCGCGATAGTTGCTTAACTATCTCTCACGTCAACTCACTCCTCACCTACGACCTACAATTTCTCTACCCACCTAGTACATACTATAATTGTATCACCTAGTTCTCAACACCTCTAAGCCTCACACATTACCAAATACCTATCGGTTGCAAGTCCAACTTACAAGCCGTTGTTATGCTCCGACACGGCTACGATAACGCGAACGTGACGACTACTACCTAACGAAATTACCGACATACCAACTTCACTTTACCACTGGCAACAATTTTATCTCGAAAGCTTTAGAGCTGATATTGCAACGGACAAGAGCCTGTTTAACTTTGTCGATAAGTTAACGCTGTTGTTAAAGTCATATTCGATCCTAATAGCGTGGGTGTAAAGTTCAAATTGCATGGGATTGATAGCGTTTGAACAGAAAAATGCCTTTCCGGTTATAGAGATGGTACTGCAGCTATTAAGTTGAGGAAATGTAGTGTAAAGGTGAAATGGAACTGTGTAATTATGTTTTAGTGTAAATGGAGGCAATTTCGTTTTTATGGCAATAAAATATAATATAAGGACTAATATTCGAGTATATAGGCCTTATCCAAGAGCGAGTGTGGCTCAGTGAGAGATCGTGCGACTTGCGATCCGACGCACCCGACTTCGAATCCCAACGGCCCCGCAACACTGACTTTCCTAAGTTATGTGCGGATCTAACACTCGCTCTTAAAAACCTGTCTAAGAATTTGTCACAAAAATTCAAGAACATGTGACATCCTCCAACCCGCACTGGGCCAGCGTGGTGGATTATAGCTCATACTCTCTCTATGAGAGAAAACCCGTGCAGTGGAAACGTGATAGACCGATGATGAGACCTTTGCCCTGCAGTGGGACAAATCAGGCAAATAATAATTACTTGGCTTGGCCCATGAGGTAACCGCCATGTGGGATGTTGACTCGACGATCCTTGTCTCGATAGTTGTTTTAGCAAACAGCCTTATAGCAAAAAGCCTTGACCAACATTTTTCAGAGGTTCTCGCTACACGGTTTGATAAGATGCCAGATGCAGAAGGCAGTATTCCTTAACCACCGGTAGTTTAAACCAGTAGGTAAGTGAAGATGGGCAGGACACTTGGCAAGGCGGGATGATAACAAGTGGACCAAGGCAGTCACCGAGTGGTATCAGAGGCTTGGGCGAAGATACCCAGCAGTGGGTAGATACGGGCTGATTAGATAGATAGATAACTTACCACTCGAGTCCTAAACGGCTTCGTAAATACATACTCCAATTAAAGTCACTTTTTATTTCATATGCGTTAGCTACATACATTCTAAAACATTCCAACAAACCCAGACGCTTGACCTTCAAAGGTTCAAATTAAGCCTTTAAGTTGCCCTTTTATGCTTTACTTACCTTTTTCATTTCTGAAATTGGACAGTCTACTGTCAAGAAGACGAGGGACCGCAAAACAAATAAATCAACTTACCACTCGGCTGATTCTGCAAATAAAACTTACTAATAATATAAATTCAATGTGTTTGTCTGTTGGACACTCTTTCTGAATCAATATTCTGAATATAGAAAGAAGAAAAAAACATTTATTCGGCACACGACAAACAAATAATACAAAAAATAAAAGCTTAAATAATAAATATATGCGCCGCATGGGCTCAGCTCAGCATAAAATGCCAAGAGTTTTACACAACTCGGCGCTGATTTTCAGCTAATACCCGCTTTGCTATAGAAGCAGTGAAAAATTTACTGTACTTATCCATAAAAAAAATATTTATACTTATAAAATAATGATAATATGTAATTCTGAATTGTATTACTTACATAGTGATGGTATATAATGTATTCATCCACACTCTAATATAGTATTTAAAGACATGTGACGTAGGTCCTTTAGGCAAGAGGCCGTCTTGTCTGCTGAAGTAGATTTTAACAGACTTCAAAAAAGGGAGGTTCTCAATTGTATTTTTTTGGTACTTCAGAACACCGTCATTTATAAACTGATTTGGAATATAATTTGCATTGGTTTTAATATAGCTTCAAGGTGGTCTCATATAAATTTCATCGATATTCAACCTTGGACTTTGAAGATACAGATCAGAATTGAAGTCAGTTTTTTTTGTTATATTTTGCCAAATATTAACTTGGTTAATGGCGACAACTGCGCCGCGAATCCAAAGCGTAAACTCCCGGAAGAAGGACATCCTAATTGTCCGAAACCTGGTCTGAGTTATTCCGACACAATCATAACGTGAGTGTAGCTGTTTATAATTATAATCAATATTTCGCCTCACAATAGTTTCCCAACCTTAATTAGTCAAAGGCATTTTTTATTTTCTAGAGAGCGAGTGTGGCTCAGTGCGAGCATATGCGACTTTCAATCCGACGCACCCGAGTTCGAATCCCGCTGGCCCCGCACCACTGACTTTCTTAAGTTATGCTCGTGACACTCGCTCTAAAAACGATGAAGGAAAACATCGAGAGGATACCGGCATGTTCAAGAATTTATCACAAAAATTCATCATTCGGATTCAATCATTCGGTTCTATAAAAATTTCATCGATATTTGACCGTGTACTTCGAAGACACATTAAAGTCGGTTTTCTTGTTTGATAAAACGTATACATGGCTATTTTTTAAAAGATCATAATGTCCGAAGAGCAATATTGATTACTTTTATTCCGAAACTAAAGGAAATTCGCAAGTAAATCCGGGAATGCTAACAGGCAGCTTGTAGCGTAACGAATCGACTAAGCAAAAAAATACTTGTTCATGACTTGTTCAGTTCCTCGAACGCTTCCCGAAGGATATACCACAATAGTGTTTGCTTTTTGCTTGACAGCGTTTTTTTTGTAAACAAGTTTGAACTAGTTGTGATCTGTGTGATTTGTTGCTTTCGCATTTGTGACTTGGTGACGCTATAACAAGATTTTTGTTGGAAATATATTTTTAAGAGAGTGAGTGTGGCTCAGTGGGAGCACGTGCGACTTTCCATCAGACGCACCCGACTTCAAATCCTGCGGCCTCGCACCACTAATTTTCTTATGTTATGTGCGGATTTAACACTCGCTCTAAAAACGGTGAAGAAAAAAATTGTGAGGAAACCGGCATGTCCAAGAATTTTTTATAAAAAGTCAAGAACATGTGACATCTACCAACCCGCACTGGGCCAGCGTGGTGGATTATGGCCCATTCTCTCTCTATGGGAGAAGGCCCGTGTCCCAGCAGTGGGAACGTGATGGGCTGATGATGATTATGATGATGACGCGAGCAGATTAAAATGAGCCCAAATACTAGTAGTTTACGATTATCCGTCAAAGGGTTCCATTGCCCACCTTCTGTCTCCATCATCGGATCAGCTGGCTGTCACCATAATATTGCATTGTCATCGGACTTTGACAAGTATGCAAAATTTCAACTCCGTAGGATAAGAGGAGTAGTTCTGAATCAACTTGCAAGATTTGACCCAAACAAACAAACATTGCAAGTTAAATAAAAGCTTATAATTATACCAATTTATATAAAATTACAATACAATATTATTTATTTATCAAATTAAAATTTAAAATTACAAAGTCTTGACCGTTTTTTTTTGTAATTAGCAACCGGGAAATATAAAGATTATGGCTCGACAATAACTAGACACCTAACAATTTTTTGACTTTGACTTATACTCTTTTGAATATGGTACCAGAATTAAAATCATATTCTCCGCACTATTAACTGACTTCAACCACTTCACCATGAAGGCTGTCATTAATAATAGTAGATAATTACGCGAAAAAAGATATTTTAATGTAATATTATGATTATTCCATCATTATAACAACACAAAAACCTGCAACGGAACTCAACACCTCAACAGCCTTATTAAAACTTTGTTAATTTCATAAACTTTGAGATTTCAAATTATACGCGTAGCAACATGCTACGGCGTAGAGGCTCTACGAGTACGTTTGTACCGCGTAGAACTATTTGCATCTGCAACTTGCTACGAGTTTGTTAGTTATTTCTGAGGGAATAATATTATTGCGAGCTAAAATCTGCAAATGTGGTGTGAGTTTAACAAGAATTAGTAAACCGTTTGTTAAATTTTAGAAGTTAACCGGTTGAAAGCTTAGGCACATTATTTTGTAAGTGAAAATAACGTTGAATTTTGTGAGCATTGAAGCGTGTTTAACAATCCCTAATATTTAAATACTAATTAAAACTTAAAGCTCATTCATGTTCGTTTGAACACAGATGTTTTAAGGTGCGTATTGAGAGGAGCATTCGCGTCTAGTGTAAACGAGCATTACATCAGAAGCGCTTGTTCGTAAGTTTTAGGTTAAGCAACGTCGTCAACAAGTCATACTCGTGGATGGGTACTGCTTGTGGAGACTGGTCTAGTCCGATCACTTTAACTGCTACTGTATCTATATATCTATTTATATATTTCTCATATTTTCATATTACTGATAGGTACTATACTATGGGAAATCTCACTAGCACTTCTAGTTTGTCATTGTGTTATGTTTATTATAATTCATACCTCATTGTTCAGTGTTTTATTGTTAGACATTTTAAAAGATTTAAAAAACAACACCCCGCAGAGTTTCTTCGTGGTACCTTCTCTAGCGGGCGTATTTTCGAAGCACTGGTAGAGTCAGTTTTCGCATTTCTTTTCCAGGCGCGGACTTCAATTTGAGTATAGGAAAGAAATGAGTAGACATGCGTAATTATTTTTGTAAAAGTCATTATATTTTAAGTTATAATTTTTAGTAGTATTTTATTTGATTTGTATTATGTGTATAAAAAAAAATAATAAATAAGAATGCCTATTTATTCCAGTAACAATATTAATAGATTATTTATAAACATTGCATTATTTTTTTATATAAATTAAGATTTAAATTAATATGTGTATATTTATGTGCAGGGCGGCTCCTGGGCGTTCTCTTTACAATTCAAACTCAGTGTGTAGACAAAACTATATTTTATTAATCTTAAGCAAAGCCTGTACATTGCGGCGACATATTGACATATTAATTTTTTACCATAGAGAATTGTAGATTCTCCGACTACCATAGATAATACAACAATATGTACAATATTATTATATTTCTATTACTAATTTTATACATTTAAAATTCATCTATCAAATAATATGTTAACAACAATTTATTTAAACATACTCTAAATAATTCATTCATTTATTTAAAATTCAAATGTTTATAGATATTTTATATTTATTAAGTTAAATTACATTCATTATGTTAATGATCATTATGCATTTATTATTATTTCTTATTTTAATCATAATTTATTTGTTTACAATAGATATCAAGCATTACTAATACTAGTTTGTTACGTGGACCCCTCTTCGGGTAAAGGCCTTTATTTGGAGGCCATTATGTGTATATGACTTGCATTTTTTGTGCCTATATAATAAATCAAGCAAAGCAAAAAATTCTGCAGGAATATCTCTTTTTTCAACTCTTTTAAAATATCTCAAAATGAGCAATGAAGTATAAATGTTACTGAGTTGTTGTAATGTTCGGTTTGAAATCAAACGATTTGTTACATCACAAGAGATCAGGTAGTTATGCACCTTAATTTTCCTTACCTTTACGTATTTTAGTAGTAATTTAAAATGTCTCATTGTTCACCATGCTCACCTGAGCGTAATAAAATGTACTGTACCATACTTTGCAATTAGAAAGTACGAATAATTATTCATGGATATATCACCTTATTATATTATAGGTAGACTATCTGCGCCCCGCGGTCCTACGTGTGGTTCCTCGGGATAAAAAGTAGCCTATGTGCTATCCTAAGTCCTAAAGTACCTACATGTCAAATTTCATCACAATTGCTTCGGTAGTTTTTGCGTGAAAGAGTAACAGACATACATTCATACAAACTTTCGCGTTTATATTATTAGTAGGATTTAGCGCACAACATCAGATAAGGACTTTATCATCATCATCATCATCATCGGCCCTTTACTTTTCCACTGCTGGGACACGGGCCTTCTCCCATAGAGAGAGTATGGGCCTGGAATAATTCACCACGCTGGCCCGATGCGGGTTGGTAGATGTCACATGTCCTTAAATTTTATGATTAGTTCTTGGACATGCCGGTTTTCTCACGATGTTTTCCTTCACCGTTTTAAGACAGTGTTAAATCCGCACATAACTTAAGAAAATCAGTGCGGGCCAGCGGGATTCGAACTTGGGTGCGCCAGATCGAAAGTCACAAGTGTCACTAAGCCACACTCGCTCGGTAAAGGGTTGTTTGCAATCATCTTTTTTGATCAAAGCCACCTTCAACATTTAAAGTGTCAATCCTAAGTTTTTAATGCTAACTAGATGGACCCAGCATGCGTTGCACTACCACGTAAATAAAAAAGAAAGGAGGGAGGAATGATTTGATTTTTGGGGCCAGGAACCCTCGCGGGCGTACGCGAAAGAACTCATCAAACTTCGGGTCAATGGTTTGGAACGCAGAAGACAAACAGCTATTCATTTTTATTTACATAAGATGCACTCGGGTGCCGACTATTTGCCGATGTTGAACTCTAGACTCTACATTCCACCATGCTCCAGTAGAGAGTAGAGATGATTTAATTATAAAAAACGTTCTTGACTTACTTAAACAAATGTACAGTGTATGTATGTGTATGAATGTTGACGAGTACGTGTAGCACCTTGTCACCTACGTAATTTATATAAATAAAAAAAGTTAATTAATTCTAAGTTTAATATCAATTTAGGATTACAAGACGTACGGCAACACGCCACCTTTTCATGGTTGACATTCCTCCTGCGTGCACTAAGCGCTTCGCTTCACTTTCATTATGCGCATTGCTAACGAGTGGAATTTCCTGCCAGTCAGTGGAGTCTGTCTTTCCCGATAGCTACAATCTAGGAATCTTCAAATTCTCGAGCAAACAGGTAATATCTTAGCAACCGTGCTAGATCGGCGACCGCATCGTCGCTTACCATAACGTGACATAGTGGACAACCTTTACAACATGAAAGCTCGTGACTCTCTTAGGGAACGGTTTAAAGAGATCAAAATTCTTACAGAGGCTTGCCAATACATTTATGAAAATTAAATGCACGCTCGCAAACACCTTAGCACCTTTAACAAAAACAGCGACTTGCATAATTTTAACACGAGACATAAGAATAAATTGTATGTACCTAGATTCAGGTTGCAGAGAGTTAATGGTTCGTTTATGGGGAACTGTATACGCTTTTATAATAAACTACCTGAGGGCATTGACAAATTACTAATGCGTAGATTTAAATCATTTATTAAAATAAACCTTATGAAAAAAGCATACTACTCAATAAATGAATATGTTAATGACAAAAATGCATGGCCTGTATGCCCTAAGCCCCATAATGATAAAGATTAAGACATAAGTGTGTGCCTGATATTTATATTTTATTTCTTCTTGGATTGTACAATGCTATGTGAGATGTCTAATTTAGTTAGTCATTCAAATAAAGCTACAAAAATAGTATTTGAGTTGAAAGTGACTAGGTTTTACAGTCATGCTCACTCAAATGTCTTTGCTTGCGGCGGCTCTGTATGTCGGGTCACTCCATTCCCTCCAATATGGTTGAGGGGGGTGATGGCTGGTCCACAAGTCATACTCGTGAACGGGTGCTGCTTGCGGGGACTGGTCTGTTCTAGTCACTCCTACTGCTACTGTCACACCTACTTATATTTTATTTACACTGGTGCTATCTTCTCTAGCGGGCGTATTTCCGAAGCACTGGTATAGTCAGTTTTCGCATTTCTTTTCAACACTCAGACTTCAATTTGAGTATAGGAAAGAAATGGGTAAACACACTTACCTTTTTTTCAAAGATGTTAACATAAGTTAAAATTTTTAACATATTTTATTTGTATCATGTGTTTATGACCTTTAAAAGTGCACTTTTGTGCCTATTTAATAAATGATATTTGACTTTGACTTTGAACCTAATTAGCAGTAAAACAATCATTCGCGCTGAAAATGGCGGAACGAATTTATTGACTGCTGGTCAACAAGAGCCCAAAGTTACGAAGTCAGAACGCCTGTAAGTAATTTGAGGTATAAGGAAAGGCCTTTTACTAACACTGATATAAAAGAGCCAAATATAACAGCGAGTTTTTCTGGGCATATGTGGCGCTTACCATCAGGTATACGACTTGCTCGTCACATTCGTTCCTTAAAAAAGACAAGAAATTACATTTAGATTAATGTTCTATATTCTTAAACGCATTATTACATACTATCATTTATGACAGCCTCTGTGGTGTAGTGGTTGGGCAGGTTGACTCAAATCTCATACACCACCGAGGTTGCGGGTTCGATTTCCGCGACAGGACAAATGTTTGTGCACATAAGAAAATAGCACAAGCATTTGTTTCGTGTCTGGGTGCTGTGGGGCCATGTTCCTCGGAGTTCCTGGCTCCCTAGATACAGGTCATCCTAGTTAAGGGTCAAGATCTATGTATGTGATCGTTGGGCGTATTTATTTATTTCGGTTGTAGCATATATAAATAACCATGCATGCAATCGTTGTTTACGAGGGTAGTCGTTTACATCCGGGCCGCGGTTTTTTGCGTCGAGTTGGCAACTTTGTTTCAACTTGGAACTTACTTTTTGGCAACCCGGGGTATAAAAAATGTTCGCAAAGTATTTTTTTATTGACCGTTGGTCCTACTTATTTAGGGGTATCTTATGGACGTAGAATGTTTGTTTTGCGTATTTTGAAGATAATATCTTAAATGAAGACTAATGACTTGATTTATTTTAAGCTATAAATAAAAAGATACGCTCAACGATCACATACATAGAGAGGCCCCTAACTAGGACTTTCTGTATCTAGGGACCCAGGAACTATGAGGACCATGGTCCCACAACAGACGAAACCAATGCTTGCGATTATTGTTTATCTGTACAACCATTTGTCCCGTCGCGGGATCGAACCGACAGCCTCAATGGTATATGTGATTTGAGCCAACCTGCCCAACCACTACACCACAGAGACTGTCTTAGCTGGGGTCCAAAATCAGCACGTCGTATAGTAACGTATATTTTGAGAAACCATTTATTACTTAAGGGTGGGTCACGTGAGGGACGCCGGGTGCGCACCACGTGACTTCGTATCGGGACCTGCCAATAAACGCGCCGTTACGAGGAAAGAAAGGGTTTCCTTGAAGGAAATATTATTATTACTTGTACCTATTTTTACACTTGTCAGCACTTGTTATTGTTACACTTTATCAGCACTAAATTATTTATTTTATTTAGTGCTACTTAGTGGTTTTCCGAGATAAAACACTTGTGTCTTTTTCCAGGACCTAAAAATTTCAACAATCGATTCAGTAGTTTTTGCGAGATCGAGTAACAAACATCCATTCATCCATCCTCACAAACATTCGCATTTATGGTATTAGTAGGATTAATAGGATAGGATGGCTCTCCTAATTTTAGCACATATCCTATTGGAAGTGTAATTTCTGTGCAGTTTCAGTATAGGTTATGGAAGTTTTAGTCAAAGTCAAAGTCAAATATCATTTATTAAATAGGCACAAATATGTACTTTTAAACATCACACAACTCAAATTAAAAGTATGTTAAAAATTGTAAGTTAACATGACTTTGAAAAAAAGGTAAGTATGTTTACCCATTTCTTTCCTATACTCAAATTAAAGTTCAGGTGCAGAAAAGAAATGCTGGCTCTACCAGTGCTTCTTAAATACGCCCGCTAGAGAAGATAGCACCAAGACTCTGCGGGAATGTCTCTTTTTTAACTGTTTTAAAATTTCTCGAAATATACAATAAACAATGAAATATAAATTAAAATAATAAGTTAGGTTCTCACTTTTAGAAATAGAAAAACTAATACTCGATATAAAACGCTAAGACTCACGGTAAACGCCGAAACCCTACGCCGCGGCTTGATCTCATAACTCCCAGAAGAAGGACTTCTAAAACATCCGAAACCTGCTCGGAGTAATTTCGCCGTTTATCGTGAGTCTTAGCCGTTTTATATCAATTATGAATAACACTCACGAAACATCAAATTCTAAAAGAAAAATTAATGAGGATAGACATCAAGCACAATATTTTATGTAAATAGTTTTGTATGATCATCGGATTGCGGATCATTAAGCCTAAGCCTATGATTATGGTAATTCTGGTTCCATAGAGACCATAGAGGAACTTCAGTAAGAAGTATATAATTATATACAAAATTACTAAACAATTCAATTATTTTGAAGTACTGTGAGATCCAGGATGTGTCAACATAATTATACTCTGTTTACTTTACGAATAAACTCGATGAATACGACGCCATTTTACAAAATGAGAGTGTCTTTTAATAGAATGATGACTTTATGTCACATGTACCTGCTTGTTTTGTTATTTATTCAGAAACCTGCTTATTTTGTGTTTTTTATTCAGAAAGTGTTGTTTTAATAACTAGTCCAGGGTAAAGTCATACATAGGTACGACTACAAGCGAAGCGAGGAGGGGGTGTGTTAAGTTACTGGTGCACCACTACGGGCGAGCCGAGCGAGCGAAGCGAGCGTGCCGCGGCAGCGGCCGGCGATGCGCCAGAGGAACAATATCGCACAGAAATATGACTTTGGCTTATTATTAAAAAATCAATAACTACGTTAGTACTGTTTTATTAATGTTTAACAATAGTGTTGTCTAAACGACTTTATGAATGACTCATTTATTGAAGTGCAATGTAAAATGAATCAATTCGCTTCAACTACGTAAGTAATAGTTAGTTTTCTTTGCTTCTACTACATTTGCTACACCCTATGAGGGTGTTAATTCCACCTTGTATTATTTTAAAATGTCATGTAACTGAACACTACGAATGATATCAATAAATTAATGAGTATTGATTTGAATTAAGAATTGGTCTTCTGCAGAACAATAAGGCTAATAACAATAATATTGATAAAACGAAAAATGTTCAACTTTTGTCTGTCGACATAATGGAATAAAAACCTACCTATGTGGCAGCGGCTAGCATCTCAATCTAGTTAGGTTGCACGCTCGTCTTGAACTTTGAACCCGCAGACAAGTTTAGATGAAAGGATAAGAGTAAAATTAAATTAAGTGTTGGTATACCATTATTTATTGAAGCAAAAGAAAACAAACATTCTTATTTCAAATCATTTTCAATCTTTATAAATATCTCAAGATATAAGACATTTACAATATATTTAAGTAAAATTTAAAACAAAGAAGGGTCGCGGCAGGTCTCTCGTATGGCGTCTGGGTGGCTACCACCGCTTTGCCAGTTGCTCTGGCGCCAAGCAGTAGTGCACGAGCATTACTGTGTTCCGGTTTGAAGGGCATTGCAGCCAGCGAAATTACTGGGCATATGAGACTTACCTAATATCTGATGTCTCGTGATGAGCGCAATGTAGTGCTACGCAGTTCTATGGTTTTATAGGTTCTGGGCATAACAATTGCAGTGCCACTGGGCACTGCAATTGGGCAGGCGTATTACATATAATACCATTATTGCATAACGATAAACTCCTCTCATATATCACTTATTAATCGCCACCATCATCCATCCCATCCGGAACCATCACGTCTCCACTTCTGGGATATGGGCCAAAAAATTGCTTTACTCGTCACGAAAAGGGGCACAACTGGAAACCAGCGCGCTGTCATGGCGTTAATGCTGAGTTGTGTCCTTTTATGATCATCTTATTTCATTTACCTGTATACTTCTGAGTTTCAGTATAAGATGGTTTAATAATTAACTTATTTTCTTTCCTTCTTTCTTTATGAAATTAAAAAATTTAAACTCTTGACACATTCTAAAAAACATATCTAAGGACCACCACTAGAAAACCTGCTTTCAAAATAAAAAAAACACATCCAAATCGGTTCACTCGCTTAAAGATACGGTGCCACAGACAAACACACATAGTGGTCAAACTTATAGCACCCCTCCTTTTTTCGTCGGGGGTTAAAAACAACAAGTTATTTCTCTGTTACTGAAATCTGCTGGAGGAAACTGCACAAACTTCATTCTCTATAGAATCAAGACTATGGCAAACTTCTAAATTAACAACTTTGATTAGCGTTAAGAACAACAGTTGTTACTAAGAACGCTGCTAATCAAAGTTACTGTAAAGTTGAGCCTTAGGTTACATTAGAAAGGTAATTAAGGAATAGGTAAAAATCGGTTCAAACACACACTTTCGTCATGCAAATAATAGGACTCGTTATAGAAAATCTAATGAGCCCAAACTTGGCGGGTTTATTAGTAACCATTAATAAATAATTCATTTTATAACAAAAAACCGGCCAAGTGCGAGTCAGAATCGCGCATGAAGGGTCGTACCATTATCTATGAAAACGGCAAAAAGATCATGTCTTTTGTATGGGAGCCGCACTTTATTATTTTTTTATTCTGTTTTAGTATTTGTTGTTATAGCGGCAACAGAAATCTGTGAAAATTTCAACTAAGTATCTTACTATCACGGTTCTTGAGATACAGCCTAGTGACAGACGGACAGACACACAGACGAACGGACAGCGGAGTCTTAGTAATAAGGTCCCGTTTTACCCTTTGGGTACGTAACCCTAAGAAACCGACTTTAAATAATTAGGACGTAAAATGATGTTGCTCGGGCAGGGATCGAACCTGCGTCTTCGGAATACCGTCCCGACGCCTTAATCAGCCCAAACGCCGAAGTCAGCCCTGCCTGAGCAATATCATTTTTCTTCCTGATTATTTAAAATCTTCGAGTTCCGTACGCTAGCATTGAATACAAAAAAAAGCGACTTCAATTCTGATGTATCTTCGAAGTTCAAGGTCATATATTGGTGAAGTTTATATGGGGACACCTTGTAGCTATACTGAACCCAACGCAAAGAAATTTCCAAATCAATTTATAAATGACGGAGTTCTGAGGTAACAAACATAAAAAAAAACACTCGAACTAAGAACCTTCTCCTTTTAAAAGTCGGTTAAAATGTTCTGTTACCCACCTTCCAGCTCCATCATCAGACCAGCTGGCGGATGCCGTATTATTTTTTTGTCATAAGAATACATACAATTACAATTACAAAATGCTTTATTATACACCAAACAAAAGAATAATACGTACAAAACAACTTACAAGCAAAAGTACAATGGGCGGACTTATCGATAAAAGCGATCTCTTCCAGTCAACCTTTGGATGAAGCTATTTAGCGGAGAACATACGTTCTGAAAGTTTCAAATAGATGCGACCACTAGTAGTGGATACAGTTTTGTACAAACACAACAGTTTACAATAAAGTATAACATGTTTCACAAACGAACTATTAAACCGTTGAACACCTTACAGGTCGACCTAATTTCGACAGCCTCTGTGGTATAGTGGTTGTGCAGGTTGGCTTAAATATTACCATGAGCACAGAGATTGCGGGTTCCAAACTTTTGTGCACAGAAAAAAGCGCAAGCATTTCGTTTTGTTGTTTTGCGTTTCGGGTTTTTTTTTACGCCTACTCGATCTATGTTTGGCCACTATCTCGCCTAATGTGAAGCGATGATGTGGCCTAAGATGGAGCATATAGATCTAGAGGGAGACGGCAGTTGAACGGCTGCTCAGACCCGTCTCCCCATGGTGTTGTGGGAACATGGTCCTCATAGTTCCTGGTTCCTTAGATACAAGGAATCTTAGTTAGGGGTCAGGACTTATGTGAGTTGATAAAATAAAACGTTCAAACACTACACAGACTATTAAATCAAATCAAATCAAATCGTTATTTATTTGCCAGAATGTAGTACAAATCAGATGGTAATAATTAGAATAAGACTCAGCACATCCTACCATAACAAAGTTGTGCAAACATAATATAAACATTTAAATAAAATAGAATTATCGAATTAAAATTTCACATCACATATTAATACTCGTATTTACTCGTGGTAGGTCTCTCGTATGCGGGAGGCCGTCTGTACCACAGCTTTGCCAGTTATTCTGCATGACTGTGTTCCGGTTTGTAGGTTCTCGAGGTGATAGGCGCATTCTGGTGTTGCGTAGTGCTTTTTATGGTATTCAAAGTTCTGGGTGGCACTGAAATTGTTATGGGCAGGCGTAACGCTTACCATCAGGCGAACGACCCGCTCGTCTCATCACTCAATACAATAAAAATAAAACTATAATAACTATCCATCACAACCTTAAAAAAGGTTGCTTCCCTTCCTTTTCCAATTTCCTTTATTTTCAGAAGAAAATATGACCCAATTTAATTGTCCTCTTTGATATAACACCCTATTCCGTTGGGCCAAATATGGCTGCGATATAAAAAGGCAAATATTGGTAGTCCCATACCTGCCTCGCCTCGGTGCCCACTAATGAAACAGCATTTATCATTCTGACTGCCAAATAAAAGCGGGAATAAGTGCTATGTTCAAATTGTGAGTTAGAGCGGGAATGGAGAGGTTCCCGATTGTGTGAACCGTAAACTTTAACGTTCCAATTTCAAATCTCGCCAAAAAGTACAGTTAATAGTCGTAATATTGGATTTCTAAAAAAAGTTGAGCCTGTTAGCATTCGATTTAGCAAGAAACAACATAATCTGGCCACAAAGTCAAAGTCAAATATCATTTATTAAATAGGCACAAAAATGCACTTTTAAACGTCATAAACTTATGATAAAAATATGTTAAAAATTGTAACTTAAGTTAACATGACTCATGGTTAGTTCTGATTTTTGTCTATAAGCTAATAATAATAACTACATGTAAAGTATTACATTTCTTCTTCTATCATAAGACAAACAGACGCACGGCTATGCGAGATCCATTTATGGTAGATATCCGTCCTGTACGAACGAAACGTTTTGCTGTCACGTTCACCATACGAACAGCCAAGGAGTGGAATGCATTGCCCATTTCTGTGTTTTCTGACAACACAATAGGTAATTGTAACACACACAACCTGGGAGTCTTCAAATTGAAAGTGAACAGGTAGCTTCTAGGCAAGCGTGTTACATCTTAGACCACATCATCGCTTACCATCAGGTGAGATAGTGGTCAAACGCAAACATATAAAAAGAAAATATTTTAAACTGTAACCTGCAATTGAATCTGCAGTTGTTTCAAATAAACCACCGTCCTTCTAAATTATGTTAGTCCTTTCTGTTCAAAGGTTCTCTGGAAGAGATCGCTTTAAGCGATAAGACCGTCTATTGTTATGCTGATTACTGTTAAATGTACTTGTTTTTCATGTGCCTATTTTTAAGGTTTTTAACAATTAAGTGTAGACATGCGTATTGTCATAATATCACTTTATATTGTGATTTTTGTGTATAGCAAATGTTTAATGCTTTAAGATTGAAAAAACGCATTATTTACTCTCTATCTCTATATATATATTAGTGTCTTACTTTCAGCTTTAAACTACTAATGTAATAGAAAAATACAGCTTGCAAAAAACGTTCTTAATTTATTCGCATTATAGGCTTCTAGATTTTGGCTGCCAACTTCACACTGGTAGTGTTTATCTATCTATCTGATAGCCACTTAAGTTACGTTTCAACATTTCTACCGCCATAAAACCTTCCCAAGGTTGCCGACCTCTAAAAGCAATGTGAGATAAAAAATTAAGCCACAAAAAGGTCGAGAAAAACATGTCATAAAGCTAATTCCCTTGTTCTAATTTTCCTTGCGGTCAGAAGTTTATGGCTTGGGTTCACGAAATAACTTTAATTAGAATCCGGCGAAGAAAACAAACGCAGTGGCAGTCGCTGGACGCGAGGAAAAATAGCTTGATTCTCAGGAATTTTGCGGGGGACCGGGGTTTTGCGAACGTCAAAACTATTGCGAGATTTATGAAGATGTGTTTTGAGATAAGAATGGTTGTTTTATTTTTCTTTGCTTACTTATCTTGTAGATACGAGCACTCTCTTGCAAGAATTATATTTTCTTCCAATTAAAGTTTTCTGCGGATCATAAGTTGGGAACATACTCGTATAAAATTATTAGTATTTTTTGGATGTTACAACTAGAACTGACCAGTCACTTTGTTACAGATCGGTGCAATCTATAGTGGAGAACATTAATTAGTATATTACGTAATATTTTGTATTTAAAGTAAGCCATGTGTCGGGGTGATAAGCGCAATGCAGTGAGTGCAGTGAGTGCTACGCAGTGCTTTTTGTAGTATTAAAAGTTCTGGGTGGCACTGCAATTATCATGGGCAGGCGTGGTGCTTACCATCAGGTGAACGACTTTTTCAACTCATCACTTGGTTCCATAAGAAAAACGAACGTACTGACCGGAAAACATTCATGCATGTAACTGTTTGAATTCTCAATGTGTGTATATAGAGTACTCAAACACACATAGATAATGGTCGTTTCCTATAAAATATAACATTGTACTTGGTTAAACCATCATTGCGCTCCCGTCAATAAAAGGTGTGTCTTCAAAGAGTTTGCAATTAATAAATTCATTCCTATGCATATTATCTAAGCATGATAAAGCACATCTCATAGTTATTTACCTCATCTCGAATTAAATAATGGAGGTTTTCACCTCTGAGAGAAGTCTTAAACCATAGAAACGGCCTGATTAAAGTCCGCGTGAAGGATTGTAAAATATATAAAAGATAGTCCTATAATTTTAATAGCCGTCTCTTTAAACCGACATTTTACAATTATGTCTGACATTTGATCCTTTTAACACAAAATCCAGTTTCTCTGCAAGTACTTTGAGGATAAAATTACGTTCGAAGCTGCTCAAAGGAATATTTTATTTCAGTGATTTTCTAGTAGATAACAAGCTGATAAGCTGTACATTTACTCCTTTGATTTTATGCGGAATAAGACTTCAATATTACGTTGCTTTCAGTGGAAAAAATCTTTTATATACTCGTACAGTAGGAAATGAGGCGATATAAAACTCGATAAAACAAGAGATCTACTTGAAATACCAAATAAGATAAGCACTTTGATTTCTAGTACTTGTACCTTTTTACCGACTTCAAAAAGAGGCGGTTCGATGTTCCACTGTATATTTTTTTATGTATGTTCATCGATTTCTCCGCCAACTGTTGACCGATTTCAAAAATTTTTGCGTTTAGTTCAGTATAGGTATGAGGTAGTCCCAAATAAATTTCATCGATATTTGACTTTGGACTTCGTACCTGTCGTCAACACACACACACTACGACAGATGACGTAGAATCGTCCCCGTAAGACGATATAAGAAGGATAGGAGAAATTTGGTGGCTCAAGCAGTAAGCTCGGTGGCCCGATGGTTAAGGCGTCGGGAAGGTATGCCGAAGACGCAGGTTTGATCCCTGCCCGAGCAATATCATTTTTCTTCTTCATAATTATTTAAAATCTTAGGATTTTAGCCTAGCATGCGCTAAAGCATTGAATATCAAAAATGTATCTACGATTTCTTTCCCCACCGTTATTGTTAAGCAGTAAGCGTGGTAGACGCAGTGGCGACCGGAAAGAATAGAAAATCACATTACATACATAATGGAGTCGTCAATAAGAAATCACATTCGCACTTCAAGGGACGACGGGAATGTCTTACACTTCATTGGTGGGGATTAAGTTAGGAGTTACGAGCGATCTGATATTTGCTGTTTTCATTTCAACGTTTTTCTGGTGGCAAACTGGGGGCTTATTATTTAACTCTCACATCTATCGCGATGCCTTTCAATTTGACATGTGAAGGATATTTACAAACTTCAGATCGATAAACTAGTGATTGTGTATTTTTAAAAGATATTTTAGTGACCATTATGCTAATATATATTATAATAGTATATGTCGCAGATCTTTTCAGACAATGACATTGGAAGTCTTTCTTAAATTGCATAAAACATTTATTAGATCCCTGCTGGGATAAGCATTTCAAGTCTGGAGCCCCTACTTTAAGAAAGACATCGACCTACTTGAAAGCGTCCAAAGAAAAGCCACCAAGATACCAAAAGCTCTACGTCACAAGTCTTACAAGAACAGGCTCCACACGCTGCGCCTAACTACTCTTGAAACATATATACGTTTTATCAAACAAAAAAACCGACTTCAATGTATCTTCGAAGTCCAAGGTCAAAAATATCGATGAAATTTATATGGGATCACTTTGTTGCTATACTGAACCCAACGTAAAAATAATTTTCCATGAATGACGGAGTTCTGAGGTAACAAACATTTAAAAAACTTTTTGAACTCAGTTAAAAAGACGCCTTCGTGGTGATCTCATTGAAACGTACAAGATCACTGGCCACAATTCCAACCTGCCAGATATAGACAAGTTGTACATATTAAAGGAGGGCACAAGGACTTCACGAGGATACCAGACTAAAATTATTAGGGCACCATCCAACACAAACACTGCATATCACTTCCTCAGTAATAATGTCGTACTGGAAACAACTGAACCGGCTACCTAAAGATGATGTATCCGCTACATCGGTACATAGTTTTAAAAACAAATTAGACAACTGGCTATGACCTAACAAGCAATCTCTACTACAAATATTAGTAGTGGAAAAGGCTTTCAACACTGTGTTAACATAGCACCCGTGATATTCGTCTATCAACAAATCAATAAATAATTGAATGTTAAATTTAATTGCTAACACGACTAGGTCGTTATAACTTTGTTCGGTGGTTCGGTGGAACCGTTCTTCAAACTAAATTCATCCCAAATATCCTGACGCGAGACGCCTGTGTCTTGAACCAGCTTCTAATAAGGGGGCATAATAAAAACTTTTTCGTATAAATAAATAATTCAAGAGCATTGCGTTTGCGGCGAAATTCGTAGCGACGACACTTTAAATTAAATTAAATGTAACTTTTATGCGTAACCGTAGCACGAGTCAGTTTAATTATTCAGTTGCTTTTTCGACGTTACTGACTCACTTACGCTTTAGTAAGTTGGGTAGTTAGTGATAATTAACGGTAGTAGTCTTGTTATTTGACACAAGTCTCCTACAAGCTACTGCATTATCGCGTAGCTCATTCCCTGTTTCAGCAGGAGAAGGCCTTGTAACAATATTATCATCATCAGCCTAAATCAGCCCTCTGCTGAACGTAGGCCTCTCCCATAACAAGCCACTGAGCCCTATCTTTTGCTTTCCTTCTCCAGTCGCTACTAGCAACTCTGAGTATATCGTCGCTCCATCTAGTCGCAGGACGTCCTACACTATGTTTGCCGATTCGCGGTCTCCACTCTAAAACACGGCACGCTTGCTTCGCTCGCTCGGCTCGCGCGATGTGTAGTCACTGGTCTACATGATCTAACCTAGTCTTTAAGGCCGTTTGTGTTGTTGAAGTATTTTTTGTCGAACTAATACCTGTCGAACTATATTTTTTCGAAGTGTCGTGTCGAAATAATGAACTGTCGAAGTTCAGAGGGACACCGGTCAAGGAAGCCTATAGAACAGAGTAAACATTTATCTACTCTACCCTAATCTACCCACTAATTCTCGTAGTTCAGAGACTAGATAATTGTTACGGCAGCCAAAGCACTGTAACCGTCGGGGTCAAATAATTGTAACTGCACAGCGGGACATAAACATAATCGTTATGACTTCCGCTCACGACTCCTCGCAGCGGCGCGTTTTCGTTTCAAGAGGAAAATCCTTTAAGTACTTACCAGGGAGGTGGGAAGCAGAGGCGAAGCCAGGTACCCTTCTGCCACGGCATATGGTAAATATGACCTTATAAATTGATTTTCGTTTGCATGTTTGCTTTTTTGGTTAAAGTTTTTGTTTGTATTCTGGTATGTGTGTGCTGGGTGATTACCGCTCTTCTCTATTTACCTACGGTTGACGGTATTCCGAAGATGATTGTTCGAACTCTGCCCGAGCATTTTAATTTATTCTATATATTCATAAAATACATCGTCAACTTCAACTTTTATGTATGGCTTCTGCGGGGTTTCCACAATTTCGCCAACATCGTCATTATTAATAAGTGGGAAAAAAAATTATTTGGGAAATATCACATTGTATAGCGCAATATATCGAGACCGATTGTGAATCAGTGGGAGCACGTGGAACTTTCGAGCCGACGCATCCGAGTTCGAATCCTACTGGATTCAAAGACATATGACATCCACCTTTCCGCACTGGGCCAGCGTTGTGGATTATGGCCCATACTCTCTCTATGAGAGATGGCCCGTGTTCCAGCTGTTGGAACGTGATGGACTGATGATGATGATCACATTGTATCTCTGCGAACAGTATTTGGGAAATAAAACATTGTTATCTCTTCTGCTAAATTCTCAAAGGGAAAATTGGAACGACATCGGCAGTTTGGGAACGGGATGGCCTGCGGGAAACTGATCGACTACTGTCACTTGTTTTTCTAAGACTTTGCGAAAACAAGTTGCTTCTTTATCAATGATGTCATGAAAGTTCAACACCATTTTTTTATTGTGGGTTAGGTTTTGACTGAGTAAAACGAATAAGTCCTTCATGGGCAATTGCGTATCTTTTTACAATAAAATTCCAAAATGTATAACGAAGCTCATAGAAACTAGATTCAAATTGCGTGTGAAAAATATTCTAATGAAAAAAGCATACAGTTAGTATTTACATAGAAGACGAAGATGCATGGAACATTCCGCTTCTGCCAAGTAGCCAACTGGCACATAAGAAACGTAATATTGTCAAAAACAAATATAAAATATTGTAACAAAAGTTATAAAAAAAAACATGCAGTTTCTTGCCGTATCTTATGAATTGTGGTTTTTTTTCCGATACGGTGGTAGAGTCGTTGTTATAATTGACGTTCATAAGTGCGTCTGTGATGCTAAAATTGAATAAAGAACTTTTGAAGAGATAGAGTGCAATATAGTGCAATAGCAAAAAATACAACGAAAAAAATTTGGTGCAATAAAATTTTAAGTGTTAACTCAAGCTTTTGTTCAATCATTTTAAATGTTTAAAAAGCGTTTAAAAATGTTATTCAATTCAACTGAATTTTTTTATGTAACTGAATGAAGAGATGAGCTGGTCGTTTGCCTGATGGTAAGCAACAAGCCAGCCTATAACAATAACAGCACCACCCAGAACTTTGCTTTGCAAAATCCCGCGTAGCGCCGCACTGCGCTTGTCACCAGCTTGTCGCGTGTAGACCAGGGTCGATAATTTTTAAAACCAACAAAAATAATAGTAGGATGAAACCCATTAGAAAAGGAGAAGAATATTATAAAAATGAAAGGAAAAATAATTTACGGGCGATCTGAGGTCGGGAAGGGGATGGGGGTGAGATTTTAAGGGTAAAAAAAGGTTTTTCTCGATTTCCGGCAAAACTAAAAGTCCTATGGAAAAAAGTCAAATGGCTAAGTTGTAGGTAATAAAAAGATCTAAAACTTTTGTATATACACTTTTTTCACATACAATTTATTAAAATTGATCGTGTAGACCGCCAATTACGCGCAGCGTGGGTTGTTTGTTTTTCATATAAAAGAACAACTTTTTTTAAATAAAAACAGAACTTTTCGAAACCACCTCGTCGTGGCAACAAGGCGACATCTTCACGGCGTGTAATAGAGTAATTGAGAAGACTGTAAAAGTTATGAAGAGAGCGCGACGTGGCGGCGCCGAGCCGGATATCGGCCCCCGCTACCCGCGGCTCTTCAACCCCCGCTCTTTTGCACCGGATGTAGAGGGACAGCAGAAAAAAATAGTTCATTTCTAAGAACTTTTTTTACTTGTGGTAGGTTTCTTGTATTCACGGCCGTCTGTTCCATCTTGTCCGGTACAACAGCTTTGCCAGTTAATCTGCCGCCAAGCAGTAGTGCGCAAGTATTACTGTGTTCCGGTTTGAAGGGCATTATAGCTAGCGTAATTACTGGGCATATATCCTTGTTTTCCTTCACCGTTTTTAAAACGAGTGTTAGATCCGAACATAACTTATGAAAGTCAGTGGTGCGAGGCCAGTGGGATTCGAACTCGGTTCTGTCAGGTCGAAACTCGCACGTTCTCCCACTGTTCTCCAATTGTTTTTATAACTTGACGTTCTCGTTACACATTCGTCAGCCTCTGTGGTGTAGTGGTTGAGCATTTTGGCTCAAATCTCATACACCACGGAGGTTGCGGGTTCGATTCCCGTGACGGGACAAATGTTTGTGCACAGAAAAAAACTCGCAAGCATTTGTTTCATGTCTGGGTGCTATGGGACCATAGTCCTAGTTGTTTCTGGTATCCTAGACACATGGAATCTTTGTTAGGGGCCAGGAAAGTTTGTGATCGTAGGGAGTATTTATTTGTATAAAAAAAAATTGTTAGATCATAATGACACGTGCTATATTTTTTAACTGACTTCAAAAAAGGAGAAGGTTCTCTATTCGATTGTATTTTTTTTGTGTTTGTTACTTCAGAACTCCGTCATTTATGAACCGATTTGAAAAAATCTATTTGCGTTGGGTTCAGTACAGCTACGAAGTGGTCCCAAATAAATTTCATCGATATTTGACCTTGGACTTCCAAGATACATTGAAGTCGGGTTTGTATTTTTCTAAAAATTAATGATTTTTTTATTTGTAGTATTTATTTTAGGAATTTGATAAAGGTCGTGTAATGTATCATTTATTTAAAAGACTACCTTAAATCCACGCTCCTATACACTCTTAATAATTCTGACACACATAAATCTCTATTTCATTATTAAAGTTACTATTCTAAATAATTAAGAATTTCAAGGAATTCAATATAATACGATCCTGGGACCGCATTAATTAATTCTGCTAAACTTTCAGCTCTAATTAAATTCGTTAAAATCTTCTTCCGCCAATACCTGTCTGACAATTGTTGTTTGTTTACACAAGAGTAAGTATTTATTTTGTGCGTTAATTAATTAGCTTGCCAACCGTACTAGTACCGAACTCATTCTAAAGATCTTCCGATGGAGTCACACAAAGTTATTCGAAGGAAGCTCGCTAGCCATTTATTTTTATACATCTAGTATTGTCTAGCAGTTTCTCATTTTGTACAGCTCTAGTTTTACGTCAGTTGCCGTTATCGTCATAGAAATTGTTATTTATTACTGGCTCGGGTTGTTTTTATTTACGATGGTGTTTGACCTTGAGATGATATCTTTGGATAAAACTAGTATATTGGTGTGGCGCCGTCTATTTTATTTCTTCGATGAAAATTATTTGAAATGAAAGTTTTGGATAAAAACGAAACGTTTTGCTACCACGTTCATCATTCGAACAGCCAAGGAGTGGAATGCATTGCCAACGTCTGTATATCCTGACAACTACAACCAAGGAGTCTTCAAATCGAGAGTTTTTTTTTCCTTTTATGTCGCTGAATGACGAGAGGAGCTGGTCGTTTGCCTGATGGTAAGCAATACGCCAGCCCATAACAATCTTTGTTTTGCAAAATCCTGCGCGGCGCTACACTGCGCTCGTCACCCTGAGACAATTAGCTGTTGAGTCTCATAATACTCAGTAATTTCGCTGGCTACAATGCCCTTCAAACCGGAACACAGTAATAATTGCGCACTACTGCTTGGCGGCTGAATAACTGGCAAAGCGTTGGTACCCATCCAGATGCCCTCTTGCATACGAGAAACCTACCACCAGAGAATGAACATGTATCTTCTAGGCAACCGTGTTACAGCTTAGACCACATTATCGCTTACCATCAGGTGAGATAGTGGTCAAACGCAAACCCATAAATAGTAAAAAAATCTTATAGCCGTCAACTGCAATCGTGTTTGTTTTCCAATAGAAATAAAAAAATAGCGCTTCCTGACACTCCTGAGTCATGATTTGGATGAATAACTGCCTACACTCGGGTATTAACAGAAACGGTCAAAACACTCGACCAAATTGTATTACAATCCGAGCAGTAGTTTTTGCCTGATTGATTAACAAACTTCCATCTATCCATCCATCCTCACAAACATTCGCATTATATTAGTAGGATACTGTGAATGGCGTACTATATATACTAACAGGTCTAAGAGCACTAATGGAAGAGGAGCTTTTACGATCTCGTTCTAAATAAGTAGTAATGATACTATTATGAATTGTTTCAAGGTTAACTGTAATATATGTATAATGTCGGTGGAACTGATAGCAATATCTGAAGCTCTTTAGTACTGTAGTTCCCTTGAACAAAGTAAGACAGTAATTTGCAGTGACCAGCAAGAGTGTTAACGGCAATGAGGAGGCTGATAGGCTGGCTAAGATAGGTATTACAGAGGGATAGGAGTTTAAAATGTTACCTAACTATTCGGTATTACTTCCTAAAATAAATTATGTTGTTATAATTTTTGGAAGAGTCTCTTACTCTACCGACTGAGCTAGCCGGGCGACAATAATGTGTGGCGCAATAGTCACATATTCTCAGGTATCTGTTATTAAAATATTTTTATTATTGTATTAGCATATACGATGGGCCTGACATGTACTAAATTATTTACAAAAGCCCCCAAATAAAAAGGTTAAAGAAAAAAAGGATACTCACGTTAGTTTTCATAATGATACTCATGCACTTGTCCTGTTTAATACATTGTAGCCAAAGTTTCCATTGGGAGTATTTCAATAGGGAATATGCATGTGTTGTCGAAAAATCTGGAAATCACTTTTTACGATACATTAGTCCTGTAAACATTTAGTAGTGATATAATTATTATTATTAGATATTAATTGCTTATTTTTTTTGTATTTCAATGTTTCTTTTTCTTATTTTTGGAGAAACGGAACGTAGTCGCAAAACGCTTGAGTACGTGCAAACCCGTTTTGACGTCACGCGCCTCGCTGCTTATTGGTCAATTTTTGACATTGAACCCGTTTTATTGGTAAATTATTGACACACACACACATGTAGCATATATGCACCAATGAGGAGATCCTAGATCCCCACCTTTTGACATCACACGCAAATGCCGCGTTTATGTTGATTTAAATTGATTCAAATTTTCATTTAATTATTTTATTGGCGAGTGATGCCGTAAAATTTTTAAACATTATTGTTCATTAATAGTATTCAATAATGAATCGATTCATGCATAAAAAAATACATGCATATTCCCTATTCAGGGTTTTAATTAGCCGCAATTACCACATCGCAGAAAAGTAGTACGTACGCCTATTCACGCTCCAGCCACTCTTTACACTGCGCACACAAACATGAAAGTCTGAAAGAAATCTCGTAGACTAAAGCAGTTCTCGAGAACATTCCCAAGAGCTTGGTTACGCCACGGTCTTAATAAGCCCTTTTGATAACGACTCAGTGCGAAATGTGTTCGTGGAATATGTCTTTTTGATTTGAAAATGAGGATGCTCGCTTCCTGGTAACGGTTTTGAAAAGGTTTCACTGTTCGGTGTGCTTTGCGATTTACGAATGTACTTACTTTTGTGCAATCTCCTTCTCTCGTGTTTATGGCCAACCAGAAGCCAAAGATGCTTGGAACATTCCACTTCTGCAAAGTAGCCAACTGGTACATAAAAAACAATGTTAATTTTATTTTAGAATACCAAAAGTATTTAACAAAATATCTAAAAAATATTGCCCCTCAGTTTTTTAGCCGTATCTTCTGAGATCTTTTTCCGATACGGTGGTAGATTCATGGTTATAATTTGACGTTATAAGTGTGTTTGTGATGCCAGAAATTAAAAAAGATATTTTGATTGATTGACCGAACCCTGGAGTCGGAGTTTTAAGACCGACCGCAGGCCTCCGAAAGATTGTTGTCGTAAGACAACAACCGGGACCCACGGGTTAACGTGCCCTCCGAAGCACGGTAGTGCTCATATGTACCTACCACACAAACGGTCAACCGACCATCCAAGTCGTGATTGCTGCGAATGTTGCTTAACCTAGCATAATATATGGCGACCACACCTGCCACAGAAGGCGCTGACATAAAGTAGCATAATCAATCAGTTGTATGAGGAGATGTGACAAGAATCAATGCTATTGTATTTTTTATGTTTGTTACCTTAGAACTCCGTCATTTATAAACTGAGTTAGAAAATTATTTTTGCGTTGTGTTCAGTATAGCTTCAACATGGCCCCATATTAATTTTATCGATATTCGACCTTGGACTTGTCTTAATGTTCATGTCAAATAAATCCAGTATTATAGTGTGTCTATATCCACCCCCTTTCCCCCAGTTGGGTTGTGGTCCCACAAATCCGGTAACCACTAAACAGGCAGTTAGCGGCACTCAAACCGCTTTGCCTTGAGTACTTAAATACCGATGAACTGTGCGCCAATAAACACTTACGTAACGTTTTTATGGAATTGAGTAATGAGACGAGCATGACGTATGCCTGATGGTAAGCAACACGCCTGCCCATGGCAATTGCAGTGCCACCCAGAACTTTTAATACCGTAAAAAATACTACGTCGCACTGCATTGCGCTCATCACTCCGAGACATCACATATTAAATCTCATATGCCCGGTAATTGTGCTGTCTACAATGTCCTTCAAACCAAAACACAGTAATGCTTGTGCACAACTGCTTGGCGGTAGAATAACTGGCAAAGCGGCGAATAGCTGTAAGGATATTATAAATTTTCATTTTCATTTATTAATTTCAGATAATTATAATCTATTTTGTTAGTATCAACTTACAGACTAATTTAGTGACTCTCTTTACAAAAGTTTAATGATTTCAATTCAATAATATTAATTAATTCATTCAATAAATAATTTGATTAATAATTCACAAAATAATAATGTCAGTAATATTTATTTATTACCTATCAAGTTACTTATGGTAGATTCATCTATGTCAATTAAAAAATAATAAAATATGATTCATCGTCATCATCATCAGCCCATCACGTTCCCTCTGCTGGGACACGGACCTTCTCTTATAGAGAGAGAGTATGGGTCATATACTCGTATATAGAGTATCAGTATCCACCACGCTGGCCCAGTGCGGGTTGGTGGATGTCACATGTCCTTGAATTTTTGTGATTAATTCTTGTACATGCCGGTTTCCTCACGATGTTTTCCTTTACCGTTTTCAGAACGAGTGTTAAATCCGCACATAACTTAACAAAGTAAGTGGTGCGAGGCCAGCGGGACTGAACTCGGGTACGTCGGATCAAAAGTCGCACGTTCTCCCACTGAGCCACACTTGCTCGCATAAGAATATTATCTACGTAATTAAATGGCTAATCATTAAGAGAAGTCTTTAAACAAATTAATGTATTAACTTTACCTTTTTCTGTATATTTATGAAAATAGAATGTATTTTCGTAAAAATCTGCACAAATTCAAGGTGAATAGTGACCACCACAACATAAACACTAGAAATAAGGATAGAATTGCAGTACCTAGGTTTAGACTGAGTAAAACGAATAAGTCCTTCATGGGCAATTGTGTACGTTTTTACAATAAAATTCCAAGATGTATAACGGAGCTCACAGAAAGTAGATTCAAATTGAGTGTGAAAAATATTCTAATGAAAAAGCATAGTATGCAGTTAGTAATTACATAGAAGACAAAGATGCATGGAACATTCCGCTTCTGCCAAGTAGCCAACTGGCACATAAGAAAAATAACATTGTCAAAAACAAACATAAAATATTGTAACAAAAGTTCTAAAAAATATGCCCCTCAGTTTCTTGCCGTACCTTCTGAGTAGTGGTTCTTTTTCCGATACGGTGGTAGAGTCATTGTAATAATTGACGTTCATAAGTGCGTCTGTGACGACAAAATTGAATAAAGAACTTTTGATTGATACGTATTCAAATTAAGGTATCATGTATTGTTATTCTATTCCCTAGAAGTGCTAGAGGAGAATCATATACCTAACGTAATAGGAACACTGAAACGTAATGGGGATTACCTTCGAAGTCTTATTTATTAAAGGATCCGTTTTCATGATTAGGGAAGCAAATTGCCCTGGATCGTGTGTCTAAGAGCCGGTTTCTAATATTAGAGACGTAATTTGCGAAGTCAAGGGTTCTCCAACACTTGTATTGAGTTCTTTCACTTGATCAAGAGGTTTTCGTACGTTTAATTAAGTTAGAGTAGAGAGGTTAAGCTTTCCACACTATTGAGGTGCGTTGGCTTGTACAGTTAGCGACAAAATCCAATGAAATGTGTTCGCGCCTACGTGAACTATTATAGCAACGCATTTCCGTCTTCTCTTGCCATTTTATTGCTACAGTCACTACCATACGTCATTCACACGATTCATCTACGTTCCCATATTTTTAATTCAAATTTAATCGAAAAGCGAAATAAAAGAAGAGTTCTACAGACTATTTGGTTTCATTTATGTCCAAGAAGAGACATAAAAAGTGGCGACCGTGAAAGAACACTGCAGCGGAATACAAAGACGATTTTATTCAAGGCGATTAAGAAGCCCGGTCAGCCCTTACACCGCAGCCTCAGATTGTCTTCAAAACGATTTCCAGCTGTATTATTCAAGGATATAATGGAAGGACAAGCCATTGCAGCCATCGCCGGACAGTGATCAGCCAGCAGCGTCGCTCCGCAGCCAGGCCAGTGCAGCTAAGTGCCCTCCCATTATTCCTGTCAAAACCTCACAAAATCCTACAAAAACTCCACAAAAACGTAGTGATTCTACTTGTGCTATATTTCCCTTGTGATATACTGCATTTTTACTAAAAAACATTGCGAAATTAGTCGATAATTTGTGCAATTTAACAATTTTTACCATTGTTATTTTTTTCTATCAGGGTAGTCTACAAAAATATTTCTTTGCAAATTTTTAACTATTTTCTTCAATTATTACATCATTTCAATCATATTATTGTTAGTTTTTTACCGTTAATTGCTGAACATTCCAGGGCAAACGGTTCCACGGTGTAAGCACAAATCCCCACGCGTTGTGCTCGTGCACAGTGTTGGGCGGAATTCCGCCCTGAGCGTGACTGACACCGCCCGCCCTACAAGTGACGCCTAGAGGAGGAACGTGAGCCTAAATTCATTTATTTGTTTTCCTTCTCGTATCTATTGCACTTGTGAAACTTTATTCGGTTTTTGCGATAAGTTTTAATCAACAATTTAAATTTAATATATCTTACAAGTTCATTGGTAAATTGATACATTTGCCTTTTGATACTCAATTAACAATTGAAAATGACTAAACCCAAGGAACTTGGAGGTGAAGCAAGTGCGAGCGATGTATCAAATTTACAAGATTTATTGGTAAAACGTAGTTCTATAAAGGGACAAATTACAAAATTTAAAAACTACATAACAACCTTGGTAACCAAGGATTCATTATCAAATATTGAGTTATCAGAATTGTCATTGAAACTTAGTAGATTTGAATCCGTTTCTAGTAAATTTGATGATTTGCAAAATCAAATAGAGGTGTTGAACTCAACCAATTTGGAATCTGAACTTGATGAACGTGATGATATTGAACAATTGTTTATTTCCAACATTGCTAGTGCTCAAAATCTAATCCAACAGCATCACACTAAAACTTTAGGAAATGAGTGCAACAAACGGCCAAATTTCGGCAGCTTTGCTTCGGCGTGTAGTACTGAACCTCACGAGGTTAGTTTTAAATTACCTCAAATACAAATCGCGAAATTTGACGGAACATACTTCCGCTGGCTGGAATTCCGAGATACATTTTTATCGCTCATTCACAATAACGAGAGGATCGCGTCAGTCCATAAGTTCCATTACCTAATATCTTATCTAACAGGTGATGCATCTCGCGTTATCTCTAACTTGGAAGTTTCAAGCGCTAATTACAAGACTGCATGGCAATTATTATGCAAACGTTACGACAACAAACGACAACTTATCAACCATCATTTAAATTCTTTGTTGAATTTACAACAACTTAGCCGAGAATCTGATAAATCACTTAGATATATGGTTGATCACGTTACTAAAAATCTGCGTGCGTTATCGAGTTTAGGTCAACCTACTGACAAGTGGGACGTGTTGATTGTGCATATTATGAGTTCCAAGCTGGACAGCCGCACTCTTACTAAATGGGAGGAAAAGCGTGGCACGCTAGACGACGTACCTGACTTAGAACAATTTAATGATTTTTTAATTGAGCGTGCTGATGTATTGGAGTCATTACAAGGTTCATCGAACAATAGTAATAATAAAAATGCAAAGTCATTAGGATCAAGTAATAAATCTGATCGACCACAAACAAAATCTTTTGCTTGTACCAGCCAAGACAAAAATAGCGTCAATAACGGTTCTTCTCTTTCATGCTCTGTATGCCGTGGTGACCATAGGATTTATGATTGCACTAAATTCAAAGCTATGAGCGTCCAAGACCGCATAACCGAAGCAAATAAATTAAGGTTATGCCTAAACTGTTTACGATACGGTCACGGTGTACGGGACTGTCGTTTGGGTCCCTGCAGAGAGTGCAAAAAAAGGCACAATACTTTGTTGCACATCCCGCTTTCAGGGAACAATAGTCAAAATGAAGGTGCTACTACTTCACTCGCTGTGTCATCGCAGGAAACCGTAGCCAACTTTTCTAAACAAAACTCAACTCATGTTTTATTGTCTACCGCTGTTATTGAAATATCAAACCCAATTACAAACCAGTCAATTAAAGTGCGAACTCTATTGGACTGCGGTAGCCAATCGTCATTTATAACGCAATCTCTTAAGGAAAAACTATCATTGCAATCAAATAGCTTAAATGCTATTAATATTGTAGGCATTGGAAACAGCCACTCAAGTACTTCTGTTGAAAGTTGTGTGGCACAATTGAACTCATTAACTGAGCCATTCAAGGTCATCCAATCTTTCCTAGTTTTACCAGAACTGACAGGTCACATCCCTAAGTTTACTATCGATACGACACAACTTCATTTACCGCAAGACATACAACTTGCTGACCCGACTTTTGACCAGACCGCGCCGATCGATGTATTAATCGGTGCCGAAATATTTTGGGACATACTAGGCTGCAAGCAACTATCGCTCGGCCCCAAAAGTCCTAAGCTCAGGAGTTCCAAATTCGGATGGTTAATATCAGGTCCTATTCATGCAACCATAAATTCTACACCTAGATCCAAAAATATTCAATGTCATCATGCAATTACTTCTCAGCCAGACTTAAACGAAATTAATCGTCAGTTAGCTAAATTTTGGGAACTCGAAGAAGTCCCATTGAAGGCTCATCTAAGCCCAAGCGAAAGGGAATGTGAAAATCATTTCATATCTCACACTGAACGCTTAGATTTAGGCAGATTCTCAGTTCGTCTGCCCCTTAAAGACTCACCTGAATGTTTGGGTGATTCCTACAATCTCGCCAAAAAACGATTATTACATTTGGAAAAACGTTTTAGAAAACAACCAGAAGTCAAATCGCAATACATTGCTTTCATGCAAGAATATGCAGAACTTGGTCATCTTTCAGAGGCATCCATCTCCAAACACGAGCCTACATATTTTCTATGTCACCACGCTGTATTCAAAGACAATAGCGAATCAACCAAGATCAGAGTCGTCTTTGATGGATCGGCCCCTACATCATCTGGATATTCCATTAATGACATTCTCATGATAGGGGCTAACATGCAAGACAGTCTGTTCTCCATACTGCTCCGAGCTCGACAACATAGGTTTCTACTGACTGGTGACGTTGAGAAAATGTACCGCCAGGTCCAGATACACGAGGAGGACAGGAATCTGCAGCTAATCCTATGGAGGGAAGATGAATCTCTGCCTATTAAAACTCTCACCCTCGATACGGTTACTTATGGAATGGCGAGCTCAAGCTTTTTAAGTACGCGATGTCTCTGGGAACTTGGTGAGCAGTGTCCAGATGAATACATAAAGACAATCATACAACACGATTTTCTAGTTGACGACTTAATAACAGGATGTGACGATGAACAAACATTGATTTACATTCAACAGGCTGTTACTGCAGCTCTAAGTCTAGGTTGTTTCAATTTAAGGAAGTTTAAAACCAATTCACCCGCTACATTCTCTTCAATTTCAACAAACAATGATAATCTTACCCTCAGTGAATCGACAAGTACCCTAGGTATCGGATGGGAGCCAACCACAGACGAACTATTTTTTCCCATTCAAAATGCTCTTCCATCCCACTATGGTAATTCAACCAAACGTTCCATTCTATCTTCATTATTTAAGGTCTACGACCCATTAGGCCTCCTGAGTCCTTGTGTTATTCAAAGCAAAATTCTCTTACAGCAGTTATGGCGCGAGAACCTGGGTTGGGATGATCCGGTTCCAGACAATATCCAAAACGCTTGGAATAAGTTTACCATGTCTTTGCCGGCACTTTTGACCATCAAGATCCCAAGGCGAATAATATGTAGTGAACCTTTGACAGTGGAACTCCATTCATTTAGTGACGCCTCAATTAGTGCATATGGAGCATGCGTCTACGTTCGATCTATAAATCCTAGCGGCGAAATAACTATTAAACTGCTATGTTCTAAGTCGAAGGTAGCCCCCATCAAACCAACAACGATTCCCAGACTAGAACTGTGCGCTGGTTTGTTAGCAGCAACTCTGTGCAAAGCTGTTAAGGACTCGCTGAGGTGTGAGTTCACTCGTGAAATTCATTGGTGTGATTCCAGTGTTGTATTGAGTTGGCTTCACATAAGTCATCAAAGGTTAAAAACATTTGTTGCAAACAGAGTTGCTGAAATAAACGAATTAACGGACATTTCGTCATGGCGTTATGTTCCAACTAATGCCAACCCAGCGGATCTGATTTCTAGAGGTGTCAGTCCTGATCAAATAGCAAGCAACACGATGTGGTGGTCAGGACCTCGATTTTTATTAGATGCTGAAGATACTTGGCCAACCTTAAGCAAAAATCATATTCAGTCCGATGGTCTGCCTGAAACCAAGCAAACTAGTGTAACTGTTCATGTGTCTGCAAATAATGATTGCATCGTTGCATTCCAAAATCATTCCAAGTTACTAAAGTTAAAACGTTCATTTGCATATGTGTTACGATTTGTTCACAATTTGAAAAATCCTAAAAACCACCTAACCGGCAATCTAACTGTTGAGGAATTAAATAATTCATTTCTTCATTTGTGTCGCTTAGCTCAGCAACAATCGTTTGCTACTGAATACAAATTACTTACCAAAGAAAAATCATTAAGTCCTAAATGTAGCATTTTATCATTAACTCCATTTTTAGATGATGGATCAAAGGTAATGAGGGTCGGTGGTCGCTTAGATGCCTCCAATTTTACATACGAAAAGAAACATCCCATTCTATTGCATGCGTCGCATCATCTAACAAAGCTGATATTTGAGTATGAGCACAGGCACAACCTACACGCTGGTCCTCAATTGTTGCTGTCAATTGTTAGAGACTATGTTTGGCCAGTAAATGGTAGGCATCTAGCGCGACGCACTGTTCGCAATTGTTTCAAATGTAGGAGACTACAAGGCAAGACTGTTACGCCAATAATGGGTAATTTGCCCTCTCAGCGTGTTACACCTGATTTCCCATTTAAGACTGTCGGTATAGATTTTGCCGGACCGTTTTACATTATCAACAGGAAAGGTCGCGGTTCGAAAGTAATAAAATGTTACCTGTGCATCTTCATCTGCTTGAGATACAAATGCGTACACCTAGAGGCCGTGTCCGATCTTACAAAAGATGCGTTTATACTTACGTTTCGTAGATTTGTTTCTCGGCGAGGAAAGCCAGCGGAGGTCTTTTGCGATAATGGACGGAACTTTGTAGCAGGAGCCAAGGAGATAAACAATTTTTTTAAATCCAATCAGGAATCTCTATCTGATTTTGCAACCGATGAGGGAATCAAATTTATGTTTTCACCCTCTTATGCTCCTCATTTTGGCGGAATCTGGGAGGCGGGCGTAAAGTCTGCAAAATTTCACATAAAGCGAGTAATGGGTAACTCCCATCTGACCTTTGAAGAATTGTTGACTCTATTTGCGCAAGTAGAATCTATCCTAAACAGCCGCCCCCTATGTCCTATTTCTTCATCACCCGACGACTTCCAAGTCCTCACTCCCGGGCACTTTCTCATCGGTCGACCTCTCACTGCACTGCCGTCACCTGCTCTGGAAGACTACAACTTAAATCATCTACAACGCTATGAGCGACTTCAACACATTCATCATCATTTCTGGGTACGCTGGCAGAAAGAGTATATAGCTGAATTGCAACAACGCTCTAAATGGAAGACTAATTGTACCCCCGTCAACATTGGAGATCTGTTTCTTCTCCAAGAGGACAACGTCCAACCGCTTTGCTGGCGCCTTGGCCGCATACAACGACTGTTTCCTGGTCCCGATGGAGTGACCCGCGTCGCCGATGTCAACACTGCAAGAGGATGTGTTCGCCGCTCTCTAGTGCGCCTATGCCCTCTACCCACGCCAGAAGAATTGGGCCACTAGCTAGAAGATTGAAAGATTATATCTTTCAACGGGGGGAAGATGTTCGCGCCTACGTGAACTATTATAGCAACGCATTTCCGTCTTCTCTTGCCATTTTATTGCTACAGTCACTACCATACGTCATTCACACGATTCATCTACGTTCCCATATTTTTAATTCAAATTTAATCGAAAAGCGAAATAAAAGAAGAGTTCTACAGACTATTTGGTTTCATTTATGTCCAAGAAGAGACAAAATGTTTCCTTCTCAACCGTGTACCTACACGCAGCGATAAGACCCCATTGTACTTATAAAAAATGATGTAGGTATTACCATGTACGAACTGCAATTTCTTTTTTTGAAGTGTTAAATGCACTTCAAGTTTTTTTTGTCTATCTGAGTTTAGATATATACTTTTTAGGGTTTGGTACCCAAAGGGTAAAACGGGACCCTATTACTAAGACTCTGCTTTCCGTCCGTCTGTCCGTCTGTCACCAGGCTCATGAACAGTGATAGTTAGACAGTTGAAATTTTCACAGATGATGTATTTCTGTTGCCGCTATAACAACTAATACTAAAAACAGAATAAAATAATAATAATATTTAAGTGGGGCTCCCATACATTGGACATGTTTTTTTTTTGCCGTTTTTATAGATAATGGTACGGAACCTTTCGTGCGCGAGTCCGACTCGCACTTGGCCGGTTATTCTTTAGTTAAGTATCAAACATATCTACAGCTAAACACCCCCCAGCTAAGTGACGGCTACACTCACTCGGCTTTATTGGTTGACAGGTGTAGGCTGCATCCGTAAGCCCGGTATCAACTAAAGCGGTGATAGGCTGAGAGTACACTAGAATTTTGAGGCCGTTTCTGTTGTCGAACTAATACTTGTCGTATGTACAGTGAAACAATGACTTGTCGAACTATATTTTTTCGACTTAATTTCGTGTCGATAAAGAACTGTCGAAATTCAGAGGGACTTCAAATAACTAAAAATTACAATAGGTATATTTAAAATAAAAAAAATATTATAGTAGCGATTTAGATAATAAAAGACGATTAAAATAAGGTAGTACCTAAGACGTTTGCGATTTCTGCAATAATCTAGATACCTAGTTTTATTCTTCAGTTCCCATCCCTAACTTACATTCAATATATTTTTGGAATAAAATGAAAATTGAATAACTACTCAGTTTGTGCAATAAGTTTTCATATTGTGCAAGTCATTCTGGTTTGTCCTAATTCATTACCATGAGAATATTACTATTTTTAACCCCCGACACAAAAAAGAAGGGTGTTACAAGTTCGACCACTATGTATTTCTGTCTGTGGCACCAAAGCTCTGAAACGGGTGAACCGACATGGATGCGGTTTTTTTATTTGAAAGCAGGTTTTCTAGCGATGGTTCTTAGACATGATTTATCGCGTCAGGGTTTCCTACATTTTATATTTTATATTATCCTAGCTACGCCCTTCGGTTTCCCGGGATAAACCATAGTTAACACAGGCTATTTTTTTATCCCGGGAAACCGCAGAATGCAACTAGTTTGTCCATAGTTCTTTAGTGCAAACTAAGCCTTATTCAGCTTTGCTTGACTAGCAAACCTCCCGTTCCGACCGCACTATTCCCTGCCGTCAATGACGGATCAAATTAGGGATTTGGACGCTGTTGCTGCTGCCGTACCTGCAGGTGAGTTTGATTTGTGGTTAAGTTTTAATAGACAGCCGGTAATGAAATGGTTTACAATAATAGACAAGTACAGAAATGTATTGCTGGAAGGACTGGACACAAAAAGCCTTAAACCGTGAGGAGTGGAAAGAGGGTAGGGAGGCCTTTGCCCTGCAGTGGGACAAACCAGGCTTATAATAAATAAATAAATAAACAGAAATGTATTGATACGGTGGTAAAGATTCATAGTAGGTAGCAGAAAGTATTTACAACAATTATGTTTTTCTTGTTTTTTTTTAACCCTGGACGCAAAAAGGAGGGGTGTTATAAGTTTGACCACTATGTGTGTCTGTCTGTGGCACCGTAGCTTTTAAACGGGTGAACCCATTTGGATGCAGTTTTTTTTATTTGAAAGCAGGTTTTCTAGCGGTAGTTACGTAGACATGTTTTATCAAAATCGCTCCATCCGTTTCTTTTTACTTTTTATTGGTTTTTTGTGTCGAGAGTTTTCTAAATTTTAGTTTATTGAAATTCGTTATTAGAACTGTGCCGTTCGCATGGCGTTTAGTTTCCCTAAAGGAATTGGCAAAACAGTAAAAATAATAACCAAGACTCCATCAGCAATATTAAGGTGAAAGAGAAATCTCAACGGACTGCGATACAGAAGCTTTACAAGCGTTTTACGATATCTTTTTATGTTGAAATATGAGGGGAATCACCTATTAGCATTGCTAATATTTTATGCGGTCGTAACAAATTGTTGCCGAGACGACTTCACTGTGCGAGGCAGTACACAAACTTCAGATTCTAGAGAGCGATAAAGCCAAGCCAATCTCAATCTCGTTCTAGCGGTGGTGACTCGACACCTGATGATGCCTTTTGTTGACGGTGAAACACGTGTCGTACAGGAAGGGTTATTGTTAGGTACAGGTATACCTTATTTTATATACAATATTAAACTGACTATCATATATATATATATATATATATATATATATATAATAAATGAGCGAGGAATTTTATTTATATTTATTTTTCATTCATTTTACATTTACTATCTACCCCCTTACATATTATATTATTCAACCTACATGATATTCAGCGCAATTACACTAGATATTTTAATTTCGTTTCAGATTAGAGAGCGAAAGGTTTATCCTGTCTGAAGAAATTACTCTTCGACAAAAGGATAGCGGGACATAATGGTGGGTTATTATGGGTTCTGTATGAAATTAACACGAGTGCGTTTACCCTCTTTGCGTAAGCTTATGTACTGTTCTAATATATACAGTGATATTGCCGCATTTCCGACGCCTTGCTAGTTTGTATACGCAATCAATACCTAAAGATAGGCTCATTATTCCGCTTCCTTATAAAGGGCGGAATTACGGCTGGGCATAAAAAAATATAGGCGGAGGAAATGTGCCGGGTAGCTCCGGGACTATATTTTGATACACTGAAGTAAATATTACTGATCGAGTGAAATAGTTCGTAAGGGAAATAATACTTTTGTTTTTTGCACGACTGGCTTAAATATGTTTAGGTGTTTACGATGACGACGAGTTTCAAGTCCTTCGTGCTTTTTTTAATAATTATTGGCTTGCGTGTGACCGCTATCTCTCCTGTTGTTAAAATAAATGAATTTATTTATTATTATTATTATTATTGGAATAAATGCTGCTACATTGACATGCAAGAAACATCGACATTTCACTCAAAATTGCTGTTGTGGTGTAGTGGTTAGGCAAGTAGGCTCAATCCTCATACGTCACTGAGGTTGCGGGTTCGATTCCCGCGACGGGTTTAATGTTTGTGCTCAGAAAAAAGCGAAAGTAAACTTCCTAATTATTCAAAATTTTAGCGAAAGTATTTCTTTCGTGTCTTGGTGTTGTGGGACCAAGTCATCGTTTAATACCTGGTTCCCTAGATACGGGAATCTTAATTGATCTACAACTAAGTATGCGTGTAAGAAATTGTACATAGCGATAAGGCTGCCCATTGTTCTACCACTATTATTATTTAAGTAACTGTAAACCTTTGTCCTGTTTTGGTATTCCATAAAGTATTATGTTATTGTTTTATAAGTATGTGATCGTTGGGTGAACCAAAAATCACCTTTAACTATATTATTTTTTTATTTAACTGAGTGACGAGACGAACTGGTCATTTCCCCGATGGTAAGCAATACACCTGACCATAACAGTAACAGCGCCACCCAGGACTTTGTTTTGCAATACCCTGCGCGGGGTTGCACTGCGCTCGTCACCCTGAGACAATTAGCTGTTAAATCTCATGACGCCCAGTAATTTCGCTGGCTACAATGCCCTTTAAACCGGAATATAGTAATGCTTGCGCACTACTACTTCGAGGAAAAATAGCTGGCAAAGCGGTAATCGTTAAATCTTCGAACATCCGACATGCAAACATCGGACATGCGATAAGTTAAAATAAAAAAAGCAACATAAAATATTATCCTGGTCAATGCCTGCAAAACACGAACCTCTGAAATATATATTCAGTCCGCGAAAACCAATTTAAATCCCGAAATTATTTTTACGTAAATCGTTCAAATAACACGTTTTGGGAACAAACGGGCCGTGTCGACACGTCGATGGCGTTGGATCGCGTTTCAATTCAATATGAATATTGATATCAGGACTTTGGAGGCTTTTTATTGGAAACTCGTTTGTGGAACAACGGCTAAATGTGCAATTTGTCGATACATTACGCGTAAGAGCATAATACCAGTGCAGTTGAATACACATTACAATGTAAACCTACCTAGGTGTACCTAGTTTTTATAAAAGGCCGTTTGTGATTTTAGCTGAAATAACAGCATTCATTTGTAATAATAATATAGGGTCAGACCAAGTCCGTGAATATATTAATATATATGTATATAGGTAGTCAATGTAAATAGCCAATCTACATAGCTAATCACGTGCTTGTATATTTGTTTAAAGGTAGTGGGCTATCGTTTGAGCACTAATGATGCCGGGATAGAACTGGCGTAGAAAAAAATGTAGTCACTCGTCTTACCTACCTACTCCGTTTATAGGTACTTCCGGGAAACGTAATACAGAATCCAGCGAGGCCTCCTAAGCGGTATGTATACTCTATTCAAAATCAATTCAGGAAAACTTCATCACGGCCATGTTCTCTTCGTCACGCCTGTTCAAACTTCAAACACGTCGAAGGCGGCACCGTGACACTTGTTCCAAGACCGTCCCGTCCAACATTCCCAACTCAAACACGCCAATCCATCACGATTTTCAATCAAATTCCGTCAAACGAGCCGAAAGAAATCAGAGTCAATATTTCTGGATGACGGACCCTGTATTAATCCTCGTTTAAATCATCCCGGAACGTAGGTAAATATTGGAATCGGAATGCTTAGGATTCGGCGGTGAAATTGTATTTCTGGTCGCATTAGACTCATTCCGGACGATTTTCCTTTGATGCGATTGGGTAATGTACAATTACGTTATCTATTTTGTATCAATAAGTTGAGGAAAAGTCTGATTTTATTACTTTCTCGCACGATCTTTTCGTTCTTTTTGCCAATACATCCAGAGCCTACAGAGCTCCGAGATACTGAGAGGAGTAAGAGGTCTTCTCGAGCGGCGAAGTCTAGCAGTAGTTCTAATAGTAAAGTATTATAATTATAGAAGACTAGCTGCGCCCCGCGGTTTCACCCGTGGATTCCTGGGATAAAAAGTAGCCTATGTCCTTTTCCAGACCTAAAGTACCGACATACCAAATTTAATCAAGATCCGTTCAGTAGTTTGTGCGTGATTGAGTAATAAACATCCTTCCATCCACCCATCCATCCTCACAAACTTTCGCATTTGTAATAGGTATTAGTGGAGTGGATAGCATAGGATTAGAAGAAAAAGATGCCTCGAACAATCCGCTTCTGCCAAGTATCCAACTGGCGCATATGAAACATAGATATTGTTTTAAATAACTCTCAATCTCTTGCTATATCTTCTGGGACTTCAGGGTAGGTAAATTAGTGGCTCTTTTTCCAGTCAATATATATAATTAAATAAAGTTCATTTATTTCAAGCGACCTGGTCCATAGTATTTTTTAGTATGTATGTAGGTACATGCAGCTTACTCACTATGTTAGTTTACAATTAAAATAAAAAAAAAAATTAAATTGTATTGCATTGATTAATGTAGGTACCCAAATTAAATACAGTGGTAGAGTCATTGTGATAAATTGAAGTTCATAACTGTGTCTGTGATGCGTAAACTGAATAAATAATTTATATACCTACTAAGTAATACTTTATATTTGTATCTTTTATAATAAATAACCGGCGTTAATGAGTTAATGAGGCGTTAATGAGACCAGTTAATGAGCTACTACTTCTTATCAGCAAATACTGAACACGATATCTTGCTCAGAGTAGTGAAGAATAGGTCTTGCCTGTAATCCTAGACCAGAAGATCGAGAATTAATGATATGAAAATAAATAATATTCCTATAACCTTTATGTTTACTAATTTTATCCCTTCATATTGACATGAAAGAAATATCGTAATGATTTAAACATGATTGCTTTATTTATACGAATCTTCTATGCTCTCATCGTTTTATATGACTATAACAAACTGCCATCACAGACCATCCACCGACCACTTTTAAAAGCCACTTCATCAGCCAACATTAACGTAACGTCCAAACTCAAAACATTATTAACGACCTCTTAGAGGCTACTTATATTAATGATATAGAAGTAGGTAGGTACAATACATAGTACATTTATAAAAGGGTAGGTATATCATATTTGCCATAGCGAATTCCCCGATAAATCATAATGAGTGCTTCCTTTATATATTTGTCAACGTTTATCCCGAGTTGGTCTGAAGTATGGCCAGCTATTAGTGCGACTCCATCTTGGGCCATTCAGGGCAGCGTTCTTGGGCCTATTTGTCGTCGAAGTCGTTGATAAATGGGAGTGTCCCGGCCACTGGAATTAACCAGTAACATCGAGAAGGCGCTTGCGGTGGAGGTAGGTACGCGGGAGAAAATATACGGGTAGAAATTTAATGCGGGACTGCTACTGCATTTTCTTTCCTGTTAGATGTGGTTTCAATTTTTACACTGAATATTGTAAAGATATGAGCGGTGGATACTATACATGAGAGTTTCTTTATTCATATTTCAAGGAGCAAAGAATGTTGAGTCCATGAGGCCGGCCATAAGCAAAGCCGGTCGTCGGTTTGTTCATTTCTATTTGCAGCAGTTTATGAAAAGAAAAAACATTTATACCTACCTCTAATAACGTAGAAAGATCTTCAACGGGTTTAAAGTTTAAAACTACAAAATTTAATTATATTTTCCAAAAAATAATTATGTTTTCCAAAAAAGGAACAATGGGAGCTTCTGCTTAAAATGTGAAGTAACTCCTTACGTTAAAAATCCTTACGTTCTAAAATTCAGGTCAATATTCGCATCTTGAACGGGTTTTAAAATTTAAAACTATAAATAGGTACATTAGTTATTTTCCAAAATAACTGTGGGAGCTTCTGGTTAAAATCTGAAACGGCTCCTTAATCCTTGCGTTCTTAAATTCAGGTCAGTACCTATTATCATTACCGTTCCCGCACACAATACCCTCCCGTACATCCCACGCCCACATGCGAAAATAATATTTACCATCACGCCACTACCATCCACACCATTCTGGTCCTTACCCCCCTCAACTTACCGGCCACTTTCCCACCCCGTCTCACATTTCACGTCGCCCATTATGAATGGTTATTGATGCGTTTTTTTATCGATGTTATGTAGCAGTACTTTATCTATTAGACTACGTATGTAGAAGCTTTTAACGTTGATTTGTTGAATACATGGTTATTTATGGCGACCAGGAAGCGGAAAATACTTTATTGTCGGAGGTTTATTGACTGTGACGTCGATAAGGTAGAGTTTTAAGTGACTTGGTTATTTTGCTATGGCATCATTTTCGGGAAGTAGACCTTTGGGCTTATTACTTCATATTGGCCAAAGTCGACTGCACAATCAGGTATCAAACGTGTGTTGTGCAATAAAAAAATACACGAAAGGTAAAAAAAAGTTCCCGAGAGAAACTGAGTATTTTCAACATTCTATGTAAGCCAAGTCTTAAGGATCTGACCCATGTAGGATGATCGGATCGGAAGACCTATCAAGATTACGTCATCATCAAAAAGCTGCGGAAACACCCGAAGCGTTTGCCTCTGTCTTTGTCGATTTTAATGATCGAAGGCAGAGAGCTTCGGGTTTTTACAGCTCTTCGGTGATGGTTGGATTTCCAAGAATCCTACCGGTCAACACCGGTGACCAATCCTTTCTCACTGAAAAGTGATTAATTATAAATTCTATTCTCTTAATCTAGAATCTTGACGACCTTTTTGGAACAAAATAAAGAAGCAGAAAGATCAATTTATGAAGAAAACGCAGATGACGGGAGACGTTGGGAAACTTTGCTACTGCAACATTGTTGGTTCCTAGATAAAAATTGTATTGTTGGTTATTACATGACATGCAACATTGTTGAGGCTTGTAAGCTAAGATTTAGTATAGTATTACGTCTTTGGCTTGTAAGAGTTATATTACGCACCTACGAGCAATGTATTTTTTTTTAATTCGCCCGTTTGGGCAGGCTGAAGTCTCTAGGGCCATACCGCCTTGTCTTACGTAGTTTTTAATTAATCATTTGAAAAAGTACAATAACTTCTTTCGTTTTTATAGACATCAAATCCGAGGTTGATCTATGATCCGAGGTCAAATCTGATTTCTTATTATTTTTTAATATTGAGTTATGTCCATGTTTCAGTTACGAGCAATGCAAGCTGAAAACTTATGCAACGTTGCAAGTCTAAAAACATGTTTTTTTATGTTTCTTGATAAAGTATTAATTATTTATGAAAATATTGTCATCTTTCTCAGAAATAAAAAAAAAATATCTGCATGCTACCTGTATGTGACTGTACGGGTTTTTTGAAAATGAATGATTTTTAACAAAATGAATACATAAAAGAGAAGGATTAAAAAAAATACACGTGTATCTTACTTACTGACATAAAAAATAAGCTTTAAGAAAACAATATTAGTTAATTTCATACATTTATTTTCGGTCCAAAAAACAATATTTACATATATTACTATTGATTCTACAAACTATGATATTACAAAGTGATTTAGAATTTTATTAGAAAGTCTTGGTAAAATATAAAATAGCCCCTTAAAGTACTTTTTAAATAAAATTTAAAATGAAAACATTACATTAGATATATCCACATATTAAAATACCTATTTTTATTTTAAATTTTATAATAACTTTTTTTTACAAAAGCTGACCATAAGATATCACAAAACTGAAGCAATGGATTTGAAGAATTAGTTATCAAGCTCTTGATGGGTTAAAATTACTTTCTCTACAAAAATATATTGTACTTTATTTTTAATGGCAGCACTGATTAGCACATCGCATATTTTGTGGAATGGCAATAACAGAAAGATTGGGCCGTGTAATGGTACTTTTAGGACTTTAACAGACGATAGAACTTAGTCTGACAGACTTAACAGTGTTGCCACCTCAGATAGATACAGACTAAAAAGTTGCTAGATTGAAACATAAAACAATTTTTAGTCTAATTTTTTTTTTATATTTACCATGTAATTTTCTTACTCTAACTACGCTTTCATTATCCGACGTAACAGAATTAATTGAGGTGGCAACACTTCTAAGTCTGTCAGAGAAAGTACGATCGTCTGCTAATTAATACCTTTCCAAGTGAAGATCGGATTTTCCAACAAGACACACTAATATATTGTACTACCGAGTCTTCCATGTACAGGTGTTCCATCCACATCAGTTTAATATTATTTCACAGCCCAAATCCAAGCGTGCAAAATATATCACATAATATTAAGTATAACAAACAATACAAGTGTCATTTGCTGCGTATCCCAAAGAAGACTTGTGATGTTCAGCAATTTTTACTAAATTAAAAATCCTAATATATTTATATGGACTTATTTTCGTGTACATCATGCCTCGAAAAAGTGGTCAATCCTTCACTGCTGACGACGCCATATGGCTGATAAGTTCAAAAAAATCTCGAGATAAATATTGTATATTCATAAGTATTATCCATATAGCTAACAGAAGGATTTCACAAAAAACCAACTAAGTTAAGCAATGAACTGCATGATCCGCTTGAAATAAAAAGAAAAATGGCTTAATTACGCAGTTTTAGCAACAATAATAATGTATCTCGACCTCGACCCTAAAGCCGGTTTCTCATTGGGTCGACACGACAGCGACACGCCACGGACACGAACGCCTGTTTCGTCGATGTCTTACCGATGTCGTACCGCGGACATTGGTCGACACGATTCGAGCTTCGATGATATGTTATGAAGTAGTTCGTACATTTGTTAAATTAATATCGTACAACAAAATGTCGATGCTACACCAAAATAATAATGGAAGGGACCCATCGCTCCGTTGTCGTGTCCCTGTCGTGTCGCTTTCGTGTCGTTGTCGTGTCCCTGTCGTGTCGCTGTCGTGTCGTTGTCGTGTCGACCCTGTCAATGAGTAAGCGGACCAGCCAAATGTGGCATCGCTTGCAGTAAAGGTCTTCAAATCCAAGCCCAAACATTAAAACACAATCACAGATATCTATATCATACAATAAGTGCCATAGCACGACTCGTCCGTTTCGTGTCTGTTGTCCCCGTGTGATGATCCTATGCGGATGTTTGAGGAAGAACCATCGGACTCCCAGAGACCCGGCGTCTCGATTATCTAGGGATTAAGAAAAAAAAATTAGTCTATGATGCTGACCTATCTGTACTCTGAATCATTCTGGTTTTTTTATGTTTAAGTATAATGCAGCAGGATTCTGAATGGAGAGTGATGACGTTGAACGAACCACAGTACAAACGCCAAGTTGTAGTGTGTATTATACATCACTGTATTAAGGTTTGAAGGGCAATGTTTCAAGCAAAATTACTGAGCATTCTGAGTCTCAGGGTGACAAGCACAGTGTAGTAACAAGATCTTGCAAACATGTTCTGGATGGTGCTGCAACTGTTATGGGCAGGCGTGTTGCTTACCATCAGGTGAAGGGCCTGCTCGTCTCGTCACTCAGTTGTTTAAAAAAACCAGTTGTCCAGACAGACAAGACAAATGAAATTGCTCGGGCAGGGATCGAACTTGCGTCTTCGGAATACCATCCCGACACCTTAACCACCGGGCCACCGAGTCTTAAGATATTCGCCAAGCATGCGCATTGAGTATCAATCCTAAAAATATAGCTCGCACACAAACTATAATTTTAATTTACAACTGGTTTGACTTACCTTTTGTGTGAGCTCTTCAAAAGCCAAATTGATTCCTTCTTGAGTCTTTGCACTGCTTTCTATGAACAACATTCTATGTTTCTGTGCGAATGCCTGACCCTTTTCCCTTGCTACTGCTCTGACCTAAGAGGAAATACATGATATTCAGACCAACAAAAGCATGAGGACTCAACTATCAAGAGGTTAATTGATATGCCAAAATCGTGAATTCCTTCAATATCCAAAAATTACAAACTCTGCTACTCTGTTGTTAATTCATAAGTCACTAAGGGCATTGTAGCCTGCGAAATTACTGGACATAACGATGAAACTTAATATCTGATGTCTCGGGGTGCAATGCAGTACTTTTATGTTTTTAAAAGATCTTTGGCACTGCAATTGTTACGGGCAGGCGTTGCACTTACCATGAGGCGGACGACTTGTTCGTCTCATTACTCAGTTCCATAAAATATATAAGAAGTGTCTTATATATATCTACATATAGGTTATAGTTCAGTCAATCTAGATTTTATTTATATGTTACATAAAGTGGACTGCAGGGGATGAAAAATATGTCTAGCGGAAAATACCCGGATTATCATATCAAAATGATTAAGCTGCATGTGGATCTCAAACTTAATCTCATCTTATCCATCTGCGGGGGGCACTGGTGACCTGTATTACAGGTTTTTCAAGAACCTACCTCAGGCACCAGTCTACCACAAAGATAGGTTAGGCCCTAATCTTTAACAATAGTCTTGTTAATTTAAATAAGTTATACTATATATATGTATATATAGATAGAATTTTTATTATTAATATTATCTAATTACAGTCATTATTAGGCAATGAGCCTGGTTCGGCAGCAGATACCTCAATATTATAAATTTGTCAACTAGCCAAATACACCCGGTCCTTTGGAAGGCTTGCGCGGGGACATAAGTCCAACACATAGAGGCCTTTTAGAGCATTTAATTTAGATATGTAATCATCATCATCATCATCAGCCCATCACGTTCCCACTGCTGGGACACGGGCCTTCTCTCACAGAGAGAGAATAGGCCATAATCCACCACGCTGGCCAGTGCGGGTTGGTGAATGTCACATATCCTTAACTTTTTGTGAAAAATTCCTGGACATGCCGGTTTCCTCACGATGTTTTCCTTCACCGTTTTAGAGCGAGTGTTAAATCCGCACATAGCTTAAGAAAGTTAGTGGTGCGGGGTCAGCGGGATTCGAATTCGGGTGCGTCGGATCGAAAGTCGCACGAGCTCCCACTGAGCCACACTCGCTCGCAGAATCGCAGAATCAGATATGTAATGGGCAACACTTATCGGGGACTGTCTCTAAGTGCAACATTAAGAAGATGAAATCAAAGACAGCCCCTGATAAGTGCGAGGAATATTATCGGAGATATGAAAATTACTTATGATTGGGCTGAGGTGAATTTTTAATGGAAGAGAACTGGTCTATGATATGAGACTTCGGTACCTGCAGTTCCGCCTCACAAAAAAAAATATTTAGGCAGGTGGTGACTCGCCACCCACTAAACGGGCCTCCTTTAAGGGCCACCAATCATTGGCGACGAGAGGGGCAACGTTGGTTATTATTATTCTTACCTGATCAATTTTGTTACCGACAACTAAACAGACAATGTTCTTCTTGGTTGTGTAAACTTGCAGCTCCTCTACCCATTCTTTTAACTTGTCTAAGGTCTTTGGGTCTGACACATCATACACTAAAATAGCACCGTGAGCATCTCTGAAACAAAGCAATTTGTTAAGCGCTTGTTGATATATTCGCCGACAACCCCTCTCTTGTACCATAAGTGAGCGAGCGAGCGAGTGTGGCTCAGCGGGAATTCGTGCGTCTTTCGATCCGACGCACCTGGGTTCAAATCCCGACTCGGCCTTGCACCAAGTTAAGTGCAGATTTTGCACGCTCCCTCTAAAACGGTGAAGGAAAACATCGTGATAAAACCCGCTTACGCGCTTTGAAGGGGTAGGCTTTGGTCGTGACCCACCGCACAAAGCCGTCAAGCGACCTAGTCGTGTTTCGGGATGATGTTCGGTGAACCGTCGGGGAGACGGGTCTGAGCAGCCACTCAACTGCCGTCTCTCACTAGATATATGTGCTCCATCTTAGGTCACATCATCTCTTCACGTGAGGCGAGATAGTGGCCAAACATAGATTTATTAAGAGTATAAAAATATATATATATAATATATATATATATTTTTATACTATTATATATATTTTTATATATATTATATAAGTAGGTAGATAACAAGTAGAAAATGGTAATTGGTTGGTTAGTCTTCAATTTGTACATTTTTGTGCAGTAGAGCATTAATTATTACATTAATCAAAACTTACATAATTGAAATTCAAATGGAAATTGTTTATTGTTATAATAACGGTACACACCAATAAAAATTATTACACAAATTAAATAATTGAAATACACAATAAATTAAATGATATATGTAAAAAAAGATATTGAATTACATTAAACAATGAATTATGTCGCTTTTAGCGATAAGTACGCCCATTGTACTTTAGTTTTTAAGTTGTGTTCATTACTTACTGATTATTTTTGTTCGGTGTACAATGAAGTATTGTGTATTGTATGTTTGTCAATAATTACAGAGATTAAGATGTCAGAAATTATAATTATAAAGTCATTAACATATCAATAATAATAATAATATGTATATGATATTATTACAAACAACCTCAACACTGGAGCAGCTATGCCAGCGCCCCAAAGCCGCACTCCGTTACTTCAAAGAGTTGGGATGGCTTGGGTAGATGCTGGTGGGGGGAATGCACAATACACCCCATGCGGGACGTCAGTGCAGGACTCATCGCCCCGTCATCGAATAAGAATAAGAATATATGATATTATTATATAATACAAAGCACTGAAGGAAGGGCCAAGAAGTCCAGAGTTCAAACCTCGGCTGAAGAAACACATTTTGCATACCTAAAGTAAACTTTCACCGAGCATGCATTTGTAATGCCTGAGAGCAAATATATACATTACCTGTAAAAACTAGAAGTCAAAGTCCTATACCGCTCTTGCCCTGCGGTATCCCAAATACCGAGCTTAACTTTGAGTCCGTTGACCTCCATCTCTTTGTTATTGTAGTCAACTCCAATAGTAGCGGGGAACTGTGGCTTGTAGTCTCCTTTTGTAAACGCTAGGATTATGCTGAAAAAATTTCTATAGTTAACAGCCATTTAAATTAGGCACAATTAGGGATAAACTCTTTTGCTCTTTCCATTATGTTGAATTTGGCAAGTTGAACCCTTTGGATACCTAAGGTATTTTGTGTAGTTATATATTAGTGAGGAAACCGGCATGTCCAAGAATTTTTCACAAAAAATCAAGGACATGTGACATCCACCAACCCGCACTGGGCCAGCTTGGTGGATTATGGCCCATTCTCTCTCTATGAGAGAAGGCCCGTGTCCCACTAGTGGGAATGTGATGGGCTGATGATGATGATATATAGGTATATGTTGTGTTTTCTATAGTAAAATAAACATTTGATGCAGTTTTCTTGTGATCAATGATGACAAAGATAGATAGATAAACACTATTATTTTACTTAAAGATAGAAATAAAGTACAGTAAAATGTTTACAATGGTGTAACAATGCAATGGGCAGTTTTATTGCTTAAAGAGATCTCTTCTAGACAACCTTCGGATGGAGAGGAATAAAGGTTTGATGTTAAGCGACAATGTGGCCAAAAATGAAGCACACATTTACAGGATGATAGCAGTCAAGCAATTGCTTAGACCAGCATCCCTAATGGTTCATCTAACATCATGCCAGAACATGACTATGTCATTTGGCGGTATTGCTTTGTTCAGTGAGTGGAATTAGGTAGACTGCGGTCAGAGCCTACCACTTCAAAGTTATTGTCAAAGTACAAATTAAATAGCACATGCTATTAAATACCTAGCACATAATATCAATATAAAGTAACACAAGTAATTATAAAGCTAACTACCTACTTTATCATCATAATGTAATCTTTCAATGTTACTTTTATATAGGCCTACATTTTAAAAATATGCGTAGTTAAAGAAGCGATGTTTCACAACGAGGTACAATCATAATAAGCATGACTCAATGATCAAGTACATACCTAACGAATGGTACGGAAGTATTTTGTCATTTTTAGGATGTTTCGAGGCACAAAAATAGCTTTAAACATAAAGTAACTTACCTAGATTTACCGACACCACTCTCCCCTATAACTAGGATCTTCAATTTCGCTACGTAATCCATTTTAAATAGATAAAATCAACAGAATAAGGCCTTTAGATACCAAAATGACTACTGCTGCAATACTTGCTCTTTGTGACGTACAAACCAAATGTTTCTAGGTTTTATATTCAATAAAACAATATGAAAACACAAATGGCTGGTCTAACACACTAAATTAGCCAAAAAAATTATTAAAATAAGCTCAGATATATAATATTCTTCGATTTTTAACACAAAAACAAACTTTTGCTTTGATAGAATCTGACAATGACAGTGACAGTGATGGAAGTGACGGACATTTTATAATGGATGACGTGTGCTGCGTTTCGTTTCCGACCTTACAAAAGTTAACTTTAAAAATACACATATAATAATCAAAATTGTATTTTTCAACCAAATTCATTTATTTTATAAATAAAACATAGTCACATTTATTTAACTTTAATTTTAGAAGCTATTGCGCAGGCGTAACATGATTTTTCAAATTGAAATTGTAATCAACCTGATAAGCAAAACTAAAACGCATCGCGCTGCCTTCGCGCTTCAGCACTTCAAAAAGGGAAGAAATAAATATATTTTTTTTTTGTGTTTTTATATTCATGTGCCCAGTGCCACCTAGTTTCCTAAATGCCTTGACCTATCTCCGCTTTCAATAGAAAGTATCCCTGAATGAAAATAGATCTAGAGACATGTCGCCATGGCGTCAATAGGGTTGCGTCCATTCAGCCCAGTATTTAGGTCTCGAGTCAATGCAGCGAGAGGACAAAACGTTTCTTTATTTCATTAGAATGCATTCACGGAGCGGGCCATTGTGCTCGGCATAGAGGCAAGTGCACCGTTCAACCTCCTTTCTAAACAATTCACTGTGGAAAAGAAAATGAATTGCGTTTTTAAAATAGCACTTTATCGTTTTCAGAGATGGAAAAGTATGAAAATGCACGAATAATATCATCAAATAAGTAACTAACCCGTTTCTTCTATCTCATAGCATCATCCTCTCCTGGTATTTTATACTTACCTACTAGATACCTACTTATAAATAGGTTTCTAGTTATACCGATCATTAACCATAATCTATCATTTCATTTACAAAGGCTATAAAATCATATAAATTATCATATTATGATCGCTTTATTTCGATTATATCGCTAGATAAGGCCGCCCATTGTAACACTTTCTTTAATTGTTTTTTATGTACCTAATGTCTAATTTTATTTGCAATAAAGCGTTCATCTATCTATCTATTATTCCAGAATAACCCCTGTGTAGACAGATAGGTCGACACAGTCTACTTAAATTTTGAAAGGAACTTGTAGATTTTTGTTATACTTAGTAGAAATAAATAAAATGTTAAATATTTGCACTTCTGCTTGCAGGCTGAATATTGATACTAATAGATTAACTATTGAGACCTGAGTATGTAAATGTATTCTTGCAAATAAATTATTAATGTTGATTTTTTTATTTTTAAATATAAGTAGGTACAGTCAACGACATAAGTAGCTGAACTTTTACAATCTTTCAATCGACAATAACACTGAAAATATACAAATTACATGCATTTTTTACAATTTCCTTATTCGCACTGGATATTATCAAACTTTAAATGCAACATTTAGAGAAATAAGCCAAATATCGAAGGTGTAGTTAATCAAAGATTCACAAATGTTCAGTTACTTTTGCCGCTGACTGTACCTACATAATACATGTATAAAACAATTTTTAAAGTTACATGTCATTATAATGAATGTGATATTATATATATATTATTAATGTGATTACTTAGCGAAGTGGGTAGGTACCTACCTGCCTAGTATCTACTAGGCACCTGCCTAGTACACTACAGTAGGTACACTTCGCTTAGAGTTAAGTAGTTAGGTATCATCATCAGCCCATAACGTTCCCACTGCTGGGACACGGGCCTTCTCTCATAGAGAGAGTGTGGGCCATAATCCACCACGCTGGCCCAGTGCGGGTTGGTGGATGTCACATGTCCTTGAATTTTTGTGATAAATTGTTGGACATATCGGTTTCCTCACGATGTTTTCCTTCACCGTTTTTAGAGCTAGTGTTAAATCCGCACATAACTTAAGAAAGTCAGTGGTGCGGGGCCAGCGGGATTCGAACTCAGGTGCGTCGGATCGAAAGTCGCACGTTCTTCCTCTGAGCCACACTCGCTCTCTAGTTAGGTATAACTATGTATAAATATTGGCCCTTTATATTTCAATCATACCATGCACGCTTCTTTCGTCTGCACAACTTTCAATCAATCTCGCATCCCATAAACAGTTTGAATAGAAGACAAACAGGAAGCAAGCTCAGCGATTCGCTAGAATGGGAGCAATTGAACGAATGACCGGTTGAACGAATGAACGAATAGAACGGCTGGCGCGGTAGATCTTGCAGGTAGGTAGAGCTATTATTTTGATTGGTACGAGAGTTACGGGCAAGGATCGCTTCGTTCGAAGAAATACCGGTTCTTTATAGGTACAGTAAACAAAATACCGATAGGTAGGTATATCAATTTTTATGAAGGGTACCTACCTAGGCGCTTATATTTGATAAAATTTTAATGTTTGTACATCATTTTTCGAACATCCAGGACAGAATGCAACAACCGAGACCGACGCCGACGGCTTAACCACACAAACGTTCTCCCATCCAAGTTGCGACCGTTGCTTCACTTTAAAAGATGTTACAAAAGACTAGGCGAGCTATGTAACAAGCGCTTCAAGAAGAAGAAGGACAAGTGTTTGTTTTCGAGATAAGACGCTAGTCATCTAGCGTCATGTTGCTTTCATTGGCTGGTTTTATGTCGATGGTAAAGAAAATGAACTTATACAGGCAAATCTTTATATATTTAATTACATTATTAAAATTATTATTTATTGCAATCGATAATAACAAGACATTTTCTCTATCGAAACTTTCTGGTTCAACTTTAAATACCGGTTCCCTATAAAGATACCGTGAGAAAATTATGGGTTATGACATCCCAGGCCTGTGGGATAAGGCACAGAATTCTGATAGTATTACGAGAGTTCTAAAGTCGAGTTTCAAGTTGGGTTCAAGTTGAGATGCATGGGATTGGTTGGATGATGGATATAATTTACATGATGACTTGTACTTTAAGTTTGAGAAACGAGTAAAGAGATAACTCCGAACCTATAGTTGTAATGGAATAGAGACTAGAATCGCGTGGATCGACACTTTTGAATGAATGTTCTAGAAGACTCATTTTGAAAACTTTCTCTAATTGGTTCCTACTTACAAAACTCATGAAAGGGCAAAGGTTTGTTTTTCTAGTAAGCGTTAAGTTCACTATGCTATCCACGCTTAGAAGCAGGTAATGTAAAATCCCTAGCAGTAATGTAAAACCCCTCATTTCTTCGTGGTTCAACTCGGTCTTACCCCTAGAATGTTTATAAAAGCGCGGATCGAAAAACTCGCGAAGGAGGTCCTGAATGGAGCGGGCCTTTACGAGGCAGAGGCTATAGAGCGAGTGTGGCTCAGTGGGAGTACATGCGACTTTTGATCCGATGCACCCAAATTTACCAAACAAAAAAAGAATTATCAAAATCAAACTATACTCTGTAAAAAGTGATGCGTGGTCATACATAAAAATGAATTTTATTGCGTTATAGCAAGAGTCGCTATTTGTTTAAATTTCTTTGCGGAGTCATACTTCTGTGCCTTAGTATTCTGTGCTTATACTTTTTTTATTTTACACTTAATAGATCTATGTTTGGCCACTTCACATCAGGCGAGATGCCTGATGTGGCCTAAGATGGAGCACATAGATCTAGAGAGAGACGGCAGTTGAGCGGCTGTTCAGACCCTTCTCCCCGATGGTTCACCGAACATCATCCCGAAACACGACTAAGTCGTTTGACGGCATGGCTTTGTTCGGTGGGTGGTATTACAACCACGGCCAGAGCCTACCACTCCAAAGCGCGTAAGCGGGTTTCATCACGATGTTTTCCTTCACCGTTTTAGAGCGAGCGTGCAAAATCTGCAATTAACTATAAGTCATATACCGATATGACTTATATATCATTATATGTATACCATAGCTTATACCAATGCTGAAATAGCTAAATAATTACTTTATTCAAACCCATATTACCTCAAACAACGATTAACCGAATAAACTATGTAAAATCGGCCCTGTTTAATCACTACCGACCGCGAAACCACTAGAAAGGCAGGTGGTTAACAGTCAACAAACAAATCGCAGCCAAATATTTAAATAATTAAATGTTAGCCTTGATTCCGTTTAGTTGGGGATCATTCTGTGGTTGGGGTTCGCGGTTTTGTAGCGGTCGACTCGTGTAATGTAACAAAATGTAACTATTTTAGTTTTCGTAGCTCAGAAGTACCTACCTACTTGGTACTATCAAGTACATAAGGCGGGCTGATGAGCGCAATCCAATGCTACGCAATGAAAGAAAAGAAAGAAAGAAACGCTTGCTTTTTTACTGACTTCAAAAAGGAGGAGATTCTTTATTCGATTGTATTTTTTGTGTTTGTTACCTCAGTACTCCGTCTTTTAAGAACTGATTTGGAAAATTATTTTTGCGTTGGGTTCAGTATAGCTATGAAGTAGCCCCATATAAATTTATCGATATTTGAAATTCGACTTCAAAAATACTTTGAAGTCGGTTTTTTTTTATAATAAGAATTATTTGAGTTTTTGGTGGCACTGAAATTGTTATGAGTAGGCGTGGCACTTACCTTCAGGCGAACGACGTCTCGTCTCATCATTCAGTTCCTTAAAAAAACTAGCATATATAAAAGTGCTTTACTTACCTAAGTATTGAATATCTTCGGTCCTGGGCCAGTTAACCATTAAAAATATCTAAAAGAGGAAGCTGGTCCGAGTCTCTTTTATTTATTTTTTTATGTTGACCCGCTGGACATAATTCCTATAATATTATGCTAATAGCTGTCGAAGACCAGAACACGCCGGCTCGAAGGTTATGGGTTCGATTCCCACTGTAAATTCTTTTGTATATACATTTTTCTATTTTTCTGGGATACCGACCTAAGATTTTACTGTATATCTACCTATATTTTGAAATTTTGTTTTCTATAGTGGCGCCTGTCGCGGCGCATGATTACGTACGAATTAAGTACTCCAGCCCAGAGGGATGCTTTTAAAAAAATATATTTTAATTTACTCTAAATTTAATTTGAAAAATATTAACATAAAATTACAAAGATGGAAACTCGTTCGAAGTATGAACAGAGAATGCGTTAAAAACTAAAAGTAAATTTCCATTCGGTGCCCAATTGACGTCAATGGCCAAGTGCTGACACCGCGCCTCGTGCTCGCTGGGTTGCCAAACTGGGTCGCTGCAAGCGCATCGCTTTCCGTATGTTAGCCTTGCGTAACTCCTCCCCCCGAAGAACAGCGACTATTGAAGCTTGTCGTAAATTGAGCTGGGGGTTGATTGGGATCAACCCTGCTTGCTGTTGGAAGGGCATATACGTGCGTCAGTTCAGCTTGACTTTGTTCTGGTGATTTTCGTATCTTCTCAGCTGATTTCGAGCGATATGTCTTGTAGAGCAAGCCAATGATGAGTGCACATGCACTGGTTAGAACCACGTACATAGGGATCGTTGTGTGGTATAAGCTGTAGTCGACATCGTGTTCCAGTTTCAATGGTGGCTGCAATGTAATCTTCTTATTGATGGTATGGAGGTGGTTTAAGTCAATGGAGTTAAGTTTAAATGCTGGGACTGAAGATGGAGTGGCGTCGTCATTCGCAGGTACGTTCATCAACTTGAGTGCTTGTCCCTTCAGTCGATCATTACTGTTAGAAATCCTGAACTCTGACGTTTCCAAGTAACATCCCCTGGGAATAACTGCGAGGTAGCTTCCCTGAAGTGTTCTATAAAGGTCTTCGCCACACGATAGGTGAACTTTCGTGGAGACAGGGAAGCTGATGCTGTAATGTTTTTCGTCGAGTTCTTCGTATGCTGGCTTCTCAAGTGTGACAGTCGTAGGGCTACATTTCTCATTCCGTTGTTGCGTGGAAATGAGATGCTGGATGCAGTCGTCTGGTGAGTAGCTGTGCAGACTCAAGTGTTTCACAGAGGTGCCATTTGCTCGTCTTCGGGCATTCAGCCTCTATGTACTTGAAGTCTTTCTCATCAATTGCTAGGAAGGGATATGGAGGGGTAAGAATTTCATGGTTTCCATTAGGGATGATAGATAATTTATACAAATCATAAGAAGAAGGGAGTACGATTGGAAATTTATATACTACTAGCTGATGCCCGCGACTTCGTACGCGTAGTGGAGTATTCATCCTGCATCCGAACATTTTTCGTCCCATCATATTCACGTGTCAGTTCCCGTCCCGCTCCTATCTCGTTACCGTACCTTACCGCTTCTGTTCTCTTACCTTCTTATTATCTTCTACTCACATCCTGTTATCTTCCCGCTTCTATAGCGTTACCGTAATGCTCTGGTCCTGATTCCGTCCCGCTCCTATATCATTATCGTCCTGCTCTGCTACTAATCATATTCCGATCCTAACCCTTTATCGTCCTCCCTAGCGAACCTCCTACCGTGTTATAGTTCCCCTCCTATACCGTTATCATCCCCTTTTTGTCCCTTTGTCATCCAACTCCGGTCCCGATATAATTACCAAATTTTTTGGCCCTAACTTCATTTGTGAGTCATGTGTTTATAGTTTCTTTGACCAAGTATCAAACGTACAAAATGCTAGCGTAGTAGTTTGAAACATATTACAGACTATAGAAACCGGGTGGAAATGAAACGTCGTCGGGGGGAACCACCACGGACCCTTTACGATTCGTAATACCAGTAATACGTACAAACGGACGGACGGTGCGGCGCGCGTGGTCCCGGTCAGGGTTTGTAATCATTTACATGAGTTTGCGGTGCGGCGGCAGCGCCGGTCCGGCGCCATGTACGTACATGAAGCCTGAGGTACAGAAATCTTTGAAACCTAAATCTCCTATTAACATATACATAGCTGTTGCCCGCGACTTTGTACGCTTAATAAAATAATTCATTTTGCTCCTGGCTATTTCCGGCTGCTCTCGCTTCTATGCCGATTTTGTCCTGCTTTTATCCCAATTCTATCCCGAATTCATCGCGTTTCTATTCCGATCTCTTTCAGCTCTTATCTCGTTTTAAATAGACAGAATACTTACATTATAAACATATATTTTCTTTACAAATTTTACCATCCGTTTAAATCTATCAGGGGATGGTATTCAAAACAATCGTAATAATACATGTGTCAATAGTTTTTTTGGCTAAGTATATGTAAGTATTTTGGCCAAAAGTCAATCGTCGTAGCTCCAGAAAAAATATTGTATGTCACAGGGAAATGAGGATACCAGGGATTTCAAGAAATCTCTAGGGATACGACGTACAGTTTTAATAAATAGGCTCTCGCCAGAACTCTCGCTTCGTCATCCCTTCGCTCCACTCGCGCACTCGACCATCACTCCACTCGGGAGGTCGCCGGCTCGCTACGCTCGCCACCTCTCCCCCTCGCTTCGTTCTGGCCTTGCGCACTCGTTCTGCTCAGGAACTCCTCGCGAGCTCCTGGCTCCGCGCTTTTTATATACACTCTAGGGGTAAATGCTAGTCGGACCGCGGAGAAGTGGTCCTTACCATACATGATTATACCATGGTTTTGTCGTATCCCTAGGAATATCGCGAAATCCCAGACATTCTCATTTCCCTGCGACACGTACGGTCAATGACAAAAGTTTAGTATTCCTTATTTTTCTGAATGTTGCATTTTAAAAGTCTTTTAAAATCCTGTACGAATAAGGAAATTGCAAAAAATTGCATAACGTTAGAAATCATTTATTTTGCCTGGTCTATAATACAAAGTTTCGCTTTCACCTTACAAACAAAGGTTTTCCACACAAATATTTGCCATCCCGTTAAGACCTTTTAAGATGTTTAAAAATTAGTGAAACATGTGCGTATAGTATCTTCGATTAGTATATATGTACCGAATTTCATAGTCATAGGTTTAGAAATAAAATTATTATCTACCTTGTTAAACGTTTTTAGAGGTTAATTAATATAGCGAGTTTCGTTTTAATTTATTACTTTTGTTTGGTCTGTATACGAAATTTCATTGCTACAACTTCATAAACAAAAATTCTCCACACAAACTTTACCACTCTGTTAGGGGATGATTTCAAGACATGGTGAAATAAGTGTTTATAATTTTATTGGCTAACTTATAATAAATTTCAACATTGTAGCATTAACAAATTTTTGATACCTTCCACCCTGTTTAACCTTGTTAGAGGGTGAATTTCAAAAAATGGCGAATTACGTTTAAGTTTATTTCTTTTGCTTACTCTGTGTACCAAATTTAATTGCCATAACTTCATGAACAAAGATTACCCATATACACTTAACCACCCCGTTTGTACCGGTTTAGGGATGATTCCAGCAAAATGGTGAAACATGTGCTTAAAGTTTATCTGTCTGAGTATATGAACCGAATTTCATCGTCGTAGCTTCAAAAAATGTAACTTCATTTCACCCTTATTAAACCTAGTTATGGGTAAATTTGAAAAAAATTTGAATCACGTTTTAACTATCTCCTTTTTCTTAGTTTGTGTCCAAGTTCCATCATAACCACAAACTTCATAAATAAAAAAGATTTTCTATACAAACTTTACCACCCCGCTTGTTGGGGGAGGATTTAAAAAAATGTGAAATATATATCTATAATTTCATTGGCTAAGCACATATACCACATTTCATCGCTGTAGCTTAAAAATAATAATCTTCACTTTCCACCCTGTTTCAAACCCTGACCCTGTTAAGGGATGATTTTCAAAAATTATAAATCACGTTTTAATTATCTTCTTTTACCAAGTTTTATCATAGCCACGAAACTTCATATACAAAGATTTTCTATACAAATTTTACCACCCCGCTTAGGCTTGTTAGGGGATGATTTTCAAAAAATGGTGAAATACACTTCTATAATATCATTAGCTTACCACATTCACCTCATTTCATCGTTGTACCTTAAAAATAATAATCTTTACTTTCCACCCTGTTTAACCCTTTTAAGGGATGATTTTCAAAAATGGTAAATTACATTCTATTAATGTTTTGTTAGGTATGTACCAAGTTTCATCGCTATAAACAAAGATTTTTTATGTAAACTTTACCACCTCGTTTAACCCTGTTAGGGGTTGATTTTTGAAAAACGCTGAAAACTTATTTTTAAACTTGATCAAACTTAATTTATTTACCCTGTTTCTTTACTATAGCTACAGTGTCGCATTAATAAAAAATCCTACTCCATACAAACTTTGCGGCCCTATTTAATGACCTTAGGGGTTGATTTTTGAAAAGTTACTGAAAATATATTTTTATATTCTTATGTTTAGTCAATCTACTAAGTTTCATAACTTTACTGAAAAAACCTACACCATGAAAACTTTACGACCCCAAGAAATGACCTTAAGGGTCGAATTTCGAAAAATGCCGAAAACAAATTCCTAGTATTCACATGTTTAATGCTCACACAAAATTTGATAACTACTGGTCAAGAAACAATCACCGTAGCATACATTATATTTTCCGCATTCCAATCTAAAAAACCACACTAAACCCCCTTTAAGGGTTGATTTTCAAAAAACTGTGATACACGTGTTCCTTTATTTCTTTTGCATAGTATACTGCCAAAGTTTCGTGACCGTGCGACAAAAGAATTTTTTTTCCCCATACATCCTTTATGACCCCATTTGACCCACTTAAAGGTCAAATTTCGAAAAATCCGTTCTTAAATGACGCCTTCACTACTTGTAGAATACGTGGTCCAAATTTCAGGTTTCTATGTTAAGCGGTTTTGGCTGTGCGATGATTGTAGAAAAAAACCCTGTTCTTTTATTATATAGATAACTACCTCGTTGCCTACATAATACGAACCTAACTTAATAATATCAAAATATTCTCTATAATCTAAATCTACCACTTTCTTACGGCCATATAGTATGTTCAATTTACGAATTATGTCGCGAATTGCATACAAATTTAAGACCGAATGATGCGCCGTGGATGCTCTAATGAACGCTAAGACATTTTGCAATTTATGTAGTTCCTGTGAAATAGAGTCAACGTTATCTGTTAAAATGATAAGGACTTGAGCAAAATGGGCGTACTTTAGTAGATCATAGTCTCTGGTAGCCTCAACTTGATTTATTTTACTCACAAGAATATTTATTTTATTTTGGTTGTCTACCATACTATCTGAATTAAGAAACTCTAAATTAAGGATCATGGTAATCTAAAATAATTAAAAAAATATATATATATTTTACCCTTTTTAGTGCAAAACAAGTTTTAATTAAAATAATTTAAAAAGTTTTTAAAGACAAGCTTTTATGATCTAGCAGCCACATCATGACGAAGTTTAAACGCTATCACAATTAAATGCATGTACAAAAAAAATTTCATGTCTGTCCTATTCTCTGTTGAGGAGTTTCCTCGCCGCCATGTCATGATGGAATTTAGAACAGGCTATTATGGTTAAATCTATTTACAAAATGTTGTGTCTGTACTATTCACCGTTGAGGAACTCCTCAACGGTGAAGTTGAGTTGCGTTGAGTTGAGTGAAGGTGAGTTGCTTCACCCATGGTTGACTTCCGGCGAGGGAACTCCCTCGCCGGAAGTCAACCCTGGGTGAAGCAGGTGAAGCAGTCGAATACAAACCGCCACCTGTAGAAAGTCGGTTACAAAAAATACAAGAATCGACTTGAAGATTAAAATTATATTTTTTGTTTTGCTATTTTTTTCAAAAAGTGCTGTATGAATTTTGATAATTTATAGGGACCACCTATGACTTACAATCAAAAAAAGAATCATCGAAATCAATTCATAATTGGCGGAGTAATCGCGTAACAAACACAAAAAAAAAAAAATTACCGTCGAATTGTAAACCTCCTCCTTTTTGGAGTCGGTTAAAAAGAAGACACTTGTTTCACATCGATAAAAATTCGTTTCTATATTATTTATACTATGTAGGTAGGTAGGTATAGTTTTCAAAGAATAATTAGGCCCACAAGAGTTGAAGAGTTCAAAAGTTTTTTCTTCAATTTTGGCATCACAGACGCACTTATGAACGTCAATTATTACAAACACAAAATCTATATAGTTAGTATTCTTTGTTGTGGGGTCGATCTATGAGGGAGGCCTATGCTCACCAGTGGACGTCTTTCAGCTTATGATGCTGATAATGACGACAAAATTATCTAAATAGGTACCTTTATACCTGTACAACACTAACATAGAGCTATCTACCTAGATACGTAAGTGGATATAGATAACTACTAAAGACTTATCTATAGGTGTACATCTATACCTACCTACTCGTGAAAATGTTCTGGAGCGTTTCAGGTCTTATGCACTTCCATACATAATTTAGCTTAATTGCACTATCATCTCGGCTGGGTATTTTCGGATGTTCTTAGTTTAATGAGTTTAAAGGCGGCCCTGGCGCTTTAAATGCGAATACCGAAATAACAGTTTAAGAGTTTAGCTATTGTAAATACCTACCTATGTACCTACTGTTATATATGTACTATGTTGAAGGGACATCTCAGTCGCACTTCTTGTTTGACATTTTTATGAGAAAAAATGGATATATTTATTTACAGAACCAATTAACAATTATGTACAAATATATAGAATGATAAAAACTATACTATCATACAACAAAATTAAAAAATTAAAGTAAATATAAAACACAGAATTTAGGTAACCGTCCGCCGTCGCAGATGTCGGCGTTTGACATTTTGTTAATTTTTATTTATACTTTATTGTTATATTTTGAAACACTTTAAAGGAGTTGAAAAAAAAAGACATACTCGCAGAGTTTCTTTGTGCTATCTTCTCTAGCGGGCGTATTTCCGAAGCACTGGTAGAGTCAGTTTTTGCATTTCTTTTCTGGGCCCGAACTTCTATTTGATTTGTAACTATATGTATATGATGTTTAAAAGAAATAATGAATTTTCTGTGCCTATTTAATAAATGACTTTTGACTTGACTTGACTCCACACGAAATCCAAATAATTACTTTTTTCATTACCTGATAGGCATTTGACTGCAGTTTCACCTGATGAAAAGTAATAACGCGGTCGATTATGGATCACGCTAACCTAGAAGATACCGATTAACTCTGGACTTGAAGATACCTTGATTATAAGAATCGGGAAACAGAGAGGCTGGTCAGGTGTCCCATTTCTAAGCTGTTCGTGTTATGAAAGTTGAAACGAAAAGCTTCGTCCTTGCAGGAATAATGTCAACTATATTAACGGATGCCGAGTTTCCGTACGTCTTGTTGTCCGATGATAGAAAGGAGGAATATGATGATAGAAATAGAATTAACTCGTGTAATTCCATCGCATACTCTCCGTGATGTATCCTGTAAAATACTGACAGGATGGCAGTTTTACGTCGATGATCTTTTTTTTAAATCTTTATTTATTAAAAAGGTGATTGATCAGGGCCCTAATTCACTATGACAACTTGGCGATTCCTTGCTTCAAAATCACGTCTTCTTTCATTAATAAACGACATCTCTATGACGCATTCATACATTCATATAACGCGTCATAGAGAATACAAATTTCGCAGATGTCGGTTATTAATGAAGGAATCGACGTTTCCTCGAAGCAAGGAATCGCCAAGTTGTCACAGTGAATTAAAGTCCTGACATGATCATGGCAATCCCATCGCATACATCTACCGACTAACCTCGGCGTTTTATGGCAGTATTGACGAATTTGTATAGCCGTCGATGTTCGAAGCTCTGAAGTTTGGCTTCAACCAACGCATACTAACTTTTGCTCAACTCTAAGTTTGCGACCCGTTCAATAATTGAACTAGTAAAAAGTACAGGTGAACCAACTCGTATATTTTTATTCCTGTCAAAGGGTCGACCAGAAAGTCCTTCGGAATCTTTAAGAATCCATTCAGAATCGATAAAAGAACTCTTTGATTGCACGCCCCGTGTTGAGTCGTAAATAGAGTGGTAGCTTATAGGGATTGGCCGAATAAAAAACGTGATAGGGAAAATTTGCTGGTCATTCTTTCTATTCTGTGGTATTGGTCGGATGGACTTGGATGGGTGACCTTTTATATGGTATTTAGGTACATTTAAATCTGCGATACTTTGCTTGACTGGTCAAGCTAGGCCATCAGTCCGGGTGCTGTCTTAGGACAACAGTCGTTGCCTAGGCCATGTCCGGAGGACTTCAGTAGGTGTATAGACTCACAACAGAAGGAAAGACGAGAAAAAATGAAGCGCCTAGGATTGAATTTCGCGTTGAAGTAGTTGAGTAGTAGTTGAAGTGTTTTGTCGAAAGGACCTAGATTACAGTTGATATAAAATTACCTAAACTCACATGTATTTCTTTTTTTTTATTTGGGTCTAAGTGGAGAGATGGGCAAGTTCGCCTGATGACGCCATGCCTGCCCATAACAATTGCAGTGCCACCCAAAACATTTAATACCATAAAAAGCACTGCGTAGCACTGCATTGCGTTCATCACCCCGAGACATCAGATATTAAGTCTCATATGCCCATCAATTTCGCTGGCTACAATGTCTTTTAAACTTTAACCACAGAATATTTAATATGCCGAAACACAGTAATGCTCACATATCTTCTTATATCACTACGTATCTTGTTATTTATTGTAAATCCTCAAGAATATTCTAGAATGTTGAAGATCCGTGTAAGATCTGTTTTAGATATTTATGCCAACCCGCCCAACCTACACACCAGAGAAGCTGGTAGGTATGTAAGGCAGCTTACAACAGGAGTAGGTGCAAACATTATTTAAATAAATAAATAATAATAAATACAACAAACAATCACATACATAGAGCCTGGCCCCTAACTAGGATTCCCTGTAACTAGGGAACCAGAAACTACGTGGATCATGGTCTCACAATATCCGGCCACGGAACAAATGCTTGCGCTTATTTTTCTGCGCACAAAAATTTGTCCCGACGCAGGAATCGAACCCGCAGCCTGTCTATCCAACCTGCCCAACCACTACAACAGAGGCTGTCTACTTAGTTTATCCAGCACATCCATATTTAGATTATTTTCTATTTTATTAGTGTGTATTTCATGTAATTAGCTTATGTAAGTGCAATAATGTATTGAAAACCACCGTCCATTTATTTTTGCCTTATTCCTCTCCGATTGTCTGAAGAGATCGCTTTTAGCGATAAGACCGCCAGTTGTTACACTACTATTAATCATTTACTGTTAGTTTTTTTTTAATTATCTGTGTGTGTTTCAATAAAGATATATTTTCATTATTTAATTTAATTCATATAGCGGATTACCAAAGCACATCTCTAGCCGTAAACGGTGTAAGTTCGGATACTTAAAAATATTATCTACATAAAAATTGTCTTTTACGATACGAGTGCAGCTACTACTTTTATCGCTGTTATTCGGGAGCTATATTGTTGTAAAAGTTACGATCTGGTATTTATGTCAGTTTGTAATTTTGCTGTTAATGGTGTCTGGTTCGAGTTTTGTTGGACAGTAAAAAAATCTGTTATGCGTGGACTTATTTATAACCAATATCAAAAAAGAGAAGTTCTCAATTTTGCGGTATGTTTTTTTTTCTTTTGTATGTTTGTTACGCGATTACTCCGACAAATATGAATTGATTTTAATGATTCTATTGTAGGTCATACTTCTGAGATGGTCCCATATTAGACAGTGCAAAGACTTCCAAAGTACATCAGCCATAAAAATTATGTACAATGCACTCGTCCGGAGTCGGCTCGAAACGAACGCCTTCATTTGGAACCCCCATGAGGCTAAATATAGTCTTATGGTGGAGAAAATACAAAATAAATTTACTCGTTTTTTTGTATCTTAAAGAGTACGGGGTTTATCCTTACTATCCGTTGATGTACCCGAGCTTGTTCGTCATTGGCATGGTCGGGTACGGGAGGCTGGCGGTGAGGAGGGACGTGGCGCTTGCGCGGTACGTGTGGCGCGTGCTGTGCGGCGCGCTGCATCACCCCGAGGTGCTGGTGGCGCTGCGGCTGCGCGTGCCGGACGGAGCCGGGCGCGCGCGCCGCCGCGTTGCCACACTTGAGGTGCCCGTGGCGAGAACGAACCTGCTCAAGTTTGCCCCCTTGTCACGCGCCATAAGACTAATTAACCTATTGTCGGAGGAGATTGATATTTTTAACTGTAGCCTGTCGAAGTTTACAGAAGTGGCTCGAATTTTTGTTGAAAATAATTATTTATATTAAAACTGAATATTAGGTAAGGTACTTAAATATTATATAATAGCATCGTATTGGCATTTTTTAGCTGTAAGGATGTTATTTATTATGAATAAAATAAAATAAAATAAAATAAAATAAAATAAAATAAAATAAAATAAAATAAAATAAAATAAAATAAAATAAAATAAAATAAAATAAAATAAAATAAAATAAAATAAAATAAAATAAAATAAAATAAAATAAAATAAAATAAAATAAAATAAAATAAAATAAAATAAAATAAAATAAAATAAAATAAAATAAAATAAAATAAAATAAAATAAAATAATATAAAATAAAATAAAATAAAATAAAATAAAATTTTTATCGCAATTGATTCAGCACTTTATGAAAAAATTAACAAAAACCAATATAAGTTTAGTCTTGAAGTCGGTTCTTGTTTTTTTCTAAAAAATATTATTAAATCATACATTACAGGAAGCGAAAATGGTTCTACAGAAAGCTGTGCTGGGTTATTAAAAAAAAATTGTTGATAATAGTTATTATAATGTCAATGAATTTTTAAATGACAAGTTAAATTGATTTATTATTTGTTTCTATTTGACAGTTTGACATTTGATATTTATACAGGCTGGGTTTTTGAGACGGGACAGTAAGGGCATTTAAGGTATGAGTACTAGAAATGACAGAAATCTCCAAAAACTATCCCCAAACATTTTGTACGGAAAAACAATAAATCAGCTCGAAATATTTTTGTTGCCAATTGATGCTATTTATTACTGTGACTCTTTGAAGCCAACTGAAGTTTGAGTACAGAGTTTTTTTTACTCTGAATACATTGTATATTTTACCATATTTATTATTAAATATATATATTAAAAAAAGCGGAGAGATTACTTATATATAGATATTTTAATTTTAATTCATTTTACATTTGCAATCAACCCCCATACATATTATATTATTCTAACAACAACCTACATAATATTCAGCGGGATTACACTACATATTTTCATTGCGTTTCAGTTATGACAGAAATGCTTTCCATTTAAAAAAAATTTTGCACATTTTTACGTTTTCATTCGGCATCTACAAATCAATTCAGATTTATTCGCGTCCATAACACTGGCCGGTCCAATTCTCACTACATAAACGTTTTGATATCATAATAAAACTGAATAGACGTATTACATTCAAGCCACAAAACCCGATGACGTTTTGAATGGCAATTTGTACCATTTAAAGCTGGACGAAACCACAGCGGAACTATAACAGTACCTAAAGTAGCCCTTAGCAAGGCAGGAGACCAAATATACCCTGTTTTATGAAATGAAAATAAAATAACTCTTTATTGAAACACACAGATAATTATTAGATTGAAAATAGAAAACAATATAACAGAAGTGTAATTGGCGGTCTTTTCGCTAAAAGCGATCTCTTCCAGACATCTGTGCAGTGAGAAGAAAAACGCAAAAATACATGGAGAGTGGTTTTCAATTGCTTAATACACTATTTTCGGTAAACAAAAGGGGTTATTTTTCGCCTCCCGTCCGTACTAAGCGCGTAGAAAATGCCCTACGATTGCCCATAACACTCCGTACCATTTGAAACTATGATTTGCGTGCGATGATCTACAAAAAAAGCAAAAATTTCGCTGAATTTATTTGTAGTTCGCTATAGATCATAATTCGTTCGTTCGTTTCATTTGGAATGAGAACGGGAAAAACGCAGTAGTCACATCATGGAACTAGGCAATGGTACTAGTGCAATCCCAATTTAGGTTCTTGGCTTCTCATAATCCTAAAATTGAAACGCAATGAGAAACGCGTTTCAGTTTTGAGATAAATTTCCGCATTGTCACGCCTGTTTCCATTACAATCCTAAAATTAGCTGAATGATATACCTAAAATGGCCAAGCAGTTTTATGTGTACGTGAAGTTTTAGTTGTCAAAACTAAGCTAAGAGCTGTGGATTCATCAGAGACAGGAATAACTAACTTACTAATAGTTTATTAATAGTTTCTTCTTTTTGTGACAATTGTAAATTTTTTAAAAGTAAAGTAAAATAAATACCTACTAATTAAAACTACAATACATATACGAGGGATTGTATGTTTACGGTCCAGGGTAGGTTTTTAAGTTCAGAGAGAAACTGACACCTCTTGACAAGGCTGATCTTGTGATCATAGCATGCACTTCAGAAAACCAGATACATTGGGTACTGCGCTGTTACTGTGACGAAGTCTGAATACAACATTGTCGTTTCATTTTGATGGACCATAGCTCTGTGCGATAGAGTTTCAAGTTATACGCTTATACGACCACGAGAACATTGTATTTTAACACTAGCCACTTTAACGCTGCATTCAACATCACCCGTATAAATATAAGAATAAAGTCCGGTATCTTTTGACTAAGAGTTTTCAGGGTTTTTGGTGCCGAAATGCAACGGACAGTGTGACAAAGTTGTGAACGTTTGTAGATACAAACTTGCAGTTTTCGAGCGTAATTCTTTGAGCGGGTATTGTGTGGTATACGGGTTATGAGGTTTGAGGACACTGGGTTCCGATTTATATAACGTTTTAGCTGGTTGTTGAGCGGGATTGGGTGTGTGTTACATACCTATAATTATGTATACCGAGACACCTAGAGTTCTGGAGTTTGTTTCGTCAATACTTTATTGTTACCTACCTACATTGTATTCATCTCGTATATTATTGTTCGTGACGTCTCAGTTATAGGTTCCGACTGAAAGTCAGTGCTAAGGTATTTATTTACCTTAGTTTATGCTGAGTCAGACCTTTTCCTGACATCGCGCAGCACTTCATTGTACTACTTACATATATTTATTGTGTAATATATTACTTATTGTTCTTATATATTATATTTTTCTGTTATGTTTAATTATGGTATTATTTGTTAAAATATAGTATATTATTGTAGTTCAATGTAATGTCGCGTGTATGTCTTTATATATGTGTTTTCTTTCTTTCTTTTTTTCTTTACATGTTTGTTACTGAAATATATATAAAAAGCATAAGTGAAGCCCTTGCATTACCTCGTGGTTTATATTTCTTTTAATTCTCTGTTGAAGCACAGAAGAGATAGAGAAGAGAAGAGAAGAGAGAATAGTACGTACAGTGAAGGTCCTCAGCTACAGGTCAATAGCTCCTATAGTTTCTTTATAGATAAAGTAGTTAGTACCATGTTTGTATGACGTCGTTTTCCAATTTATCATGCATGATTTTTATTTTCGTTATCTTATTAGAACAAGTAAAACTAGGATCGTACGTTATCTTAGAGCAAATAAGGTGCTAAAAGGAATGTAGCAAATAGAACAAAAGCTGCATAGGTAGATACCTAAATCACTCACGTTAATTCTAAGAGCACCTCTAAAAACCTGCATTTTCCTTCCATTAATCTGAAACTTAGAGTAATAAGTAGAAATGTAAGGACGAGAGAAAAATAAATAGAGAAAGAAATAAAATACATTTTATTACCATCTTATACAAAAACAAAAGAGGTAAGAAGGTTGGGTGAAGGTATATTTAAAATTAGATGGCCATAAAAGGACACCTCAGCATAAAACGCAATTATAGCGCTCAAAAGTTCAGTTCATTGTACCCTTTTTCGTTGCAAGTAGTTGCAAATTAATTCTATTAGGTAGGTATCGTAAGTTAAGTATCGTAAAACAATTATTAACGAGTATTATGACGGACGTACAAACTAACAGTCGTAATCGAAATAACCGACTTTGGAAGATATTTAGCCAACTGAGCTCCTGTGCAAAAGATCCCTTCTTCTTCTGCCTAGCGTTATTAATCTCAGCTTCAGCCGAGGTCCGCTTTTCTACTCCTTTCTCTCCACTTCGCACGGTTGTCTGCATCCTGAATTGATGCAAAAGATCTCTACCACTACCAAAAAACACACCTACTTCATTGGAACTTGCACGGTAGGTACACCAAAACGTTAGTTATATAGCTGTGGTTATAGTAGTATGGGTAACTAGCTGCGCCCCACGGTCTCACCCGCAGTTTCCCGGGATAAAAAGTAGCTTATGTGCTATTCCAAGTCCTAAAGTACCTACATACCAAATTTCATCAAAATCGGTTCGGTGGTTTTGCGTGAAAGAATAACAGACATAGGTACATCCATATATTCTTACAAACTTTCGCGTTTACAATATTAGTAGGATGGTGATGTCTTAATTATTAATGAACTTATTCTATCAGAAGAGCACAGACACTTGTAAGTTTTAAGAACCTAGTCAAAAATTACTACCTTTCCCAGAATGCTGCTGATAATTAAATTATTAGTACTTTCCTTGATTGTATGTAGTATATATGTGTCTATATCTATATATTAATTTATATATTATATATATATATATATATATATATATATATATATTATGTGTCATTTATAGTTCTTTCGATCCAAAGGTTGACTGGAAGAGATCGCTTTTAGCGATAAGTATAATAATAATTTATTGTTTGGTGTACAATAAAGCATTAATTATTATTATTACTATTATTCCACCGAAATCGACATCCACTAACCATTTAGGCATTTATTGGACAACCTGTATCATAATATTACGAATTCACTGGATATGTACAACCATTATAAATACCTACTTGATAATTACATCCTCGTTCTATCTAGTTCATTTCCAGCAAAGACTGGAACACGCAAAATTCCTTTCGTACCTTCCCCGATAGAAAAAACTTCGTTGTAAGTTACGACCCGCTGAGCGACTGAAATTTTATGTATTCTCAAAAGCTTATGTAAACGGTTAGTCTCTTTAGCTAATTTAAGAAAGCGGAGAAAATCTAGACTTGGGATGGAAAATGTTTAAAATGTGCCAAGCGGATTGAAACTTTACGATGTAAGAAATAGGGTACATTTGAGGGTAGATGTAAAGTGCGCTGGGCCCGTCAAGACTTCGGTATACAAGGGGTATTGGCATTGGCCTCTTGGGTTTCACGGTACGAATAGGGTGACCAATATTTTGTGGTAGACAAGACATGACACAACTGAGTGTGAACTGTGAGGTGGCTTATTTGATTCTAATTGGATTGATGAGTGGTGAGTGGGTTAAAGCCACTTAAAAAATAATAGAAGGTTTCAATACGATTGTATTTTTTTTTTGTTACTTCAGTACTCCGTCATTTATAAACTGACTCACTTAGCGTTAGGTTCAGTAGGTATAGCTTCAAGGTCGTTAAATTTCATCGATATTCGACCTTGGACTTCGAAGATACATCATTGAAGTCGGTTTTTTGTTATAATTTGATTTCACTTAAAACTCTTGGATAGTGAATATGACTTCATCGTTACATCAATGAAAAAATAAATAAAAAAAGAGCACTTAATATCAGTTCTTCTTATTAGCAGATATCAATGGTGCTACAAACAAAAAACAATGCTTCAAGCAGGTGATACAGTGGTAGACGGGGTTTAGTCAGTAGTGGCCTTGACCAAGTCTGGCACTACCTGGGTGGTCCATTCCCGGGTGTCCATAAATTTAATAACGAAAAGGCATCATGATCATTTATTTTTTGTATCATCATGCACATGTACATCATGCAATAGCCCAGCTTGTAAACAAAATGGGTGTTTTATTAGTTAAGATTTCTCAGGAAACGCGTAAATTGTGGCCATCCTTTGAAAGTAAAGAGACTATTCTCTTGTGTCACTTAAAATGTATAATATAGTAATCTATTTTATTCACAAAGTTATCAAGGTGACGTCAGAAAAACTTTCAAAAGAAACGTGTGGGTTGGGCAGTGTTTATTGACTTTAGGAAAAATCCCGACATAGGTACTTATAAAAAGAAAAAGAAATAAAATGGTAAAGTGGGTGTCGTGACATGCATAAGGTAGGGTTCCGTAGCCGCTGCTTTTTATACTAAGTATAATCAGAAAGATGACTAGTTGGGGAGCATAATTTGATAGTAACTATGTTGTTATTTCAATGACTTTCGTTAGAGACTTGCAAAACGGTGCAGTTGATGAAAAAGTAATGTAACAAATGTACCTATACAGTATCTTTAGCACGTTACGAACGTTCTATGCAACGTGCAACTAAGATGTGCGAAAGAGATAACATAAACGAGTTATACATAGGTTAGAAAGAGCGAAAGGAGAATAGATTGAATTCGGAATATTACAAAAAGTGCGAAAGAGATGCAAGTATGAACGAGTAAGTTAATTTAGGTAAAGAGTGAAAAGGATAGAACAAGACATTATACAGGTAGTAAATTTTAAACTTTCGCGATTCGATCACATAGTTAATGACAATAAAACGGGACTTGATCGCGCTAAAAACATTAATTTTATTCACCACGACGTTTCGACTAAGTTGCATCGGTCGTGGTCACGAGAAGACTGGAGAATGCGGGTATCAGCGTCGAGAAAGGCGGGCGTTGTCACCAACTACCCGCACTTGGTCTTATAAAAGGATAGGGTTGTCATCACGGCACACTACACTGACGATATCACTGGCTTTCGTCGTCGAACATAAACCGCGACGAGAAAATAACTCACTTCACTTGTTAATCACTGAGTTCCACACTGCTGCCAGTTTAAAAACATTAGACAGGTATAAAGGAAAAAGAAATAAATGACAATTAAAGTGAACGTCCTCTTTTCATTCAGTCTTACATTACTTTTATTTTGAAAGATCTATTCAATAATACCTTACACAAGGGGAGTAGTCTATTTTCCCCTCTTTACACATATGGGAACTACGTCTAACATGATTATCTATGACTTTTTAATTATTGTAAAGTTCGGATCTATATGTCATTGTAGCAAATTTACGATCATAACCTTTCTTATTATGGAACTGAGTGATGAGTCGAGCTTGTCGTTCGCCTGATAGAATGAATGGCCACGTCTGCCCATAACAATTGCAGTGCCACCCAGAACTTTTTATGCCATAAAAAGTAGTGCGTAGCACTGCATTGCGTTCATCCGCCGAGACATCAGATATTAAATCTCATATGCCCAATAATTTCGCTGGGTGCAGTGCCCTTCAAACCGGTACACTGTTATGCCTGCGCACTACAATTTGGCGGCTGAATAATTGGCAAAGCTGTAGTACTTACCCAGAAGGCATTCGAGATACCTAACACAATTAAATAACCGTAGAAGTTATGAGTTTGTGAATTATTAAGACAGACAGGACAGAAGGATCTTGTAAGGGTTCTTTTTTGGTTTGCGAAACCCTAACAAACTGATTTAGTACACAATTATTTGACATAATAACACAACATTACGTTTATAATCTTCATCATGAGGCCATCAAATTCCTGGGAAAAGGGTCTTCACTGGAAGAAATAATGTGCTTTAATTATGTACCAAGCGGGTCTTGGTGATTGCTTCCTGTTCTAGCAACGCAAGTGTAAAAACATTTTCAACACACTTGCTCATAAAGTGGCTCTATGGTCATCGCAATTAGACACAGAATGACACCCATAATCAAACTGTGACTTTTTCATTGCTATAACTCACTAGTGAGTTCATTGAGGATAGTGTGAGACCTCAATGAGTGAGTTATAGTTTTTTTTTTTAATTTTATTGGTTGAAGTTCTTTGTTTTTAAAAAAAGTTTTTATTCATAAAAATATCGTGTAATAGAACAAATAAATTAATGTTAATATTGCTTGCTCATTTCATGCAACTTATTTAAATAGATAATTTTAACTCGTACGTATTTAATAAATAAAACTTTCACTCAAATATCAATTTTGTTTTCTCTGTAATAAAAGAAAACTTTAAATTCCCCATTTTGTACGTGGCAGAATAGGCGCAAACCCTATGCGTGGAAAATAAAAAAATAAACCTCATCCCTTTAGTATGTGGCGGATTGCAATGCGCGCGCATAGGACAACTGATTAATTTTTCCCGCCATAGCGAATCATTTTTTACAACTCGTTTTCACTGTTGAAAATGAGTTTTTTTTGGTATTTTATTCACAAGTGTGTTGAAACGTCGTATGATACACGTGTGTATTGATGATTACCGCCCTCGGCTCTCTTAAGACTCTCACCTAACGGCTCGGGTCTCAATGGCGCCTCAGCGGTAATCACCAACATTACACACTAGTACCATAATGTACTATTAACTTGGATCTCGAACGACGAACCGTTGACGTGGACATCCCGAACACAATTCCCGTCGAAAGCTTTCTCATAAGCCGAATATTCGGCAGCACTACGTGACCGACTTAAAACATTCGGTATTCAGTAGGTGGTGCGAGAAATAAAAATTCCATAGTCGCTCCGCGAACTCCCGTAGATCACATAAAGTTATGGTTTACGATCGGATGGGACTCGAAATGTGGAGTCGATCGGCATTCGTGCTAATATTTGTGCTTAACTTCCAAGTTTATGTGCCACTTTCGGCTGAAGGAAGCTGTCTGTATCTATGAGCATTAATCAAAGGAGATGCCGACGCGTTATGTACCTAATGCCCGAATAATTTTATTATACCTACCACTTTTTGAACGTAGTAGCTCAAATACACACCAAAACAATATAGTCTTTTTTGGTTCTATTCCTAGACTACTAATCTATTTATTCTAGTAAATAAATAATTAATTTTTTAATTAACTTATTTTTATTATATATATATTTTTTTTTTAATTTGGATTATGAATTTTTTATGCATTATTCTTTTAATTAATATTATAAGTAATCTCTGTTACTCAGTAATTTATTTTTAATTCATTCAAATTATTGTTCCTAATCTGACATGTAACATTGTTATTCATAAATAAACTATGAAGTATAAACTAACTATGAAAAACTGGCTTCTTATAATACCTTGCACATCTGCAAGTTCAATTTCACTAACAAAACAAATTCTTGTCTCTTTAAATGTAGACCAATACAAAAGTTGATCCACAAAAAAGAACACGCACACTTGCAATGCAGTTTTATATGTCAAAAAGTGACGCTCATCTGGTAAAAGAGGTCATATTATGTCTTGGCAGAGGTTTACGAATCTATTTCCCGACTCTTTTAGTAAATACTCGAAGGGTTGAGTTAAAAAGGTGTCACAAGATATAAGGTGGGGGTGTGAGTTGACTTGAGAGATATGTTTATGACTTTTCAAGTGCGTATGGTATGAATTTTACCGTCTCATGAGACTTTCATAGTATCTCTCTGTAATTCTAATGAAGTCTTGGTTCACTTTCAGAAAGTTTGTGGGTTTAATCTGATAGTACCACAATAATTGGCATCATCATCATCATCATCACCAATTACGTTCCCACTGCTGGGACACGGGTCTTCTCTCATAGAGAGAGTATGGGCCATAATCCACCTCGCTGGCCCAGTGCGGGTTGGTGAATGTCACATGACCTTGAATTTTTGTGTTAAATTCTTTGACATGCCGGTTTCCTCACGATGTTTTCCTTCAACGTTTTTAAAGCGAGTGTTAAATCCACACATAACTTAAGAAAATCAGTGCGGAGCCAGTCGAATTCGAACTCGGGTGCGTTGGATCGAAACTCGCATGTTCTCTTACTGAGCCACACCACTCGCTCTTAATCACTCTATAATTGACAAATAGTGTCATTTGGTAAACAGTATATTTTAAAACAAAATGGACTGTTCTTGGATCTCCCGCAGTCTGCTTTCTAAGTGAACCTTTGCCCAGCAGTGGAATCAAGTAGGTTAATAAAAAAAAAGTGACACTCTTTAATTGACGGCAGTCTGGTTAGCAATGGCTTAATGTGAACGAATGAAAACCCAGACCCAGAACTGAAAGTCTTGCAAGCATTCACGCGACAGAAATGGGCCGAGAAAGGTTTGAATTTTAATGTAAGTGTAATATGAATTAAGGATAATCCCTACAACCAGAATTTCCCTTGAAACAAACACAATCCTTTATACTTTAAATAAGCAACGGTTTGACCCTCATCCTGATTCCCGTAACTGGACATGACTATCCGAAATTGGATAGTCATGTCCAATTAAGGGAATATTCTAGATGTACCGTTAAATTCTACAACTAATATCCTAAATTCAAAGGCTTCTGTGTAATAAGGATATCCGAGAGTGGAGTTAGATTAATGTTTGCTCTAGCTAGAGAGCAGCTAGAGCACGCTAGACACACGCTCTGTCATGCAATGTAAGCAGTCGAGATAACCTTAACTAAAACCGTGCGCAGATTTGCCTCATTTCGGTCAAATTTCTGCATTATTGGTATTTAATAATAATAATAGTAAGAAAGAACACAAAGAATAAAGGGCAGATGCAGAAGGTATTAGACAGTACCTACTCCTTGACAAGGCACGTATTGTCAGGAGGTTCCTCACTTTGTGGCACTATCCGCCGCTAATTTGGGCCCTGCCCCGTTGCCTGTGGCACTCTATGTTAAGATTTTTTGTAGCATATTTGTATATATTTACTATTATTAATTTTTAACGGGCCAAAATGCCTTTATTACTGAAAACAAACTACACTCTACTTACTAAAACTAAACTAACTACTTACAAGGAGAAGCAATTGGACAACCCATAGACTATTAAAGGCCTATGGATAAAAATATTGTAAAAAAGCCCATGCGTAAGAAAGAAAAAAAATATCTAAATAAGAAAGAAAAAACTTTGGTAGCGCAATATCCCCGCATGGACGCGAGCATTTTCAAAACACTTTAAAACAGAAAAAACGGTCAACCTTTTTTAGTGAAGGCCAAAAGATGAATAAGAATACCTATAATTTGGAATAATTAGCATTATCTTTTGTTACTAGTCCATTAATTTTTTCAACTATTCTGAGTCAGGGGCTTTATAAGATTGTATCCTTTAATGTCACAACAGAGTTAATAAACTCATTTGCCTTATGTTTTGTTGCCAAATGTGACAAAGGATAGTTTAAACTACGGCAATTTCATAATCCTAAGAAAGTATGGTTAATCCACCTAACGGGCGCAATCTCGCCATTTGGTAGAAGTCCTCTATGTTGTGTTTCATTGCCTTTCTACAGCTTTTTTACCATGGTGGATTAAAAGAGTGGATACTTGTTGATGTAACGACAACACAAGGTCATCCGACTAGGTCCTTCAGGAGAAATCATGTAGAATTTGAGGAAAGGCTAGCTATGGCGTTACTTTATCAGTTTGCTGGTTGCCTGTAGGAGAAAAAATAAATTAATTCAACCTTTTTTTAAATTAGGAACTTCTTTTTTAAGTACTTATAGGTACCAATTAAAATAAAAAATACAATTTATTTTTTTATTAAAAGGGTTTTAAACTATAAACGGTTTCTTTAAAACTAAGACTGCTTAGTCTACTCTGACTCGTATCTAAATAAGAAAAAAGAAAGAAAAGACATTAATTTGACACAATGATAGAATATAGTAATAAAAAAAGTATACGGATACATATTGGGCTTATTACAAAACAAAGATGGAATAGCGGTGCCAAATGGGATTTTGGTTCAGGACATTAATGTCTAGTGTCATTAAATTGACACCAGACGCTGGTTTTCAGCAAAACCCCAAGGCGTACGAACATACGGCATACGGCATATCTCTCCCAACAGAACCGTGAAAATACTCAAAGCATAAGCAATGCCAATTACTTCGAAGGACCAACTTACATCCATCCTAACAGTGTCACAAACAGCTTGCATCCGGAACAATGCAGCATGACGAGTTTAATTATTTGCCGTGGAATGTTCGAGAAACACTCGGGTAATGGAACGCCTTACATGAGAGCAGGGGCACACTGAGAGAAACTGTGGGCAGTTCGGTTTCTAGGCTTCATGTTTTAGTAGTGTAGGACGCCCACCGGCCAGTTGGAGCGACGACCTGCGAAAGGCGGCTGGAAGAAACTGGATGAGAAGAGCCGAAGACCGGGCTCAGAGGCATTCGTTGGGAGAGGCCTATATCCAGCAGTGGACGACTACAGGCTGATGATGATGATGATGATGTTTTAGTAGAGTCCTTTCAAAGAGCACATATAACGCTGTCTTAAAGAAATTCTAATAATATTATGAATGCGAAAGTTTGTGAGGATGAATGGATGGATGTCTGTTACTCAATCACGTAAATACTACAAAAGGAATTTTCATGGAATTTGATTATGTAGGTTCTTTTGGTAATGGAAAAGGTCATGGGCTACTTTTTACCGCGGGTATAGCTTTTACTAGAAATTAAACAGTTATTTCTTCTGAAATTAGTCTAGAATTAACATAATTATAGCAAATAAACTAGAAATAACAAATCAGTTTTCCGCTTATTAGGCCACAGCCCAGCATCTGTTAGATATTGAACCGAGAACACTTCGCGAGTTCTCTGGTTGGATAACACTTAGATTTACGTTGTGTACGTGTTTCTACGAATGCATCTGCATCTTGGGTATAGAAATGCCAAAGTGGGTACCGAAGTACCAAATTAATTGTGCTATAGATAGCTACCAATTGCAGATATTGCTCTTTGAAAGTTGCATGTGTTATGGTAGGAAACCTTAAGATAAAGCAAGTGAACGCCATCTCGGTTCAGGAGACTCTTCCATGCCCTGCTTCAGCTCTCATAACTGGGGCCTAGGCAACGGGTTCGAAGGCCGAATTTGAATGATGTTGAATGAGAGTTGACCGAATCAAAACTAATTTGTGAATTGATAAAAAATACTGCTGAAGTCATATCGATGATTTCAGTATAATTATAGACTGGAATACCAATTTTTCAACTCATATTCGTCATTTGTCTTAGCGGAATACCGTTTAAACTTTGATCAACTTTAGGCGACATCACAATAACATTCACGTTACGTTTGACGTTTTTTACCAAGTGTGATATTTATGAGATCGACTACAGATCGGAACTGGTATTTGAATAGTTTTATTATAGCAGAAGCAAGCTTCAGATATCTTCTTCTTGAATTCCTAGCTCTAGGTTACCTATTAATAAAATTATTCTCTTGAATTATGCTTCCCATATAGTATTTTTGTAATATTATTAAAAGCAGTGGCTATGGAACCCTGCCTTTTGCATGTCACGAATTTCACTTGTCCACTTTATCTAGAACACATTCTGTGGTTGCAAGAGAAGGTTAAACAATTGGAAAAAGAGTTGCAAAAAACAAAACCCTCAAAACGTTATAGCACCACAAGGTCTGTATGGTCACATACAAAACAATATCGCTCCTAAACCTTTGAGTAAAATCAGAGTGTATCAATTCTTCCTCGACGCACCCTTTCTGTTAAACATTGTTCGTATTACCTGGTTTTTACGGTTTACCCTTCGCATTATAAATTGCAACCTTCTTCCTGGGCGTAGTGGTTAATTTCAGGGGGACAGTAACCTGAAATAAAAGTATAATTTTCTTTTTAGAAGTGGCATTTTGATATAGCTTGGAAACCGTATAATTTCACTTGTTTTTAAACGCAAAAAGGAGCTTTCAAAGGGCTTTTCTTTCAAAAAGCAGGTTTTCTAGTGTTGATACTTAGATATATTTCATCAAAATCGGTTCAGCCGTTTTTTGCTTTTAGTAGGTTTTTTTGTATCGGTAGTTTTTTTTTTAAATAACGTTGTTTTATTCTTGTCACACTATCTTATCCTCCTATCTTTCCTACTAATTACTATTACTTATTATTATTACTAATATTATAAATGCGAAAGTTACTAAGGATGGATAGATGGATGTATGTTTGTTACTCAATCACGCAACTACTGATCTACTCACGCAACTACTTTAGGTCCTGGAAAAAGACATGGGCTACTTTTTATCCCGGGAAACCGCGGGTGAAACCGCGCGGCGCAGCTAGTAATAATATAAAAGACTTAAGTATATATTTATTATGTATATATTTAATTATATATTTTATAATTAGGCTTACATAATATACCTATACCTATTATGTATATATTAAGTTTATGTGGTTTAATGTTTCCTATAACACACTTTACTGCACCGCTACCATTTTTTCTTGCACGTCCTGGATGACTGGTAGAAAATGCTATCTAGCATTAAGTCCTCCATGTACAAACTGTTTTGTGCTAAAGTATAAATAAATGACGCTGAAAACCAGCCCTGTGTAAACTCACTAGAGTTTACACAGAACGATGCTGAGCCTACCCCTTATTGCCAAACCATAATACTGTATAAATATTGTAGTTATATTAAGTTATGTTAAGTTATTGGCAATAAAAATAATTTTCTTTCTTTCTTTCTTTCATAAATAAATACTTTAACTCTTCACGCCGCAACAGCTAAACGGATTTGGATGAATGGAATGGAGATAGCTTATACGCTGGATTAACAAATACGACTTTTTATCCCGGAAAAACGAACTTCCCGAGGAAGCAACTATAAACCGAATTCTTCCGAATTTACGACCAATAAATAAGACCAAACCAACCCAAAAAATTCTAACAAAATCTCTAAAAAAAAAATGCCCCTCTATTTCTCATATCTTCTGAGTAGTGGCAGGCCTAGCGCACTCCGCACTGTAGGCACGAAGCTACAAGTACATAGCCGGACACCGTCAGCGGGTCGGGCGTCGTTACACGTGCCGCGTCAGAAGAGATAAGAGCTATGCGATAGAAAGAGAGGCGCTCTGTAGGTTAATATGACTGGTAGGTATGCAGCGCTACGCGAACTGAATTGAATTTTATTGCGTCATAGTAAGAGTCGCTATTCGTTTAAGTTTCTTTGCGGAGTGATGCTTCTGTCCCTTAGTATTCTGTGCTTATACCGATGCTTTTTCGATACGGTGGTAGAGTCATTGTGATAATTTAACGTTCATAAGTGCGTCAGTGATGCCAAAATGATCAAAGAGATTTTGATTTTGATTTTTATTATGAATATTAACGATTTCCTTATTCTATTTTATTCAAGGTCATTTGTCCGTGAAGAACAAATTCTAGAGTCTGAAAGTGCTTTCTCTAATTGAATTTCTTTTGAATAGGATTGATAAACCCTTCGTTACGCCCATATCCTCTAATCATTCTAATCAAACAAATCAAAATATAGCACTAGGTAGGTACACATTGTTAACCCTTTAATGTGGACGGGACCGGATTCTATTACGTTCGGACCCCTCTGGACGTTTGTGGTCACAGAGTAATCATTTAGACAGTATTGCAGCTTTGGACTTTGGGGAATTGGTCCTGCGATTAGCTAGCGTTGCTAGATTATACGGCATTTAGTCCAACGGACATACATAGCTTGAGGAATTACGGCACTGTTAGAGATTGTTGAATTATTTTTATGTAACTGATTGACGAGACGAGCAGGTCGTTTGCCTGATGGTAAGCAATACGCCAGCCCATAACAGTTACAGCACCACCCAGAACTGTGATTTGCAAAATCCTACGCGGCACTGCACTGCACTCGTCATCCTGAGACAATTAGTTCATAATGCCCAGTAATTTCGCTGGCTACAATGCCCTTCAAACCGGAACACAGTAAAGCTTGCGCACTATTGCTTGGCGGCTGAATAACTGGCAAAATGGTGGTACCAACCCAGACGGCCTCTCGCATACGAGAAACCTATCACCAGTAAATATATTTGTTTTAAGCTGCTCGACACGTCATACTTAGGTACTACAAATCCTATCCTACTAATATTATAAATGCGAAAGTTTGTGAGGGTAGATGGATGGATGATGGATGAATGGATGAATAATGTGACATTAATAATGTAATACCTACAATTAATTGTAAATAATAATGTTTTCTTGCAAATAAAGATATGATTGATTGATTGATGGATGTATGTTTGTTATTCGATCACGAAAAAACTACTGCACAGATTTTGATTGTATTCAGCATGTACGAGTATGTATGTATGGCGTTAAGGTCCTGGAAAAGGATGTATTCATTTTTATCCCGGAAAACGAACAGTTCCCGTTTGAGCATCTATAAACTGAATTTTACGGTGTAGGTCCGTTGTCCTCTTAAGTTGTGTCCCCGTTAAACGGGGACAATGATACTTTAATAAAATATTTAAAAATACGTCCCGACGTCCCCTTACTCTGTTTCCGTTGATATAACTAAACTTTATATGAGAAAATACTTTCTGGCGCTTCGCCGGCCGCTGCCGCGATGTGAAGGAAAGCATCGTGAGGAAACCGGCATGTCCAAGAATCAACCACAACAGTTCAAGGATATGTGACATCCACCAACCCGCACTGGGCCAGAGACAAGACCCGTGTCCCAGCCGTGGGAACGTGATAGGCTTATGATGATCAAATCAAATCATAATTTAGTTGCCAGAATGTAGTACAAAGCAGATGGTAATAATTAGAATTAGAATCAGTACATCCTACCATAACAATGGTGTGCAAACATAATATTTTCAAATTTAATAGCAAAAACATTTTAAGAAAATTAAATTATCGAATTAAAATTTCTAATCGCAATCAATATATTAATGTCAAATTTTATGATTAGATGATGATGATGATAATATATTAAAATCTACTCTTCAGTGTAAACGAGCATGCATCAATAGCTCACGACACAACGCACGTATGTGTGCGTAAGCCTCATCCCTGCTTTTGTGCTAAGCTTCATCACTGTATTTATACTGTGTTTGTGGTCAACCACTATTTTTGCCCGGGCCAAGCTTTATTAGGGACTCCGAATAAAGAGAATTTATTCTCAACCCAGCTTATACGTTGATTTTTTGCGAGACGTTTAACGGTTAAGTGAATTTCTCTGTTGTATGGTTAAAGAGGAATGAGCGCAATAACTCTGATGTGCTTTATATGTTTTATTCTTTGGAATGAGAAAGGTATTTGGGCTTTGATGGAACGGATTCTGTTTGAAACATTTTGATGGAGATAGGTATGTGGACATGTGAAAGTATGTTTATATGATTAGCGGAACGTTTGAAATATTTGTTTATTGAATAATCCAGATTCTTTGAGTTTGTTCTTCCCCAAATTATTAATTGTTATATTATTATTCATTTATTAGGATTTATATTTATATAAGTATCTAATGGTTTCATAATATTATTTATTTATGAATTATTGTACACCACCTTCTACTTCTTTTCTTCCGATACTGTCCATTCAAAGGTTGTCTGAAAGAGATCGCTCTTAGCGATAAGAACGCCCATTTTACTACCCTAGTTATAAGATTTAACTGTAATCATTTTTTTATGTTATTGGTATACAATAAAGAGTATTTGTATTGTATTGTTGTAAAGCAAGTTCAAGTTGATTGAAAGCATCGTGACCTCTTCGGATGTAACGGTAAAACGTTACAAGGTTAGTTTGTAGACGCGTAGAATACGAAAGTTGAATGATTCTCTAAAAACTTTTTCTTTTTATGATACTGAGTGTTGATTTCATTTGAATCTTCCTCATTAGTCATTCGCAGCAAGCGGTGACAACCGAGTGACGCAAGCACGGCATTACCCATTTTTTCATCGATGCATTGCGGGTGACGACAAATTGGCGGGGGGGTGGGAGTGTCGCTTCTTTACGTAGCAATATTTAGTTTTCTTTGGTTTAACCAAGTAAAATATGTTTTATTTTTTAGGAAACGACCAATATCTATGTGTGTATGGGTACTCTATATGCACAAATTGAGAATTCAAACAGTTACATGCATGAATGATTGAGCCAAGTGATGAGTTGAAAAAGTCGTTCGCCTGATGGTAAGCACTACGCCTGCCTATAACAATTGCAGCGCCACCCAGAACTTTTAATAAAAAGCACTGCGTAGCACTGCATTGCGCTAATCCCCCCGAGACATCAGATATTAAGTCTCATTTGCCCAGTAATTAAATAAGTGAAGCTTAGAGATAGCCTAGACCTTCACAATGCGAACGGCCAAGAAGTGGAACTCTCTGCCGGCATCTGTGTTTCCGGCTATAATCTGGGTGTCTTTAAGACAAGAGTGAACAGGTTTCTTCTAGGCGAGCGTGCTACATCTTCGACCGCATCGTCACTTAACAACAGGTGAGATAGCGGTCAAACGCAAGCCTATAAATAATAAAAAAAACAAAAAATAGCGTGCGTGACTGAATACGAAGTTTGAGTTATACACATCTAATTCAAATTCAAATTCAAATTCAATTTTTTAATTCAATCCATAATGTAATTAGATGATAGGTAAAATAAAAATAAAGTTCATCATGGAACCTGTTGGGCGCAGCAATTAGGAGAGAGGAAGACTATTTGTGCATTTGTATTAAAACATCTAGCTCTAACTAAGCAGATAGAACTATCTAATGCAGCAAAGAATTAGGGCCAATACTTACATTATATTGATGCAAAAGGAGAGGGTTATAAGTGGTCCTAAATAAGATGCAACGAACCAAAATGATAAGAGTAGCATAAGATGCTGGGTTAAAAAAAAAGTTATTCTCTAATTATTTCAGATTTTTTACGACATCCAATTTAGATTTTTTTAATATTGTTGCGCAATATTTTATTGCGTCGAAAGAAATGCAACACGACTCGTGTTACGTTTCTTTTGACGCAGTAAATCGCATGTAGTTTCGGAGTCCAAGTTAACAAAGCCAGGTCACATAATTAGTACAAACAAAAACCGTTAAGAATAGCCGAGTTGTCGAAGGATCCGGGAGAATATTGGAGATTTAAACACAACGAAAAGCAAACGAAACAGCGCAAGTCTAAAGTATGACTGAGGCGTTACAGTCAGTCAGTTAATTTTCCACCTCCCCCGAGAGGTTGGTAAGGGTGGGTCACGGGGTGGGACTGGGTGCAGCTAGAATTGGCCCTCCAGGTGGTCCGCCAGCAGCTCTGCATGTTCTTCGGCCCGGTAACGACGCTGGCCCGTGCCATCCAGCATCGGGCTGACCGCCACCTTGGCCTGGGTCAGGATTCGGTTTAGCTGGTAAAGGCTAGCTTTCGTGGGATCCTCTCCTATCTCTACGATGCGATTTTCCCATGATTCGCCTGTACCTCGCTTTAAAAGCTCAAAAGCAAGGCGTTACAGACTATGGTCATATGATGACATCGACAGCCGGCATTGACACTTGACAGCTGTCACACACGTGTTATAGATAATAAAACATTCAATTTCCAAAAGCCAGTGTTGCAAGCTTATTTACTTTTCTTTACAATTACATTAATGTTTGAATTAAAAAATAATTAATTTAGATATGTATATAAATAAAACGTAAGTTCATTAAATATCCTTAATCATTGATCTTCTATTTCACATCTAATATAAGCTGGTTCGTTGCACTCCGAATAAAAAACCAAGGTCCATACAAAAAGAGACCTTTCCTTTACATGGTAATAAACATAAATAGTTTACTGTTATATTAAGCTTCTGATAACAAAAAAATGAAAGTCTTCAATTATTTTCATCACATTTTGGCCAAACAGTTACAAAAATATTTTAGTATATATTTAAAAAATTGCAATTAAAACATCAGGTTTAAAAATGTCGCCTTTAAGACTCGTCGATTTAAACTAAAAACAATTGTAGCGTTTTCGTTTTCGTTATTCCCACCCTCGTATTGTTTCGTTTAATTATTTTCATTCACGCCGGTAAAACTTTTACGTTTTGTCATTCTTTCGAAAATGTTAACATTCGTATTTAATGGAATATTCAAAAATAATGGCTTACTGTGTTTTTATATGCGAAAATAACGTTTTAAAGGCAGTCGTATACCTTTTTTATAGGTTTCATAGGTACCTACGCTCCCCCCATTTGACCACATCGGCAATTGCAACGGCTCCTTGGTTTAAAAAAACAGCTGCATACAGCACGTAAAAAAAACACACCCGTAATAAGGGGACGGGCAGTAATCGAAAAAAAATCTAAAATGTAGATAGAACGAATGTTTGTCGAATCCGAAAGATCATTCAGTCAATATTTTTGTAAAATATAAATGATTTATATATTTAAATCAATAAATAAAATCTAATAACTCTGACATTTTTATCTGTTCTTTATCTCAAACGAAACACCAATCACAGTGCATGACGTCATTTGAAAGTAAATACCGCGTTTATTTTATATTTTTGCTTTTTACCTAAATCAAAACGATATGTTTTTTATTCCACGTCGACCCCAAAGGACTTTAACTTCACAAAAACGTAAAAACCACTTTGCAAGTTTGCTTTCGTAAAGCTTGTCGTTTCGTTTGCCTTCATGTGACGTCATACGTTCTGAAGTGACCTTTTGCGCGGCAATATTTGAAACATAATATTTAAACATAGGTTTATGTACTTTTAGGGCTTTATTAAATTGAAATATTATTTTTCATGGCTATATATACAAATTATGGTTAATTTTAAATACTTTCTGAAAAGTTGTCCGATCCTCCATTTGCCGGTAGGTAAATACGAGTGTGTATCACTATAATTATAAAGTACTATCTCATCATAGTGTGCGTCGCACCTGCCGGCTATATGTAAAGAAGTTGTAACCTATAATAATATCAATTTGGGACCATTCAATTTGGTTACAAAAGGAAACAAAAGTAACAAAACTATTCGGTCCGTATGTAAAACGCGGGATCAGTATAAATGGGCGGGCATCGATCGACTCCCTACTAAATACCTCAGTCCCAGTCCGTCTAAGCACTTTAGTAAAGCAAGAATGGTCAATGAGTCGCAAAAAAATCTTACAGGGTCAGCAAGCAACACTTGCAAGTGCGAACGTGGCTCATTGGGAGCACGTGTGACTTTCGATCCAACGCACCCGAGTTCGAATCTCGCTGGCCTCGCTCCACTGACTTTCTTAGTTATATCACGTTATATGCGGATTTAACACTCGCTATAAAAACGGTGAAGGAAAACATGGTGAGAAAACCGTCATGTCCACGAATTAATCACAAAAATTCAAGAATGTGATATCCACCTACCCACACTGGGTCAGCGTGGTAGTTTATAGCCTTTACTCTCTCTATAAGAGAAGGCCCTTGTCCCAGAAATGGGAACGTGATGGGCTGTTAACGATGATGACGAGCTAATAATGGCGTGAAAAGCCAATTTCCCCATAATTTTGGCACGCGAAGTCTAAACAAAGAACGTTCTACCGTGCTTAGATAGCACCTTTCAAAATACCGGAGCATCAGGCAAAATATATTGCTTCCAAGTAAACCTTTATTGGATATCCGATCGTAAAAGGAATTAACTTGTTCAATATAACTAGGTAACTTAAATAAACAATGAGTCCCAAAAATAGACCCAAGGTTATGTAAAGACTTAGAAAATTGTTTTATAGTTTCATTCAGACCTATTGAATTACATACTATTTTATCTATGATAAACATTTCAAAATGTTAATATTAATTACAATATATTTTATTTTGTTTTTTATATAGAGAACACGCAGTGCCTCGTCTTAAGAATTTCTTTAACGGTTCCACCCAAATCTTTAAATTACCCTAGACAAAAATAAAAATATTTTTTATTATTTAAATTTTAAATAATTATTCTTATTCTTATATTCTTTATTGTACACTTTCAAAACATTTAGGTACATCGTGAATTATAAAATACATACACAACGACGAGCTTAACCCTTAGAAGAGTTTTCTTCCAGCAAACCCGTGAGGAAAGAGAACAAATATATTAATATCAATATTTGTTTTTTTTTTAATTATTTATAGGCTTGCGTTTGACCGCTATCTCACCTGTTGTTAAGTTACGATGCGGTCGAAGATGTAGCACGCTCGGCTAGAAGAAACCTGTTCACTCTTGTCTTAAAGACACCCAGATTATAGCTATCCGGAAACACAGATGCCGGCAGAGAGTATTTATTTGGGTCAACAAACAGTTACTTCTAAGAAACTTAACTATAACTATATTAGCATGCATAGTGGTTTAAGAGTAACCCATATCGTCAACCGCAAGTTATCTTTACAAGTTTTTAATTAAACAGTATCAAATGTTAATAATATGAATTACAAAATATCAGTCATCAGGAGTGAAGACATACTCCATCAAATAATGTGCTTAATTTCAAGTTAACATTTGGTTTCTTAGTCATCATCATCATCAGCCCATCACGTTCCCACTGCTGGAACACGGGCCTTATCTCATAGAGAGAGAATGGGCCATAATCCACCACGTTGGCCCAGTGCGGGTTGGTGGATGTCACATGTCCTTGACTTTTTGTGAAAAATTCTTGGACATGCCGGTTTCCTCACGATGTTTTCCTTCACCGTTTTTAGAGCGAGTGTTAAATCCGCACATAATTTAAGAATGTCAGTGGTGCGGGGTCAGCGGGATTCGAACTCGGGTGCGTCGGATCGAAAGTCGCACGAGCTCCCACTGAGCCACACTCACTCTGGTTTCTTATAAAAATGATATGCCTAAAACGTACATTGTTATAATTTGGTCAATAAATGAATTGAATTTAATTCAATTGCAAAATATCGGCACTCAAATCTTAAATACCTAAAATTTTATTTGCAAGTGTCTAATCTTAAAACGATATTGAATAAATACTAAGCGGAAGAATATTAAATTGGTTCTGAAAACAGAAAAGGCACATTAATTTATATTCTACAACATAAAGGTCATCGCAAGCCATGTAGGTCAAAGGGCCAACATATCAGCTATATACAGGCTTAATTATTTTCTTTTGTTCTAATCCGGCCTCGTAATTAGTAATGGCCCGGAATAGTCTGGCACATTAGCTTCGCTAATTGTTTGCTAGGCTGCCATTAAATATTTAGATGTTGAGAGCACTTATTTCGGGGCAATCTAGTTGATTAGGGTGCATACGATTGATTATTCAGTTTCTGTTTGGTCATAAAAAAGGAGCAAATCAAGTCAAATCAACAGATGTTTATTTAATAAATAAATAAATAATAAATAACGCCCAACGATCACATACATATATCCTGACCCCTAACTAGGATTCCCTGTATCTAGGGAACCAGGAACTATGAGGACCACGGTCCCACAACACCCAGACACGAAACAAATGCTCACGAATGTTTGAGAATACAAATAAAACACGATTTAACTCATTCCTTTTTTCCAAGCGATCATCACTTCACTCAACTAACAAACTTTTCTCTTGAAGAACACTTGAAGTTCAACATTTCCACTGATTTAGCTTTGCAGTTTCGACGACTACCGGAATAAAGGTATTCATCCTAGCTTTTATTTGTAAGAACTTCGTCTGAACTCCCACAAGTTTATCTTAGTTCTTTAGTTGCTAGATAGAAGAAGCTGAAATAAAGAAATTTCCAGCGTTGAATGCAAAAATACATTTATTACAGTTTCTACTTCAACATCAAATAATTTGTATTGCACTTCCCTTTTTGATTTTTATCAACAAGCTTATAATTTTCTCGCTTGTCTAAAAAATACTGCACTGAGTGAAAATGCTGATTTTACTAATGTCTGTTCAACATGCAACTTGGTTATAAATTCATGATTCAGGTTTAGTAGGCTTGGGGGCTTAGAGCGATTGTGGCTCAGTGGGAGCTCGTGCGACTTTCGATCCGACGCACCCGAGTTCGAATCCCGCTGGCCCCGCACCACTGACTTTCTTAAGTTATGTGCGGATTTAACACTCGCTCCAAAAACGGTGAAGGAAAACATCGTGAGGAAACCGGCATGTCCAAGAATTTTTCACAAAAATTCAAGGACATGTGACATCCACCAACCCGCACTGGGCCAGCGTGGTGGATTATGGCCCATTCTCTCTCTATGAGAGAAGACCCGTGTTCCAGCAGTGGGAATGTGATGGGCTGATGATGATGATGAGGCTGGGGGGCTGTGATTTTTTTTTCTCATGTCAACATCCAATTGCACCTAGCCTAGCAGTTTGGGTTCCTACATCAGCAATGCCGGTTCTAGAGCGAATGGTTGAGTTTAGAATTCGGTCGATCTTCTTAATTTCCAACATGTTTCTCTCCATTATTGGTCTCTAGCAAACCTTGAGTTTAGCTAAAATCAAAAATGAGATTTTTGCATATTTTTTTTATGCATTTGTATTAAACTATGAAATACTATAATCCTGGCAGTGCAAGATCAAGGTATTAATTTGTTTTCTAAAATATAGACCATGTGCAGTGGTAATACATACCTACATCTTTGTTATTAGACTTTTGCAGATTCAGGTATTCGGCTACCAAAATACATATATAACAGGACGTACTCGTGTTTACTAAAGACAAGAATATTCTAATAAAAAAACACAAAAAGAAAAAATAAATCAACACTTTGTCGATAGAAACGGTAGAAACGAAGATTCCCGTAGACACCTTGCCGATTGGATGCAGGCAGTCGGTGGCCTTCTAGAATAAATAGAGGTGTTACTCGGACAAATGTGTAACGATTTGGGTACGCTGCATCGCGATGCTTTGTATGTGGTGCAAGTGATGAGAAATGAGAATTATAATAATAAATAAATAATACAATAAAACAGCATCATGCTCTAAATATCACTATATAACATACCTATCTAAATATATTTTCAAATGTGTTTTAATTTTAATTATTAATTGTTATTTTTTTCTTCTCTATTTGTGCACCCAGTGAGACGAGTCCAGGTTACACTCGACAAATCGACGACGTAAAGAGAATAATAGTGACGTTACTTTACCAATGAATTTGTTAATTTTTATTTGCACCATAAACAGCAGTGCGCAACTGTTGTTTATGGTGACAAAATTATAATGGTAAAGCAGTGGTACCAACCTAGACAGACCTATTAGTAGTCTACTTTACCTATTGGTCGTCTACTTTCTTTTTAATTGACCTCTACTGCTCCACTGAAAGAAAAGAAAGAAAGAAACAATTTATTTTTGACAAAACTGCACACAACAAACAACGCACATACACATGTGCAGGAGGACAGAATAAAACAAGTTAAGCAAACAGTTACAGCGTGTGTATGGAGATCGCTGCCGTGTACAGTGTAGTCAGTGACGCACGAACTTGTTATGTTAAACTACGAAAATAAATAAATAATTGGACATACACGGCTAGGTAAAGGTTCCTTCCTGACATCGGTCTCCTAGGATTTGTGTCCACCCATCCTGAAAGGCATCGAGGTCATCACGCCATCGTCGTCTCGGCCTGCCTCGACGACGCTGGCCGGTTTCAGGTACCCACTGCGTAACAACCCTTGCCCAACGATCTGGGCGCATTCGGCTTACGTGTCCCGCCATTATTTTTTTGTTTGTTACCTCATAACTCCGTCATCTATGAACCGATTTGGATTTCTTATTGCGTTGGGTTCAGTATAGCTACGAAGTGGTCCCATATAAATTTAATCGATATGTGACCTTGGACTTCGAAGATACATTGAAGTCGGTTTTTGTGTTTTTCTAAAAATTTATTATTAATGTTATACTGTAGATCTCAAAAAACTAGAACCTGTTAATCTGTCCAGGCATCCCGCGATACAGGCTTGCCCTGGTGCGGGGACCAATAGTAACCTGTTAGTATGTATTTAAATTACTATAATTATTATATTTATTCGTAAGTTCTTTTTTTTGGCAAATAAAAGTTTTTGTATTTAGTTTGGACCAAAACAGTAGAGAGACGTATCCACGAATCGCGCCGTTTGAACGGTATAGATTGGCAACCACCACCGATGGTAAGTACCAATTCTGCGGTGCCGCTCCATGATACAAATAGCAGCATTACACTATGGGCGTGGATCAACCTCTTTATAGCATTAGTAGTCTCAAATTTGGCTCTGTACAGAAGTGGGCGAATAAGTTAACCGTGGTTAAACCTAATGGTTATGCAGTAGAGTTTATTTTCATTTATCAATATCAGGATGTGATTTTCCCCCCTGCACCAATGACTTATAGTTAAGTGCAGATTTTGCACGCTCGCTCTAAAAACGGTAAAGGAAAACGTTGTGATGAAACCCGCTTACACGCCTTGGAGTGGTAGGCTCTGGTCGTGGTTGTAATACCACCCACCGAACAAAGCCATGCCGTCAAGCGACCTAGTCGTGTTTCGGGATGATGTTTGGTGAACCATCGGGGAGACGGGTCTGAGCAGCCGCTCAACTGCCGTCTCTCTCTAGATCTATGTGCTCCATCTTAGGCCACAATATCGCTTCACATCAGGCCAGATAATGGCCAAACATAGATCTATTAAGCGTAAAAAAAAATATATATACCTGTCATTTCGTATTGTTATAGATTTCACACGAATTTGTGTCTCGGATTTGATTTTATATAGTTACGTACGTGTGAGTACTTCTAAAATATTCTTCAGAACTTATATATATATATATATATATATACTTCTGAAATCGTTTAATTAGACAATGAAGAAATGAAAGAAATGAATGACTAGTGTGGAACTTTAGTTCCACAAGAAATACTATAACAAAAGACATGGATAAAATCAAAACCATTCGCTGTTAAGATACTTATGTTTATTATGTATTTACTTACCTACATAAAACAGAAAGAATGTATTCACAAGCATAATTAAATTTAATATCCAAAGGCAATATATACATTGAAATTTAATTAGAAATAGCCTCTCGAACAGGAAAAACTTCAAATAACAACCTTGTTCGGCAACAACTAGGATGTTGTTCCGGAAAATTCGCAACGGATAATTAAAATAGGTACCTCCTGGCCTAATGATATGTAATCAGAAATAAACAAAACAAATCCGATTCGCGAACGTGTCGCTCTTTTGTTCTGGATAACAATTGTTAGTAAGCGTTCACACGGTGCGATGCGATATCGTTGAGTTATTTGTAACAACTTAAAATCTATTATAAATATTTTTGGGTATGTAAAGATTTTTTTTAATACAAAATTTTATCATTACAAAAAGAACTTTTACAAAATTAACAAAATTAATGAATTTAAGCAAAATAATTAAATGACAAAAATAACAAAACGACTAATGAAAAAAATTAAGCAAAGTATCAGCGATGTTTCCTCGGCGGTGGCTGGCAGCAAAATGAGGGCGGCCACGCCGCCTTTTATACCCGTCAGCGCTGGCTGATCTTCTGGTCTCCAACAATATTTATTAAAACGACTAGGACTCACGTAATTTGTCGAATTAGTCGACCTAGGTTTCGAGCATGTCCGATACTCTTTCATACCCACTAAAACTTAAAATCTGTATCAGCCGAGAGTTCTTTAACGTAATAACGAAAAGTATAATAGGTAATGTAGCCATGGGTGAAGAAATAAGACATCAGACATAAATGATAAACTAGCCTTATATATCCGTAGAACAAATTGGTCATTACCAACTGTCATGTAAATTTAGTTTTAAATAAATAAATAAACGATTCAAGTGAAGAAGTGGCTAGTGTCAGTGTAACAAGCCTTTTACCAAAGTCTTTTTTTATCATTTGTAGTAAGATAGATGAACACTAAATAAATAAATACACCCAACGGTCACACACATAGATCCTGGCCCCTAACTAGGATTCCCTGTATCTAGTGAACCAGGAACTACGAGGACCATGGTCTCACAACACCCAGACACGAAACAAAGGCTTGATCTTTTTTTATGTGCACAAATATTTGTGCCGTCGCGGGAATAGAACCCGCAACCTCAGTGGTTTATGAGATTTGAGCCAATCTGCCTAACCACTACACCACAGAGGCCGACTACTGAACAATTTCATTAACATTTGATTTGCGCCTACTATTTTATTTAGAGCAATGATCACTAGCTATGTGTCGCACAAGTATACATTTTCACGACTGCGTCACTTGACGCTATGGTTTTGTTCGATATTACCACATCTAAAGTCTATAACTGTATATACTTCTTTAACAAATACAAAGATTCTATTTAATAATATAATTTTCGCTTCTTTCCATTGTAATCAGAATGAGTGCAGATATATTAAAACGAAGGAGTCAAAATTAATTTAACATTAAGTATACTTTTTAGATCAGCTTATTGTAACTACTATCACGTTACTAACAGTGGAGACTTTTAAATGACTTTGTAATATTTAATTAGGTACCTATATAGATTTAAATAGTTGATAGTCTTCTTCAAACCGAATAAATAAATCAATAAATAAATCCAGTCCTGTTAAAACAAATACAAACACATCCCACAAGCTGTTTTGTAGTTTGTATAAGTATTTCTTTTTCTGTATCTTAACGTTACCTAAGTTTTAATTTTGATGGTTTTAAATTTGGGGAAGACACTGCCTGATGCAACACAGCTAACGCTAAAGCAACGGGCAGAGATTCCATTTATATTGTACTATATATGTAAATTATATCAATAAAGAATTTGTTATTTGTAATTTGCCTGTGGTGCGAAAACTGAATAAAGAACTTCGAACTTTTTGAACTTCGATCATGTGACACGAGAACAGCTAGCTACTTATTCTCTTTGATTTCTTCAAAGAAGTACGTTATACGTTACTATTTTTTAATTATATATGTATATTTTACGTACATACCTATGTCTGCACACTATCGTCTATAAATATTGTCTTTCTATAGCATACGGTTGTCTGTAAGAGATCGCTGTTTGGCGATAAGACCGCCTACTATACTTATCATGAGACAGTATGCTCAAATTGTAATACCTTCTTAAGTGCAATAAAGTGTTTTCCATTCTATTCTACGTTCTTATCATAATTGTCAGCCTACATCAGTTCACAGCTGGACATACGTCTCTCAAAGCACGCTACTGAGATCAAAATTAAAAAGTTCACCGACGCACTTATTAAAGTCCATAATTACAATGACTATAACCATATCGGAAAAAGAACTATTACTCAGAAGATACGGCAAGAAACTGAGGGGCATTTTTTTTTAGTACTTTTGTTACAATATTTTATGTTTGTTTTTGTCAATATTATGTTTCTTATCTCTGTGCTAGTTGGCTACTTGGCAGAAGCGGAATGTTCCTCCGCCCTCCGGCCACATGGAGTGACGACCTGCGTAAAATGGCTAGTAGTAATCAAATACGAAAAGCCGAGGATCGGGCTCAGTGGCGTGCATTGGGAGAGGCCTATGTCCAGCAGTGGACTCGTATAGGCTGATGATGATGATGGAATGTTCTATGCATCTTGTACTATGTAATTACTAACTGTATTTTTTATTGTGCTGTTATATATGTGCTTTTTCATTTATCGTCGCTCCATCTAATCGCATAAAACATCAACAATCGTACAATACGCATCGCATAGTCTAAACGTGATCTAAACCTGAATAGGCTTTGATTGTCGCTACGATGGAACGGAATTAAATTTCATTCTGAAATTTGTTTGTACGCGTGTCTATTATTCAGCTGAAACCGCAGGGAAACCGTTATTGGTTTCGGTGCGCATGTTACGGATAAATTAGTTAAAAATTAAGGGAATTAGGACCATAATCCACTGATGCTTAAAACTTTTTTACCGTATTTATAGATATATAGAAAGTTTGCCACTTCAACACACATGTACATTAAATTGTAAGACACTCAAATCAAATCAAAAGTTCTTTATTATACAGACGCACTTATGAACATCAATTATTACAATGTCTCTACCACCGCATTGGAAAAAGAACCACTACTCAGAATATACGGAAACGAAACTGAGGGGCATTTTTGTTTTAACTTTTTTTACAATATTTTATGTTTGTTTTTGACAATATTATGTTTCTTGTGTGCCAGTTGGCTAAATCCTTATATATAAAAAAAAAATATTGGTAAGTATTATGCCTAGACATAATACCTACCAAAACAAACATGATGATGAAGATGGAACACGAAAATTTAACGAAGCATCGAGCTGCCGTGTCGTGTGCATTCATACATTTAGAAAATTATTTGCTTCGCCTGGGAATCGAACCGACTTAAATGTGAAAAAGAAATCACCCGTATTTTTATGATGCCAATCGAAAGAATAAACAAAATATAATCATTCTTCTTAAGTAACATAGTATCCTAAAATAAAGGAATAACGTTAAATGTTGGATTAAAATTTCAAGAAAATTGTTAATTATCGACGACGTCGTCCGAGCGATATTATCATTCCATAGAAAGCATTGATTTTTCGCAAATAAGTACCCACTTAATAAACGACTTACTGGCACAGTTTTCCTTATTATAAGTGGACGTGCAGATAAAATTATAAAACTTAGTAGGTACATCCATTTTAAACACAAATTCACATTCACAATACATGCATTACACTACATGTCACACAAAGTAAAATAGACACGGTACTTTAAACTTGTCCTTCTTGTGTAACTTGTGCTTGTCTTCTTTAAAGCGACAGCGACTGCGCCAGCCGAGTGGACAAGTTATCGGATTTTTTTTATTCATTACTAGCGTTTCCCCGCGACTTCGTCTGAGTTAACGACAGAAAGCCCATTTTCGTATTTTTCCAAGACCATCTTAGCAAGACCTCCCCCAGTGTATACCCAACCCTGAAAACCGAATTAAAATCCGTTGAGAAGTTTCAGAGTATATAGATAACAAACAAACAGACAAAATTCTTCTTTTTTTTTCCAGTTGTGTTAGTAGGTTTGGACCCTTATCTTCCCGGGTAGCACTTTTACGTGTGGTTTTTACATGCATCCTGCTTGGCGTGGATACATTTTTGACGAGTTCTTAACCTTTTTATACATGAAACAACGTTACAGGAACATTTCCTATTCCAAAGCTAGTATATAGCCATATATTTTCGGAATACATGTCAAAAACGTGGTTGGGCCGAATTAATGGGCGGTATTTCTACGAAATCATCATCATCAGCCCGGTCAGTGGAATTAGTGCGACTTTGCGAAAGTCAGTGGTGCGAAGCCCGCTGGCCCCGCACCACTGACTTTCTTAAGTTATGTGCGGATTTAACACTCGCTCTAAAAACGGTGAAGTAAAACATCGTGAGGAAACCGGCATGTCCAAGAATAATTACAAAAATCCATGGACATGTGACGTCCACCAACCCGCACTGGGCCAGCGTGGTGGGTTATAGCCCATACTCTCTTTACGAGAGAAGGTCTATGTCCCACCAGTGGGAACGTGATGGGCTGATGATGACGATGATGAAACGGACGGCATCAAAATAATTTTACGAACAGCTGGTTGTCGAAGTTATGTTATGGGCAGGCGTATTGCTTACCATCAGGCGAACGACCAGCTCGTCTAGTCATTGAGTTACATAATAACAAAAAAGCTAGGTGAGCTACAAGCCTTACCTATTATAAATACCAAGTAAACCAAGTAGTACCAAGTTTATGATACGAGTATCGAGAAGTTTGTAACAGTAATAACACCCTGGTATTTCCGGAATCTGAACACGATCTCTATTTATCGAGTATTAGGGTAACAGTACCAATTCTCGCCACGTATGTGCCGGCGTCATTAGTTTAGCATGTCAAAGGTAACATACAGACAGACCGGCATTATCGGATTTCATGTGGATTTCATACGAAAGTCAATCAATGGAGTTTCCAGTGGAATTGGAAACGGTTTGGTTTGAAAATAGATAGGTAACCTATCCATTTTGGTTGATTGATTGATAGGTTCCCTACTTAAGTGAGTTTGTTATGCGAAGTTTATACAGGCTTGGAGTGTACCGTTATGACGAATTTTAAGAGTGAATTATTATATGTTTTAGAGATCGGTTTTAGCGATAAGGCCACCTATTGTAACATTTCATTTAATTGTTTTTATGTAGGTAATATGTAATATAATAATTAGGATTAATATATATATATATATTTTATATTACTTATAAGCTTGCGTTTGACCGTTATCTCACCTGTTCTTAAGTGACGATGCGGTTGAAGATGTAGCACGCTCGCCTAGAAGAAACCTGTTTACTCTTGTCTTAAAGACACCCAGATTATAGCTATCCGGAAACACAGATGCCGGCAGAGAGTTCCACTCCTATTTTGATATTCTTATTGACTTCTTTATTTCAGCACTCATGATATTTGACGGGAAAACCGTCAAATATAGAAATCTGTTATTCTTAGGTACCTACCAAAAGTTTAATTTGTGTCATTACAAAGTCAATATTAATAAACAGCCATCAAAATACAGAGTTCACTCACCCAAAAACTCAATACAAAACTCAATTACCCGTAAAAAATATATTTCTGTAGAGTTCATACACCACACCGTATAACAGAATTAGCTCGCGTCCATTTGATAGGTATATTCGACATTGTATAACTACATAGAGTCTAAAAGACCACCGTACTGTGCCCTCATCAATAATATTACATTTAGCTACCTACGAAAGTGGAGGGAGCAATTCAATTTACCAATTACCTTAGGTGGGGAGCCCTTCACTTGGCGAGTGTAAAGGAGACAGTAACAAAGGTCAGACGAATAATAAAAATAAAATATATTTACTTGATGAAATGAGTACGAAAAATATAATTTTTAGAAAAAGAAACCGACTTCGATGTATCTTCGAAGTCCAAGATCATATATCGATGAACTTTATATGGGATCACTTCGTAGCTATACTGAACCCAACGCAAAGAATTTTCCAAATCGGTTCTTAACTGACGGAGTTCCGAGGTAACAAACATAAAAAAAAATACAATCGAACAGAGAACCTTCTCCTTTTTTGAGGTCGGTTAAAAAGGATTGCAGACTGAAAGCTAAGGAGTGAAACTCTTTGCCGTCTTCTCAGTTTCCTGATAACTACAATCTTGGTATATTTAAGGTACGTACCAAGTAGTAAGGTAGGTAGGTGGTAGGTTTCTCGAGAGGCCGTCTGGGTGGGTACCACAGCTTTGCCAGTTATTCAGCCGCCAAACAATAGTGCGCAAGCAATACTGTTTTCCGGTTTGAAGAGCATTATAGCCAGCGAAATTACAGGGCATTATGAGACTCTACAACTAATTGTCTCAGGGTGACGAGCGCAATGCAGCGCCGTGCAGATGAAACAATGTCCTGGATGGTGCTGTTATTGTTATGGGCTGGCGTATTGCTTACTATCAGGCAAGCGACCAGCTCGACCCGTCATTTAAAAAAAAGGCGAATAGGTATCTTCTAGATCTAAGAGCTCCATCTTCGGCCACATCGTCTTCGTTTGACCACCATCTCGTTCAAGCTCCGACACAAGGGTTGACCACAAGCCCACACGAAAAGAAGATTATTTTTGCCGGAAATTCCGATACTTCGCTCAAACGTAAGTAAGTAAATTATGCTCTGTCTGCTATGTGAAGATCTAATACTGCGTTTTCACCATCCTTGGTCCTGCTAACGTTATTAAGTAAGGAAGAATCGCGACCAGACTGCGAATATCGGCTATATTTTATTTACTATCTTCGCTGTGCGTCTCTTTCGCTTTTTTGCTGAATTTCGGTTCACCCTGAACGTTGAACTGATGATAGATCGCCTAGAAATATTTTGTTAGTGATATACATTGAGTAGATCCTATTAGTGATAGAACGCATCTGAGAAGTATTTATTTGTTTTAGGATTGTATTTAACTGTACCTCAATTTATTCCCGTTTTTCTGCCAAATATACTGATTGTGCACCAAAATGACTAAATACTATGCTGGGAATCTAAAAAAAAAAATAAAAAAAGCTGTTGGGTCTGAAATGTGTAACAAAAACTTCAAAATTTTCCATTAAAAATGTTTTAATTACGCATATTAAAATTTTATTATTAAAACTATCGTCAGTATTATTCATATTATTATTTACTAACTGGCTTCACTAACGATATTAAATTAAATAGTCATTACTAAGTACCCATCAACTGCTTATTATGTTCGCACAGCTGGAGAACGGGACTTCTTTCAGAGAGAGAGAGAGAGAGAGAGAGAGAGAGATATAAGGTATTTGCCATAATCCACCACGCTGGCCCAGATCGGGTTGGTGAATGCCACATGTTTTTATTGTGATTCTTGCACATACCAGTTTCCCTAACGCCTTTTCCAGCGTCGTTTTAAGAGCAAGATGCCAAGGGATTCGAATCCCGGTGAGTTAGATAGAAAACCGCACGAGTTCCCGCTAGGCTACACTCGCTTTAAAACTTCATCGTGTGCAAATTGCTAAGCAGTTATATGTTTGATAGGATCAATAATTGCTGCAAAGCAATTAGCTTACATCCATTTCGATCCCATTAACAAAGTAGCGTGATTATCTAAAAATATTTCCTTCCCAAACTCTCTCCGGGATTGCGGAATAGGTTCAATAAAACGGTTACAAACCCCCGGTGGGCTGCGAAATATATTATTACTAGCTTCCCGCCCCGTGGCTTTGCCCGTGGCTTCCAGTTTCCCCTTGGGAATTACGAAAAATATTTTCTTAGCTAGTAACTAAGAGTTCTACAATTCAAGCTCAATAATAATCTACATATAAAATAGACATATACTCGGCCGAGTGACAAAATAATGATGAAATTTAAGTTGAGAGGATTACCTCTAAAAATATACAGGGCAAACAAAAAAAAGTGCTGTATATTGTGCTGTTCTTTTAATTTTTTTTTTATGTTACTGAGTGACAAGACGAGCTGGTCGTTTGCCTGATGTTAAGCAATACGCCAGCCCATAACAATAATAGCACCACCCAGGACTTTGTTTTGCAAAATCCTGCGCAGCGCTGCACTGCGCTCGTCACCCTGAGACAATTAGCTGTTGAGTCTCATAATGCCCAGTAATTTCGCTGGCTACCATGCCCTTCAAACCGGAACACAGTAATGCTTGCGCACTACTGCTTGGCGGCTGAATAACTGGCAAAGCGGTGGTACCCACCCAGACTATTGGAAGAATAATTTAATATAATAATTTATCCAAATTTTTTGGAAATCATAGAGTTCACAGAAAAAAGCTAGCGGTAGTACCTCGACTTCTACCTACCTACCTGAATTTTTAAGCCCACTTTAATAAATATACTACAATGCCAATACCATGTTTTGGATTTCCTGACGTCTAAACACCTTACCAGCGTCTCTGTTCCCGATTCTTATAGAATAGAGTGAATTGGTATCTTCTAGGTAAGCATGGTCCATCGTCAACCGCGTCATCACTATCCATCAGGTGAGACTGCGGTGAAATGCTGGCCTATCAGGAGTATCAGGTAAAAAAAAAGGAAATATATTTATACGAGTATATGTAGGTTTTTCATAACGTCGACGAAGAACAAAATATGGCTCTTTTCCTGATTATTACCCACCATAAAGTGGAAATAAATCCCAGTGGACTTTGAGAAATATGTAATTGTAATTAGTGTACATATTATCTGATCGGAGCATTCCCTAAGGCGTGTTAAGCTTTTATGAGGGCCAGGACGGTGCGTATCAAATTATCGTATCTTTACGACTCTGTGAGTAATAGCTTGATACGCGTATTCTGATCGATAAGTAATGACGATACGCGTAATGATACGACTATGTGATCTGATTTGGTTGATTGGTGGTTGTCTTGAACTGAACATCAATTGCAATTTACATCATCATCATCATCAGCACATCAGAGTCCCCACTATTGGGACACGGGCATAGAGAGATTCTCTCATAGAGAGAGTATGGGTCATATTCCACCACGCTGGTCCAGTGCGGGTTGGTGGATGTCACATGTCTTTAAATTTTTGTGATTTATTTTTAAACATGCCGGTTTCCTCACGATGTTTCCTTCACCGTTTTTAGAGCTAGTGTTAAATCCGCACATAATTTAAGAAAGTCAGTGGTGCGGGCCCAGCGGGATTCGAACTCGGGTGCGCCGGATCGAAAGTCGCACTGGGCCACATTCGCTCCTTTATTTTACATTTATTATGGTAATTCCAGGATTCATGTAACAGTGGGATATAAGTAGTGCCACGTTTTCCTATGCTAATTAATGGTGAAAGCAGACGCTGCCCGTTACAGGTGCAGTGCCTTCAAGAACTTTGTTTTGTAATATAAATTAAAAAATTTGAAACCCCTTGACACAATAAGACATGTCTTAGAACCACCGCTAAAAAACCTGCTTTCAAATAAAAAAAACCGCATCAAAATTTGTTCACCCGTTTAAGAGCTACAGTGTCACAGACAGACACACATAGTCGTCAAACTCATAACACCCCTCCTTTTTGCGTCGGGGGTTAAAAATAGATGAGAAAATACCCTTCGTTTTTTAATGTTTCCCTAAAAAAGGGAAATTCAAGTAAACAATGTCCACCAATAACTTACCCGGTCATTTTTTCCCGTTCCCGGTTAATCCTTCCCGTCCCGTGTTTGACACGGCCGGCGAGCTAACATGGCCGCCATTAAAGCTGTTTGTTTAGGGTACGTTACACATTATTATGGTGTATACGGTAAATTGGATGTGTGGAGATGGAATTATTTTTGGGAAAACTATTCGGGATTGTTGCCACACTATTTTAGGAGATAACAGATTCAGATACCTACTACTATTTACTTATGGTAGGTCTATCGTATGCGGGCGGCCATCTCGGTAGATACCACAGCTTTGCCGTAAGCAAGCAGTAGTGTGCAAGCATTACTGTGTTCCGGATTGGAGGGCATTGTTGCCAGCGAAATTACAGGGTATATGAGACTTAATATATGATGTCTCGTGGTGATGAGCGCAATGCAGTGCTACTCATTGCTTATATATAAGATAGATATTAAGTCTCATATGCCCAGTAATTTCGTTGCCCTTCGAACCAGAACACAGTAATGCTTGCGCACTACTGCTTGGCGGCAAGATAACTGGTAAAACTGTGGTGCGGCCTCCCGCATACGAGAAACCTACCACAAGTAAGAGAAGAACTTTGACCTATTCATAAAACGTCCGTGGCTGAATTTAAACGTTTGAATTACTGGATTTAAATTGAATCGAGCTCGTGCGAGGTCATGGCACGTGATTAAATGCCATTGTTCTAGGATTATCCGCAAAATAGTTGCTAGGTTGCTTTGTACCTATAATAGGGAAGCTGACGAAGCATCGTATTGTTGAAATTAGTAAACATTTTACCTGGAAACGTCATTCATATTTAGATACACTTCAAAGCTCAAAGTTCAAAAGCTCTTTATTCATTTTTGGCATCACAGACGCACTTATGAACGTCAATTGTTACAATGACTCTACCACCGTATCGGAAAAAGTTGTTAACTATAATACAGTTGTACAGCTTGGTTCGGGCTGAAGTAAAGGCTTCCAATTATTCTTGCTTCGAGGTACTTTAATCTTCTTGTTTTCAAGTGGACTGTCTGATGATAACTGACTGACCTCGTTGACAATTGCTCTATTTATATCTAAAATTGGTACCCGGCAATCGCCCCCAGTCACAAGGAGCAACGCACGAGTCTCCACCAATAGCAGAGCCGCGATAAGTCTGTCCCTGTCTATCATGTTATTTCGAATATTTTCTATCTCTTTCTATTTCTTTTGTATCATTGGTTTCTCGCTCTAACTGGGGATTTTCCATGCGTTTTGGCTCTACTATTGGTGGAGGACAAAAGTAAAACAACCTAGCTATACATTTTTTATCCTAGGCCCTAGCTAATTAATATTCAACTTTTTTCTTATGCTATAAATCTTATCTACCTTACTAACAATGCAAAGTCATTATGTTAAACTTATTAAAGTTATTCTACGTTGCTAACAACAGTACAAGCAGTTGCCATATACATACACAATTTAGTATTTTTTATGTAACTTATCGAGACGAGATGGTTTGCCTGATGGTAAGGAATACATTATCATCATCATCATCATCAGCCCATAACGTTCCCACTGCTGAGATACGGGCCTTCTCTCATAGAGAGAGTATGAGTCATAATCCATCACGTGGGCCCAGTGCGGCTTGGTGGATGTCACATATCCTTGAATTTTTTGTAATACATTCTTAGACGGTTTCTTCACGATGTTTTCCTTCACCGTTTTTAGAGTGAATGTTAAATCCGCACATAACTTAAGAAAGTCAGTAGTGCGGGGCCAGCGGGATTTGAACTCGGGTACGTCGGATCTAAAGTCGCACATGCTCACCAGTGGGAGCCACTTGGTATTGAATAAAATGTTATTGTATTGTATTGTCAGTCAGATTTTTGTGACACAAATAACCAAATTTTTAGACGAGTCAAGTAAAAATACCGAGCTATATGATTCTGTAATGCAATTGACTTTGACCCTACTCTGTTACTGTCATGTCCAATCAAATGCTACCAAAGTTTCATTCCATCACTTTCCTATCTTAATGCTGATAGAATAAAGCTCAATTCCTAATAGCAACTGAGCATCATTAGTGTATCAGATATAACTATAATCGCAAGTGGTAAGTAAACAAAGTTTGTTGTGATAGGCAACCCTATTTCAGATTCAATAGTTTAAGAAAATAGGAAAAAAATATATGAGGCAAATCGGGTTATTGTCCTATTTTCGTACGTTTTTACCTAATATTTTTTTTATTAACTATTCAAGGGTGGTAAAGGTCAGGAACTCGGTCAAAGGTCTGTACTTACACATGTATCTGTTTATCACGACTTAAAAAAAAGGATTTATGTTTTGTTATCTCAGAACTCCGTCTTTTATAAACTGATTTAGAACATTATTTTTATACCTAGAGTCTACAAATATGGGACCACCCATATAAATTTCATCGATATTAAACCTTGGACCTCAAAGATACATCGGGAATCAGGGTTGAAGTCGGTTTTTTTAATAAATGTATTATGTGAAACAAAATAGATATTGACAAAATAGTTTGTTCAATTATATAAGTTTAAGCTAGATAGATTTTCATTAAATTCAACTAAGGGCTATGTCGAATAAACTGGACGACAAACTAAAACACCTTTTTGTATCAGGGTTTATAAAAGAGCGCTTTACATCTGATGACATAATGTATATTATAAAAAACTTATTTCTGAGTCAGTTTAGATAAATCTAGCTGCAAAATCTTCACACACACACACACATTGCATGTTTATTTTTAATTTTCTCTGTTCATTTCAACTGTTAAGATTTGGGTTTTTTATGTATCAACATTGAGAAGGTGATACGTCCTTGAAATACAGCGTCTAGCTAAGTCGAGGGCTATAGGCTTCAAAACTGAAATTGATACGATGTCAATATATAAATGTTTATGTTTTACTGATATAAGTAGCCCTACATCACATCAAATCATTCCCAGATCGACCAACATCTCCGGATAAATAAAGTCGATCGCAAGGGAACCCAAGCCATGAACATTACATGCTCCAATCCATTACAACTGGGCGTCCGATGGCAGTCGTTAATGGAGCCTTATCGGAAGTAGGGATACGCCTCCGTGTTTGGCTGTCTTGAGTTATGATATATTTAAGATATAATCTTTTAGTGCCCGCCTTTTAAGCTTTAATTTAAGTTCACCTGTGGGTATCTTATCTATGCATTGATGTCGTGTAGCTTGCGAAGATGATTAGGGCGTCGTTATGTTGCTTTTATTTTAGCATGTCCTTGTACCTACTATTCTTAGTGTAGGTTCTGCGCGCTAAGTACATAGTTTCTACGAGTTACTGCACATAAGTTAGTGTAAGGAGTAAATGTTACTATTTTTACAAATAAATACATTCAAATTAAATTAAACGGAGTTTTAGTGAATCGAACTAAGCAATAAAATTTTCCAAACAAAATTTAGAACCACACAACCGCTAGTTTAAAAAAATATGCGTTTCATTGTTTAGTTTAAAGTTTATTTATACTGAGTTTTGACTGAATGGAACTAAAAAAAAGTATTACAGATTGTCACACTTCGTTTTCTAAATTTTTTCCCTCATTCCAAGATTTCGACCTTTTATTTAAATCAAACATTAATTTATTAAGAATTCGTAGTAAACTTTTATTTATTTTGATTTCTATAAATAATTTCAGAATATGATAGTTTTCATATTAAAATGTTTTATAATATATGTATAATCCTACTGCTAGTATTTATCAATTCCCTTTTCTGCTATGACAAAAACTACTGTACTTGATGACTACAACGAATCGACTGTGATATTTTTTTATATTCAGTTCAGATAGTAATTTCTATGAATATAGGAAAGTTACATTGTAAAACTTACCATGACATTGTTTAAGCCTTTATTATCTTTTTTATAGATTTTAGATCTGTTTGGCCACTAGTGGAATACTTAGATCTAAAGAAAACGGCGGTTAATCAATGTAAACATTGACGACAGATGAACGTAGAATCGTCCCCGTAAGACGATATAAGAAGGCTAGAAAAAAATTTAGTTGGCCCAGCGGTTAAGGCTTCGGGATGGTATTCCAAAGACGTTCGACCCCTACCCAAGCAATATCATTTTTCTTCTTTCTAATTATTTAATTTCTTAAGATTTTCGCCTCTCTTGTCCATTTTCCCTTCTCCATTTTCCCCGGTTTTGGGCAGTAAGAGTCAAGTTTCTGCCCGCCACTTTCGTTTTTGCGAGGTCCCTACTGGCCTTTATAACCATACGGTCCACACTCTAACAGTATTTTACTCTTTCGCCTAGAATGCGCTTATGCATTAAATATAAAAAAACGGCAGTGTGAGAGCGACAGCTTAGACAGGTCTTTCTGATGTTTCACCAAACATCCGTCATCATTAAACACGACCAGTTCACTTGACAACAGTTCGTTAGGTGTTATTACAATCGCGGCGGAAGCCAACCACTTCAAAGGACAATTTATAATGGGAGTTATGAAGGCTGTGCCTTGCAACATCACCTTCATCGGCCCATTAGGCCTCCATAATAGGACACGGGCCTTCTCTCAGACATAAATTACGGGCCATAACCAACCACGCGGGTCGACGAATATCACATGTCTTAAAATTTGTATGATTCTTCGTTATTACCTCATAACCGTCTTAAATAATTTAAAATATATCAATACAATTTCAAACACAGTTCCAGAAAAACAAACCGCCCTACCCAGAACAGTAATCACTTATGTAGCCAAGTTTTATGTAGATTTTTATTACCCCATAAAAGTCATCAGGATCCGAGCAATTACTACGTCCAGATTGGTGCTTGAACGGTTGATATTTTAAATTGATCAATTTCGTTAATTAATCCTCGGGTTCTATTAACGAGGTTACGTATTGAGGGGTTGACGGATGTAGGTCGTGGGGTTAGTAAGGAATATCCGGATGTGTAGGAATTGACTTTAGGGTTTAGTTTTAGAATTATATAGATATAGAATTTAGGTGTTTTACACGATTAACGCTGGGTAGTGGTTCTTTTACCGATACGGTGGTAGGGTCATTGTAATAATTGACGTTCATAAGTGCGTCTGTTATGTCAAAATAGAATAAAAAACCAAAGGTACATAAAAAGAGAGCGTTGTTTAATGTATCTAATCTAATCTAATAAACCACTACCAGTGGACAAATTTTCCATGAGGCTGGCACCATTACCACGTTAATTGCAATGCATTTTGGATACGTGTTACCTCGAACTTGATACGGATATCACAAGGACCCTGACCTTTGACCATTTATAATGATTCTATTTAGCTGATTTCTGGATAAAATTAAAAATTTCAACAAAGTAGGCCTAAAGGATAAATTATAATTTAAATTTTCACCTTTAGTTTCACCAAACCAATTTTGATTAAACATGTATTGTAGTTCAATGTGTCATAAGTCGTAACACAGAATGGATGAAATTGTAACTAGCAATTTCCAAAAAAAAATGATAAAAATACAAACTAAAGTGCCTAACAACTTTATAACAACACAAATAGCTCGCGAGACTTATTCTTGACTGCCTCTGCGGTGTAGTGATTGGGCAGCTAGGCACAAATCATACACCACTGAGGTTGCTGGTTCGATTCCCGCGACAGGACAAATGTTTGTGCACAGAAAAAAGTGCAAGCATTTGTTTCGTGTCAGGATCTATGTTTGTGTTTTACTTTATTCTATTTTAATTTAAGGGCTTGAAGTCGTCCAACGACTATGCCAGTCCCTTATTTCTTACCCATATCACACAACAAAACAAAAAAAAAAGAAATGATAATAATTCCTTTATATTTTATAAAGGAATTATTATTACTTCTTTTTTTCAGGTAACAATAGTTACATTAGTGACTAAAGTAATTCTAAGACCCATATTATATATACCTTACAGACTAACAACCATATTATATTATTAAAAACTATTATTATGTATTGTACATGTTTGTGATTGTTTTGCGTATTTTGTTTTTCATTCTTCAATACGTGTTTATAGACAATCAGCTCTTGGATTGGTTCGGTCGGTTTGCGACTAATGCGGTCGTTACGCCGACAAATGTGTCGGTACGACGTTGACGAATCGTGTGTTTCTCGTGAAATAGCACTTATGACGACTGTTATAAGTCTATACGGACTAATGTGAGAAGTTTTTTATTACATACCATCGCAGATGAATCCCACGTTCGCATTCATTGACGCACCCAGATAAAAGATTTTTCCACCTTATCGAATTGATTTAATTTTTATAAAAATGGATTCAAATGTGTTCTACGATTAATGAAATACGATTGATATCGATAGGCACATTATAAGCGAAATGAAATGAAATGAAATTGTTTTATTTGCTTGAAACTCAAATGCGACGACATGGACTCAAAATTCATAATGTCAATAAAACCATAGAACTGTAGAAGCTGTAAAAATAAGATATAAGATAATAAAGAGAGTACAAGTAGCCCAACAAAACCCAAACGGTAAACTCATATTTTGAAAATCTATATACCAATAGGAAAAAGCAATAAAAAAATATTATTATTATGTCGCTCTTTCTCACGGGTTATACACCCGGTCCTTTGGAAGGATTGCGCGGGGACATGAGTCCAACACGTAGAGGCCTTTTAGAGCATTTAATTTAGATATGTAATGGGCAACACTTATCGGGGACTGTCTCTAAGTGCATCATTAGAAGATACAATCAAAGACAGCCCCCGATAAGTGCGAAGACTATTATTGAAGATATGAAAATTACTTATGATTGGGCTATTGAGGTGAATTTTTAATGGATGAGAGCCGGTCTATGATATGAGACCTCGGCACCTGCCAGTTCCGCCTCATAAAAAAATATTTTGGCAGGTGGTGACTCGCCACCCACTAAACGGGCCCCCTATAAGGCCTGCCGTTCATTGGCGACAAGAGGGGCAACGTTGGTTTTTTTTTTTTTGTTATAAATCTACGTTTGACCACCATCTCGCCTGATGATAAGCGACGATGTAGCCGAAGATGGAGCACGTAGATTTAGAAGATACCTATTCACTCTAGCCTTGAAGACGCCCAAATTATAGTTTTCAGGAAACAGAGAAGACGGCAAGGAGTTCCATTCCTTAGCAGTACGCACTATAAACGTGGAACCAAAACGCTTCGTTGGTGTAAGTAGTTAAAGGATGTCGAGAGTTGTGCTGCAGTTTCACTTAAACGCTACTCCCGGCGTTATGCCCTTTAACACTTCCACCCTTAGAGCTTAGATCTTAGCTCTTGCAACTCCACCCCCGGACGGTCAGTTAAGGCAAGCCGGGGGTCAGGGGTCTCATTTAGCCCCAGGGAGAATCTCGGGGTAAGGCTCAGTGTCGCCACGCACCGACGACTCGCCACAAAGTCGACCCTGGCCTAATTATTATTATTATTATAATAAGGAAGCCGTAGCTCAACGAATTTTGCTTAGGTACGTTTCATGGATTGTACCTTATTCTTGATTATAGGATTATATATTAGGTATAGGACTTATGTATAGTTGTTAATAATATTATTTGTTTAGTTAAGTTTGTGGAGTTATTAATGGGGATAAAAAAATATCATAGTTGTAGTGTGTTACAACTAATTTTAGAGTGGATTTATTTACGATAAGATACAATTATTTATTATTACCCCACTAGAATTGGAATAATTAAAGGAAATAAAAAAAACGCCTGACACAAACATGTCTAAGAACCACCGTTAGAAAACCTGCTTTCAAATAAAAAAAACCGCATCCAAATCGGTTAACCCGTTTGAAAGCTATGGTGCTACAGTTAGACACGCCTAGTGGTCAAACTTATAACATCACTCCTGTTTGCGTCGGGGGTTAAAAAATTAATCTTTACGTTTCAAGCGATCACTTCCAGACGCCCTTCAAATAGAGAAAAGTTTGAAGATAAATTACTTTAAGAATTTTAATTTGGTAATTAATGAGTGACTAAAACAGGTTAGTACGTGGAAGCGTGTTACGTTGAATCTGTAAAATCTAATAGGAATACGAACCGCATGTCCGTAGCGGTGCAATTTATTATTATTTCAAACATTGCTTTTATGACCTTGGACTTAGTATTGAACAATTATTAGCAATTTTAATTTAATCCTTATTCTTTCGCCACAAGTTTGAGATTACCGTGCACACTACAGAATGGGATCTGTTTGATTTATTTTGAGCTTTATAGTTCACGGTTTAGGGTTTTAATTAGTTTAAAAGATTTTAAGGGTAGTCTCCACGTATGGTCAGTAAATTCAAATGGGGCAGTTTCGTGAAACTGGATCAGTATTTCAATGATATACGATTGTGACACCGCGATATTGATAAGAAATTTTGGCGCGCATTTGACAGGATTATGGGTAGCCCTTTATGAAGGTAATACGTGAGATTACAATGGGGTAAATCGGATTGGGGGAAGGGCTTTTATTTCATTTTTAAGGTAACATGGGCTATGAAGATCTAGAAGAAGCACTGATATTTAGGTTATCATATTTATTTTTTGCGAATGTGAAGCTAAAGTGAATAATATAAAAATATATAAATAAATAAAGTGAAATACCTAAGTGAAGTAGTTATAGTATTACTCGTAATACACCACAGATAAGTATATCACCGTCTTTGGATATCACAAATCCTCTCCATCCAAAGGATGTCTAGAAGAGATCACTTATTAGCGATAAGACCGCCCATTGTACTTATCAAATTTTTAAGTTCTATTTTTATTCGTTCTTTTAATGTTTATGGTGTACAATAAAGCGTTATCAATCAATCAATCATTATGATTATCAATCATTATCATTATCAATAATTATCATTATCAATCATTATCATTAACAATCATTATTATTATCAATATATCAATCATTATCATTATCAATATAATTTCTTGTTTTTGTTGTTATTGGTGTACAATAAAATGTTTTTTATGTCATTGAATGCCAAGACGAGCTAGTTGTTTGCCTGATAGTAAGCAATACCCCAGCCTATAACAATAACAGCGCAACCCAGACTTTGTTTTGCATAATCCTGCGCGGCGCTGCACCGCACCCTGAGACAATTAGCTGTTCAGTCACACTACCCAGTAATTTCACTGGCTACAATGCCCTTCTAACCGGGACTCAGTAATACTTGCGCACTACTGCTTGGCGGCTGAATAACTGGCAAAGCGGTGGTACCCACTCAGACGGCCTCTCGCATACGAGAAACCTACCACCTGTACCCAGTGCTATCAATCAATCGATCACTGGAGGTATACAGCTTAAGGATGCTCCAACCTTAAAATGTATTGTATATTGCTCCCAACTCTATCTTCAATGCCCTTAGACCCTCAACTTCAAAGACGAAGTCTAGACAAACAACAATTTCAATTTAAAATCAAAGTTGCCTTCGTTACAGTCACCTCACGGCATAACTTCGATCATCGACACCCTTTAGTTACCCTGCAGTCTGTAGAAAACAATGATTAGCGAATTGTTTACGATTCTGGAACATTTCAGGCACGTACCAGCTTTGATATTTAAACTTAAAGGGTTTCATTGTCATTAATTTTCACAAATGAATCCAAAAATAAAATAAGGCTATAATGAAGATTAAAAATGTAATCTAATAACTATTTGAATTTCTAAATTTCTATTTAAGACTTCAAATTATTGTATTTCATAATAAAATTGTTTTAGGTATTTATATCTAAAAACTACGTTTTATGCGCTTTAATCGAATAAATGTAGAATGCATTGTCATTGAGTTGTGAGCTACCCTGAAAGTTTCAGCCGGATAGCTAATCGGGAAGTACTCGAAATTTAAAATGCAAGATTTCATCTGAAACGACAGACAGACAGACAAACAAGAAATTGACTTAATTTATTTTTTAAATGTGGTATAATAAAATAACTCTATTGAAACACACAGATAATTTATAGAATAACAATAAAAAGCAACTTATCAAGTGTCACAATTGGCGGTATTATCGCTAAAATTGATCTCTTCCAGACAACCGTCAACTGACATGAATTTTAAGTTTGTGATATATGTAATGTAATTTAGTATTTTATGAAGTTTTAACTTAGTAAATATAGCTGTCATTCAATATGGACGTGCCTATTTTTATCAAGACGGTTAAAATACGTACTTACTTATAGTAAGTAATAGTTAGTGTTCTTAGCACTGGCCGCCTATAAATAATCCGTAATTTTGCTAACCCTCTTTTTAACCAACTTTTCAAAGAGGAGGTTCTCAATTCGACGGCACGGATATTTTTTTTTTGTTTTTGTATGTTTGTTACGCGATAACTCCGCTAATTATGAATTGATTTTGATGATTATTTTTTTGTTTGGTAGGTCATACTTCAGAGGTGGTCCCAAATATTTTATCGAAATTGATTTAGCTCTTTTTGAACAAATAACAAAAACAAAATATATAAGTTGAGTCTTGAAGTCGGTTCTTGTAATTTTCTAAAAATTAATTATTGTATTTGTTATTCAATAATTTCAATTGTTCGCCAAACACTTAAGTGGTAGATCATCAATCAACCGCGGGGCAATCGCAACTTCACTGACTCTTATCTGTTTTCAAATCATGTCGAAACCGCTGCTCCTGGCAGTCTTTTTATCGCATCGTTTCCGCAGTATTTTTGTTTTAACCGGACAGGTAATCCATTTGACGGAAGTCTCACCTGATAAAAGACGCGGTGGACGATAGATAATAGTTTGTCATGAAGATACCTACCTCTAAGCTTGAAGACACCTATGTTATATATAAGAATCGAGAAACAAAGACACTGGTAAGGTGTTCCATTCCCTAGCTGTTTGCAATACAAAAGTCGAAGCGTTTGTGTAGATTGAATCTCAACAATAAATAGATGCAAAGTTTCTTCTGTAAGTCTTCTCAAAAACCGCATGGAATTTCACACAAAACGCACAAACAAGAAGACGTACATGCATCATCATCATCAGCCCATTACGTTCTCACTGCTGGGACACGGGATTTCTGTCATAGAGAGAATATGAATAAGAATAAACTTTATTGTGTAAAAACTGTGTACATTTGAAGTCTTTAATTTAAATATATAAAGTAACAACAGCCAATCCGTTTCGGATGTACAATACGTATAAAACATTAAATAGAAACTAAAATGAATTTACATTAAACATTTACTCAAAGAATTCGTTCAGATTATAATGAACTTTGGTTATTAACTAAATGGTATTTAAATTTCTTACCGTTTAAAGATTTTAAGTATGGGCCATAATCCGCAACGCTGGTCCAGTGCGGGTTGGTAGATGTTACAAGTCCTTAAATTTTTGTGATGAATTGTTGGACATGCAGCCTTCGTCACGATGTTTTCCTTACCCGTTTTAGAGCGAGTGTTGGATCCGGACATAACTTAAAAGAGTCAGTGGTACGGGGCCAGCGGGATTCAAACTCGGATGCTTCGGATTAAAAGTCGCACGTGCTCCTATTTCACCACACTCGCTTTTCATTGATTTCTCCAAAACATCATCCCCATTATTTGTTACACCCCGGTTCCTCCTTAAAAACAAACTATTTCTCGCTCACATCCTCCGGTCCGATAATATACAGCAGCAAGGCACCTCCCACTTCCTTCTAATGTCGGTGCTACGAATATAAAGTGCTCCAAATGCGGATAGTAAAATGTGCAGTAGGGAAACGACTTGGTTTTTCTACGACTTGAATTATTGTACTGCAGTTGCGGAAAACAAAAATATTTGATGGTTGGGCGCCTTCGTGTCTTGAATGTAGAGTTACTTTGTTTAGTGGGTATGAACAGTAAGCGTCAGATAGATCGAAGCGTTTAAAATAGCCAAAATCACCTGAGGATTGTTACTTAATTTATATGTACGCATTCAAAGTATTGTATGAGGCATCCAATGTAGTCAATCATTTATATTCACTACTACACAGTTTTCAATTTTATATAAGCTGTCAGGATGTTCATTAATATATATATGTTCATTGATATATATTAATTAGGTATATAAGTTTAAGTAAGTATTCATATATATATATATATATATATATATATAAGTAATTAGATTATATAAATTGTATATCATATGTAAGCCCTTAGTATGTCTATTATAATTTATATCACCACCGTCTGTGTATGTTTCATTATTCCTCTCCATCCAAAGGTTCTGGTCTGGAAGAGATCGCTTTAAGCGATCAGACCGCCCATTGTTACACCATTGTAAACATTTGACTTGTACTTTATCTCTATTTTTAAGGTGAATAATAAAGTGTTTATCTATCTCTCTATCTATATGTATGAAAATAAATAGCTCGCCAGTATCTATGCAGGCATAGTGTTCATATGTACTTACTTTATAACAGGGATATAATCCTAGTATAATCTCTAGTAAATGGGTATTATTTTGATTTTTGACCGACATATTTATAAGGACATATTTTATTGAAAGACATTTTTTAATTTGTTTTCCTTGTAAAACCTTTTTAACCGACTTCAAATAGGAGGAGGTTTACAATTCGACGGTATGTTTTTTTTTTTTTGTGTATTTGTTACGCGATTACTCCGCCAGTTATGCATTGATTTCGATGATTCTTTTTTTGATTGGTAGGTAATACTTCAAAGGTGGTCCCATATAAATTTTATCGAAATTCATTCAGTAGTTTTTGAAAAAAATAGCAAAAACAAAAATTATAAGTTTAATCTTCAAGTCGATTCTTGTTTTTTTCGTAACCAACTTTCTAAAGGTGGAGGTTTTCGACTGCTTCACCTGCTTCACCCAGGGTTGACTTCCGGTGAGGAAACTCCTCAACGGTGAATAGTACAGACACAACATTTCGTAAATGGATTTAACCATAATAGCCTGTTCTAAATTCCATCACGACATGGCAGATACACCCAGGATTGATTTCCGGCGAGGGAACTCCTCAACAGAGATATAGGACAGACATGAAATTTTTTTGTACATGCATTTAATTGTGATAGCCCGTTTTAAACTTCGTCATGATGTGGCTTCTAGATCAAAAAACTTGTCTTTAAAATTTTTTGAATTAATTTAATTAAAACTTGTTTTTCACTAAAAAGGGTAAAATAAATTATTTTTCAAAAAAAACTAAACCGACTTCAAAACCACAAATGGCACTCAAAAGGTAGTAGATAGATACTACCTACAAGTAGTACTTACTATATACATAGTATTTACCTACTACCTATTAGACTTGGCTGGCACCGACTTCAAATATATGAGTGGGTAGCGCTTATGATAATTATATTAATTTATTTTTTACTTTTGAGTGCCATTTGTGGTTTTGAAGTCGGTTTTGTTTTTTTTTTAAATAATTTTTGTAACACATTTTTGAATAGAATAGAATAGAATATATTTCTTATCATAAGGTTACACATTGCATTATACTTACATAATGAATGTTAAAACTCATTAAAACTCGTCTGTACATGACATAACATTACGAATATTATTATTTAGCATATATAAGTATAGGTACACATTTTAGGCACTTGTGATTGAGATGCAGTCTTACTTTGATGCCATTAAGCATAATTAATTTAATACATTTTGTAATATTTTTTAAATTAAATAATTTAATACATTTTGGAATAAAATATTTAAAAAATGCTAGTCCATAATTAATATACCTAGCTCTAATAAAAAATGCAAATTAAATATTAAATGAAATTAAATATTCGCTGTATAGGGGCTTCGTCCTTTCTTAATTGAAATAAAATATAATAATTATTCCGTAAAATAAATTAAAAACATGATTTGATGTATACAAGATTAGTTAATTAATTTAATAGTGATTTATAATTTCGATAGTCATTATTTAAATATTCTTTGACATTATATATGGTTTTAGACAGTAGTAAACTCTTGACGTTCGAGCAAAAATTGTCGTAGGTTTTTGCAGTTTTTATGCAGTCAGGAAGTTTATTGTATAACTGTTGACCTATTACTTTAGGAGTTTTCTTAGATATATTTAACCTATGTAGTACCCGTACTAAGAAATTGTTACGAGCGGTACGACCGCTGACTTCACCGCGAGCTACAAATTTGTCCAAATTTGTTCGAACATATTTGACGACTTCCATAATATACTACACTGATGTTAAGATTCCAAGAGTTTGGTTCAATAGAATTTTGATCTGCAGTTGTTATGAGCAGGTGTGGCGCTTACGTTCGCCATAAGGCGAATGACATGCTCGTCTCATCAGCCAGTTCCATAAAAAAATGGAACACGTTATCTGAGAAGAGACTAAGATGCACCTAGTTTTATTCACACAAAAATATAGTAAAACCTTTTTTTAGCGTTCAAAAGTAGAACGTATTATACGTTTTTCCGTATGTTTCCATTGTACTCTCATACAAAACTGTACAGTTACAAAACTGGTTACGAAGGCAACCCAAATGCCATTAGTTAAGTTTCTTCAACATATCGCATTGTTTCCTGAAGCATTGTCATTTATTTGTATAAATAGGTAACTTGATACTATTCCCGGCGTGTTATCGCGTACGAACAATCCCTTTCATCATGTATTGTGTCCGCGACTCACCATGATCTGAGATGAAAGCTAGTGCTCGAAATATATGGGTAGTAATTTTGTACAGCAAGCTCCCTCTGCTTTCTTGACCTAATGACATACTAACCTATTTTGTTAAGACAATAAGTCATAACAAAAATTTAAAAAACACCAACAAAAAACCTACAAAGAGTAAGAAACAATGAACCGATTTAGAATCACCACTAATAAACCTGCTTTCAAATAAAAAACCGCATCCAAATCAGTTTACCCGTTTAAGAGCTACGTTGCCACAGAAAAACACAGACAGACACATATAGTGGTCAAAATTATATATAAGACCCTTTTGTGTCGGAGGTTAAAAATGAAACTGGAGTGAAGTGTTTTAATAAGCGGTATTATCCCTTTAATCTTTTTATAACGACACTTGAAATGAATATGTTTTCGTTAGGGAAAAAATGCTGCTAAAATATTTTAATCATCATCTTCCATCTTCCTGGAATGAAGAAGTTTATGTAGTAGGGTTTTTATGTTACTGAGTGATGAGACGAGCAAATCATTCGCCTGATGGTAAGCGTCACGCCCGCTCATAACGATTGCAGTGTCACCCAGAACTTTTAATACCCTAAAAAGCAATGCGTAGCATTGCATTGCGCTCATCACCCAGAGACCTCAGATATTAAGTTTCATATGCCCAGTAATAGGTATCGCTGTCTACAGTGCCCTTCAAACCAAAACACAGCAACGCTTGCGCACTACTGCTTGGCGGGAGAATAACTGGCAAAGCTGTGGTACTTACCCAGACTGCCTCCTGCATACGAGGGACCTACCACGAATCAATATTAAATGCAATAGATGCTAGTTTGAGTAAAAATCCGTTACGGATAAATTTACCTTATCCATGCTCAGTTAGCTATGGTTATTTTATTCAAATCAACAAAAGTACTCACATACGAGTACCAATCCAAATAAATCACACCCTCACTCATTTTATTCATACTCCAATCCGAACCATATTTTAAGCCAGTTTTCATAAAATTATTTCCACCTTCCACGATACACGAGCATGCTCGCCCGAAAACCATCACTTATGTACCCACCGCTGGAACATAAAGCAAATCGCCTGTTAGGTACCTAATAGAAATTCTGCACGCATGTGCGCGGGCCCTAATATCGTCTTACTTGGGGATACACTTTATACAGGACCCTTTAGAAATGATACGCCTCGGGCCACTCGGTGATACATTTTTATTTTTTCGCTTGTTGCGAATGATTTAATACGATCGGTAGTTTTGTTGTTATATATCAAATTACTGAAATTACTGGGCATTATGAGACTCAAGAGATAATTGTCTCAGGGTGACGAGCGCAGTGTAGCGCCGTGCAGGATTTTGCAAAACAAAGTTCTGGGTGGTGCTGTTATTGTTATGGGCTGGCGTATTGCTTACCATCAGGCAAAAGACCAGCTCGTCTCGTCATTTAGTTACATAAAAAAACATGTCAATATTTTGTTCAAAATTGAATTATTTGAAACAATTTATCGGGAAAAAGCTGTACCTGGATCAAATCAACGAAATTGTTTTACAAACTACAAAAGTTTATAATTTCCAATTTAAATTAAACATGTAACATTCGATTTATCATGGAATTCTCTATAATAGGTATAGCCAATAAATACGAATTGATTTTGTAATTTAATTTCACAAAGCAATACCGACCCCGTCCTAGCTGTGTCCTAGATGTTTCGTTATACCTCTCTATCCAAAGGTTGTCTTGAAGACATCGCTTTACGCGATAAGACCGCCCATTGTTACACCATTGTAAACATTTAACTTGTACTTAATTTATATCTTTTAAATGAATAACAATATGTTATCAATCTACCTACCCGCATTTTATTAAGGTCAAGGTTAGAACTATATTGTGATAGACTCTAGATCATTAAAATAATGTTTGGTTTTAAAAGTTACTGTTTCTTTTCTGCCCTTTAATCATGGATCATTGTGTATTTTATTGTGGTGTATTTCATTTACATCGCCAACTTCTCTCGCTCCGCTTTTTAACTTCATCCAAAGGTTGACTGGAAGAGATTTAGCGATAAGTCCGCCCATTGTACTTTCGTTTTTAAGTTGTTTTCGTGTTCTTACAGATATTTTTGTTTGGTGTACAATATAATTTTGACTGACCTTTCGCAGGTGAGCCTAGTTCATTTCTTCATCTGCTGTTAATTTTTACAGTTTATCTCTAAGCCTTGTATAAATTTAGTAACTGTACCTAATATTCTTTTAAATGTATGTCGTAAATAGGTAAACCAATAAAAAAAAATGCTTTTATCAAGTACCTTAGATCCATCCTCTTAACCCTCCATTCGCGTACTTACACCCTTCCATTAAAAATGTATTGTAAAATGCCAATCGACCGCAAGCCAAAAAGGTACAACACCGCTTTATAAAATATTGGAGCACTTAAATACTTTGGCCAACACGTCACCTGACGAATAAAAACGAGTGCGCTGAAAATAAAATGTGCTGAAACTCATCAGTTTTCAATTAACCTGGTTTCGTGAAACGATTGTTTGAAATAGATTATATTCGATTGAATGTGTAAAGCTGACAAAGTTTATATTGAACACGATTTAAATATGTGTTCATTTTTAGGGTTCCGTACCCAAAGGGTAAAACGGGACCCTATTACTAAGACTCCGCTGTCCATCCGTCTATCTGTCTGTCTGTCTATCCGTCTGTCACCAGGCTGTATCTCACGAACCGTGATAGTTAGACAGTTTAAATTTTCACAGGTGATGTATTTCTGTTGCCGCTATAACAAAAAATACTAAAAAACAGAATAAAATAAAAATTGAAGAGGGCTCCCATACAACAGAAATGATTTTTTTGCCGTTTTCATAAATAAAAAAGGTACGTAACCCTTCGTGCTCCAGTGCGACACGCATTTGGCCGGTTTTTTTATTCTTCTTGTACTTATTCTTTTTATACACTGTTAAAACATTTATATCGTGGATAAAGTAAGTACCTACATGAACAAAGGCGAGCTTAACCCAAAGAAGAGTTTTCTTCCTGCAAAACCCTTGAGGAAAGAGAACTTCTTCTGATGTTTATATGAATATATTGAAAACAATTCAAGCGTGTAGGTGCTGTGAAACGAAGTTCTAAGTAGTCTTAATTCTTGATGGTTCCCTTGATACAGGGAATCCTAGTTACAGCTCCAGTTAGGGACCAAGGAACTACTATAACTAATCGTTTGACGTTTTGTTTTTTAATTTTAAATATTAACGTGGCTACTGTTTCTTTCCAATGATTATCATATATAATTATTATTGTTTTTTCCAAATTATCTTGGGCTTTTCAATGCTTGCTCTAAAGATAGCGATGGAAAACATCGTGAGTCTCCCTGTGTAAGATTCACATAAATTTACACATTTATCGTGAGATCCTTGTTTTTTTTATAACCACGCTGTTGTTCCGGATGGAATCTTGCACATAAATTTCGAGTACTTCCCGATTAGCTACTCGGCTGAAACTGTCAGGGTAGCTCACAACTCGATAACAATGCATTTAAATCCATAAAAACATGGTTTTTAAATTATTTTTTAATCTATTACGGATTCTTGTTAAACTTTGATGAAGGTCTATGTCCCGGCAGTAAAAAATGTAATAGTCTAATGTTTTTTTTTATGGAATTGAGCGACGAGACGAGCTGGTCGGTTACGTGATGCTAAGCAATACACCTGCCCAAAACAATAACAGCACCCCCCAGAATTTTTGTTTTGCAATATCCTGCGCGGCGCTGCACTGCGCTCGTCACCCTAAGACAATTAGTTATTAAGTCTCATAATGCCAAGTAATTTCGCAGAAATAATGCTACTTCACAATGCGTAAACGCCAGGAGGAATAACTGGTTTAATGTTTACACTTTACATCCTCTTGGGCCTTTGGGCTTTCGTGTTTCGTGTTAATAGACGTTATTTTCACGAAACCGATTACACCGCTGTAACCTCAGGTTACAACCAAGTCTCATAGCGTTACGAGCGGCAAACAGCTCTGTATTCCCACCATTGACAGAGCAGTAATAACTTTACGATCGCGTCTTCGACTTTACATAAACGTGCGCGGACTTGGTGTGGATAACGTTTATTGCGGAGCGAATCCGAATAATGATTTACGGTTTCTGAATACCACTAGATACGGTACAGGATACTTGTAATGGTGGAACATAATTGTAGCATAGTAGCTTAAGTTTAATTCAAACAATCACCTCTTGTTTGTGAAGTATGAAGTGAAGTTGAAACGAGTTTTCCGAAGAAAGTGTTTCTTAATTGCTTGCGTTTGGTCACCTGATGTTGAACAACGGTGCGTCGATGTAACATGCTTGCCAAGATAGTACCTGTTCTCTTGAGACTTAAAGATCCCTAGATAGTTACTAACTATTGGGAAAAACTGACTCTGGCTGGGGCATAATTAAATTAGAAGCAAAGCTCTTAGTGCGTGCAGGAATGTCCAACAAGAAACGGTGGCGCGTTGCCGTACGTCTTGTAGTCCGATGATGAAATGGGGATGGGAAGTTCACTTCACTTCGGTATCTATAAGTCTTGGAGAAGTATATGACTACGCCTGTCGTGACTGTCACGCACATCGTGGACAACTATGCCTATGATGCCACTCTACTCCTCAGTCCTGACTAATACAGCTATAAATCACAATGAGCTTCTCAAAAAGACTCAGTTTGGTACAGAAAAGTACTTGTACCTACTCGTACCTCGTAGTCTAGGATTGCTGACTGAGGCTGTATTATGGTGTAAAAATTTGTCAGTGAGAAATCTTCAGGTGGTACTACCCTACTTCTCAATGAAGGTTCAGGTGACAAGCCAGTTGTTTACCTAATCACCAAGCGAGCGATCGCCTGTAAGCATGCTGAACGGATGCCTCTGTGAGAGTGAATGTTGATCGTTTGCATTTAAGACCTGCATTTCTTATTGCAGTTAGGTACAGTAGATGACACATTGGTTCAGCTTTGGCCATGTGGGATGTTGACTCGACGATCATTGTCCCGATAGTTGTTTCGGCTAACGACCTTATAGCGAAGAGCCTTGACGAAGATCTCACGAGGCTCTCACTAGATGGTTGCTTCAAGGGTCAAATGCAGAAGGCAGTAGTCCTTGACACGGCACGTATTGTCAGGAGGTTCCTCAATCGGCAGCCCTTACCACCGGTCGTTTGGGCCCTGCCCCGCTGCCAGCGGTATGGTCGTCGTTGGATTTTCTTAATCGAGGTTTTGATCGAACAAATGCGCACAGAAAACGTTCGGTCCGAAAATTTAGTGAGTTTAATCTCAACTCCGAATCTAAACGCCCGGAACTAGGTTAATTGAAACTTGATGAATTTCAACAGATTTCATTTTGGCCAGACCGGCTTTTTGTGTATCAGGTGATGGATAGCAACCAATATTGTATTTAAATTCTCTACATGACATAAATCCATTTTAGATATATTCAAATAAACCGTATGTATAACAATTTTATTTGCAGTCTGTTTTATTCTTTTTGAATGAAAACGATATCAGAATCAGATTATAGCAAACTAGCTGCGCCCTGCGGTTTCACTCGCGGTTTCCCGGGATAAAAAGTAGTCTATGTGTTAATCCAAGGTATAAACTATCTCCATACCAACTTTCATCAAAATCCATTCAGTAGTTTTTGCGTGAAAGAGTAACAAAGTTACATCCATTCTTACAAACTTTCGCGTTTATAATATTAGTCAGATAAAACCTACACGATGGTTTCAAGGATGTAGATGATGGATGATGGATGTAGATCCAGATTGTGAAAAACATCTATTTGCTGAACTGGCGTTTTTGTTGTACCTGTAAACAACACCTGATTTATTACAAAAAAATAATTAAATATTTTAAATTAAGACAGATTTAAATATGTTCTACCAGTTAGCCTAGTTTTTAATCGACTTTAAAAAAGAGGAGGTTCTGAATTTAATTGTGTTTTTTTATATCAGAACTCTGTCATTTATTAACCGATTATATTTTTATGAGTTGGAATCAATATGACTACAAGGTGGTCCCGTATAAATTTCATCGATATACAAACTTGGATTTCAAAGATACATCAGAGTTGAAGTAGATTTTTAGTTTTTATAAAATGAATTATTTTTACGCGACTTCGTCCACGTGAACTGCAGAAAAAGCCCGTAGTCATCTTTATCCCAAAACATGAACTTTGATATTTATAATATTAGTGTGGTGAGACTTATCTATCATATGAGTGCGAATTTTGGTCATTCAAGTAACTTGGCTACAAATTCACTCGTATTATTCAACCAAATACAACTACACTCGAGAGCAATGAATCCGGGTCACTTAAAGAATGTTAAAAATCTCGGAAACTAAAAATGATAGGTTAATGCAATAAATTGTATTTAATAGACAATGTAATACTCCTTAAATGAAAGTAAAAAAAATATGAGTCACCATACATTTTATTAACACAAAATTACATAAAGAAAAAAACTGCTGATCTCTCCTTAAAACAAAAATAGGAAACATGAAATTTTTGAACTTTATTACGATTTTCTTGAATTTTAATACTTCGTATTGCCTCCTCGTGCTTCCATTACTGCGTTTACGCGGTTTGGCATGCTGTACACCAAGTTCCTTATACGATTTTGGGGAATATTCTCCCATTCCTCTGTGAGAGCAATTTTGAGCTCACGAAGCGTGATTGGGGGAGGGTTTCGTTGTTTTACGCATCTGCCTAGCTCGTCCCAAGCATGCTCGATCGGGTTGATATCCGGGCTGCGCGCTGGCCACTCCATACGAGTAATGTTCATCTCTTGAAGGTAGTCATTCACAATCCTACCTGTATGAGGTCGGGCATTGTCATGCATAAATATAGCATCCTCACCTAAATTGACCATAAATGGACCAACGTGATCATTGAGGATTTCTTCCACATATCTTACGCTAGTTAAAGAGCCGTTTTCTATGATCACCAGCTCTGTGCGACTTTCAGAAGAAATTCCGGCCCACACAAGTACAGACCCACCACCGTAGGCTACTTTTTCTTCAATGCATGCTTGCTTGAATCTTTCCCCTGGTCTTCGATACACTCTGTGTCTTCCATCGTGCTTGTAGAGCATAAATTTTGATTCGTCGGAGAACATAACTTTTGACCAATCTTCAATACTCCAATTTACGTGGCTCTGGGCATATCTTAGTCTCGAAATACGATGCCCACGCTCCAGTTTAGGGCCGTTTGCAGGTCTAAGGGGTTTTAAGTTAGATTCAGCAAGCCGACGTCTTACTGTCCATGCACTTGGGTTACTTCCTCCGAGGCGTCGAAACTGATTGGTGAGTTCAGTTCCTGTGAGAAAGCGATTTCGAAGCATGGTGTTCACCAAGTATCGGTCTTCTCGTGCTGTGGTACACCTGGTTCTGCCCGTTCCTGGTCTGCGTAGGTTAGAACCAGTTTCTTCGTAACGTCGGAGAACTCTTTGTACTGTTGACAGCGACACACCGACAGTCCTGGCTGTATCGCGCTGACTCCGGCCGGTTTCCAGCATTGTAAGTATTCTGGTGCATTCTTCAGGCGTAAGCGACATAATTTCAGCTTGAATAATGAATATAGAGCACTATCAACATGGTTTATGTACCCACATAAATGACAGATTACAAACAAAAGCAAAACCAAATGCTGTAATTTCGTAGTTCCATCTTCGAAAGTGGCCCTTTTTCAAATTTGATTTTTTTATGATATAACTTTACAATAACTAAGAAGTTTTAATACCTTCATTTAAGGAGTATTACATTGTCTATTAAATACAATTTATTGCATTAACCTAGCATTTTTAGTTTCCGAGATTTTTAGGATTCTTTAAGTGACCCGGATTCATTGCTCTCGAGTGTATAACGCTACCACTTCCACCAGCAGCACGCCATTTCGAGGCCCAATTTCACTTCGCTCTAAACAATAGCCACCGCATTACTGCCAACCCATTTCAAATATCAAAATTCAAACACCTATTTCAACGTCGTTAGTACGACTGAGTTGATGCAGTTACTCAACTGGCCTGTTTTCTTTGTATTGAAATATAGGACAGACGAGCTCGTGTCTGATATAATTGACGTGAAATAACCTGCCTACGTCGGTCTTCCCTTAAAGCTACACATGAAGTCCTTTAAAATGAGAATTGATATAGTTCTGGGTCAACAACATATCACCAGTGCCCTTAGTGCTGCAGATGTCTATAAGTGACGATCCAAAAGACCGAAAGACTTGGTCCTTAAAATGGTTTGCCGAATGACACTTAAAAATATAAGCGCCACTCCACTCTTTAGAGAGTGCAAAACTTTGAATAGCAACAACTTGTGTAACATTTATGCAGCGCTCTTCGCCTCGAGACACCAAATAAAAAGTCTGAAGTATGTACAAGACCATTATAACCCTAGAAAGAAGATCATCGTAGGACGACTAGCTGAGTGCAAGAATTACTTTTATTTTTATCGTCATCATTATTATCAGCTTGTACCAGTCCACTGCTGGACATAAGCCTCTCCCAATGCTCGCCACTGAGCCCGATCCTCGGCTCTTCACATGTAGTTACTGCCAGCCACTTACGTACGCAGGTCGTTGCACCATCTGGCCGGAGGGCGCCCTACACTAAGTTTGCCTAAACGTGGTCTCCACTCTAGATTTTTATCACTTAAAGTTAATGTTTGGGAACTATCTCGCCTGATGCAAAGCTGTGGCCTAAGGTGGAGCACAAAGATCTATAAGATGCGATGTCTTAACCAACTGGGTCATCGAGTACCTACCACTGTTTATGTTTTCTATCCTTTTATTCATTTACGCAAGATTTCTTAAAGTTTTACCGAAATTCTCTAACACTATCGTCCACATAAAAACTACAATTGAACAAATGGCGTGAAGGAGAGGAGGCCAATACTCACCACTAAACATGACAGACATGGGCTAAAATGATGATGATCATTCACTTCAAAATATTTGCGTCAGTGTGAATGCCACTGACCAGTCTACTTGTGCAAAGACTGAATACTGCAGTACCTAAATTTCAGCATCGTCGCTAACTAAATTTCACGGTCGGTCGAACTCCCACGCTGCGGTAGTAAGACTCGAGTTAGAGACTGTTTAATCTGAATCAAAACTGTATATTTTATTAGTATTTGCGATACTGAAACTGGCAACGCTCTTGCTGAATTTAAAAGCATCTTATTGTATTGTATTTTGTATACCGAGGGTATGCAGCATATCTACGTATTATTACTGACTTACTCGTACTAGGCCAGTGTGGTGAATTGTGGTTCATATACTCTCTAAAATAAATCCTCCTCTTCAGTCCATCGCTCATTGTTGAGGATTGCGACTCCTTCCATGCAGGGTACGTATTGCTTTTCTCCACCTACTTCGATCATCATCAGCATTTCTAGCTGCTGCGACACCTGGTCGGACCAACGTTTCAGACTCCAGCCTTTTGTCCAACCACTTGGCAAATTATCAAATAATTATCAAAGCGGCTGATAGACACAGCAAACGACCAAAGGACTGGTTAATCAGCATTGCTATTCGAAGAGGTAATGCCGACAGCCTTGTTTGTGGGCACCATAACCGTGGACAGTGACCTGAGCTCTATTTTCTATTTATAAGATTTTTATGTTTTAGTAATAATAAGTTACCTACTCCTATTTGAACCTTAATAATTAGGTTTTTAATTAACATTTAACACCTATGTGCCACCTAGAAAATGAATAATCTTGATCTTGATTAGTCACTCAAATGGCTTCAACTGAAGACCAGCGCCAGTCGCACGACCAGCACAACGCTGAGTTGAGGCCGGTTTGCAACAAATTATCATCATCATCATCATCATCATATATATAAAATTCTTGTGTCACAGTGTTAGTTACCTTACTCCTCCGAAACGGCTTTACTGATTTTTACCAAATTTTATATGCATATTCAGTAGGTCTGAGAATCGGCTACTATCTATTTTTCATACCCGTAAGTGATAAGGGTTGTTCACCCTTAACATTTTTTTTAACATTTATATGGCAAAACAACGTTTGCCGGGTCAGCTAGTTTTTATATAATCTCTAATACTTTCAATGTTTTTGATTTTTGTTTATTTCTATGTCATATGTTCATAGTTTAAATTAATTGTTGCAAATAAACGTTTCTTATTCTTATTAGGTATTCTTTTTACACGAAACCAACCGCTTGCAGGAGATTTACCTCTATCCCTGTGAGATCATTTATACAACCAATAGGAAAATATGATGGCGGGTGTTATATACTTTTTCAAAGATTGGTAGACTCATTGTGATAAATTGACGTTCATAGATGCCTAAACTTCTCATCGTCATTACCTAAGCTGAAGAAAAAAAAATTTGAATTTTAGAAAAATCACAAATTGGTTCAGAAGTTTTAGAGTAAAGTGCAAAAACATTAAAAAATGTTTAAAAAAATAATACACATCCACGTTGAATCCAGAATCTCTTTCTAGCAATAACGCATACCTTAACAGTAATAGCAAAGAAAACTAAAGTAATACGTAGTTAGTATTCTTTGCTTTAACAAAGTATTATAAAAGTAAAAGATTTTTTGGGAGATATATTGTATACCTAAAAAGTTTATTACTTAATTAAAATTACTAGAAATTATTTGTTTCAGCCAGTTACAGTGAATTTCCCTTGCTCTTTCAACAAAGCTGGTCTCCAACAACGTCGCCTGAACGAAATTGCTTATTAGATTAAATACCGCTTAACTTACAATTCGTATTATAATTTATTTATCGTTTCATACTTTATAATGTTAGTTTTGGCGGCCCTTGAGTTTTTTCATATCTAGATGTACTTGTGTATCACTTTATATATCTTTTCAAATATATTTTTTCTCTTATCAAAGCAATTGTACCAATTTCAAAAGAAATAAAATCTATAAGAGATTGTTTGGTTGGTTGGCTGTCGAGGTTGGAGTCAACGAGGACGATGAGTTTCAAGTCCTTCGTGCTCCGGCTTCCAGCGAAGTATAAGGAGACGTTCCTGGCTCCTGAGTTTTGGCCCGAAGGCATACTATTCCGGCGCTACAGGGAGGCGAAGCCGAAGTTAATTCCCTAATCGTAGCTTTATTGTTTATAAATTGTATATATGCTAGTCTGTAAGGTATATATTTTATGGGCCTCTGGTACTTTTAATTTGTTAACTGTATTATTGCCTGAAATAAATAAATAAAAATAAATAAACAAGATTGACCAAAGAAAACACAATTTCTCACGGACCCACAATATCGTATCTCCCATCCCAATCATCAGTATACACGATACGCCTACACCGCTAGAATATTTCATGAGATCCTCTGAAAGGCGCAAAAAACTATGCGTCTATCGTATAATATAAATTATTTCAAATTATGTCATAAAAATGTATGAGATTTATAACGTTATTGTCGGAGTATCGCTGTCATAGCCTTGGGACGGCCGGCCGGGCCGCGACACGATACGAATAGAGATCGGAGCTTTACGTATTAGAAAACGGACTTTCTGAACGATCTTAGGGATTTATAGGGTTGTAATTATAAACAGACTTCACTGACATTTGCATCTTTGAGTCGGGTAAACAAGTTCGCAAATTGACAAATCTAAAATTGCTGAATTTATTACATGGACGACTTTCATTAAATATTTAGTAAGCCACGTTTTAAGTTTATGTAGAAAAAATATTTAGGTATGTACTGTATTTTTGGAAGCCGCATTGTACGTTACCACATAATACTAATATTTTAATATTATAAATGTGAAAGTTTGTGTGTGTGAATGTTTGTTACCAAGTATCATCGTAACCACTAAACCGACTTTGATGAATGTGATTAATTCTTGGACATGCCGGTTTCCTCACGATGTTTTCCTTCACCGTTTTCAGACCAAGTGTTAAATCCGCACATAACTTAAGAAAGTCAGTGGTGCGAGGCCAGCGGGATTCGAACTTGGGTACGTCGGATCGAAAGTCGCACATTCCCCCACTGAGCCACACTCGCTCTTAGTTTATTCGGTTGAAATTGTGATCGTACGAAATTAATACATCTTTGCACCCATAAGATCCAGCCACCTTCTATGTATATGCTACGGTGACCCTTCGTCATCAACAGTATTTTGCGTTTGCGTTCTATAATTTAGAGACACTTTATCTTTTCCCAAGCGTCGCGTCGCCGTCGTTCGTCTACAAATCAACTTGCAAGTAAATATTTTGTTCGGGTTCAAAATAGAATTAAAAGGTACGGATTCATCTCATTTATTCTGGTTACATAATTTGTTAGGTCACCATTTTTGAAGCACGTGCAGAGAGTTTCATAAACCATAAAATAGCCAAATGTACCAAAACTTTACAATTCGTATGCATCACACGCTCTTACGGTATTATTGACTTAGGCCTAGTTATAAATATTATGGAAATGTATGAAAATTATGTGCCAACTTCGCGGAACCCTTTTTAAGGTCGGGTTGTTTACATTATGTATGTTGTTGATAGGGATCGGCCACATTACAACTACTGTTGCTACATGTAATGTCTATGACGCATGAACCTTTATGTGTTTGGACCGCATTTGATCATCATTTTTAATTGCAATGCCCCGCGACATCGCGATAGTGACCATCACAACATAAACACGACAAATAAGGATAGAATTGCAGTACCTAGGTTTAGAATGAGTAAAACGAATAAGTCCTTCATGGGCAATTGTGTACGTTTTAACAATACAATTCCAAAATTTATAACGGAGCTCACAGAAGGTAGATTTAAATTGCGTGTGAAAAATATTCTAATGAAAAAAGCATACTATATAGTTAGTAATTACATAGAAGACAAAGATGCATGGAACATTCCGCTTCTGCCAAGTAGTCAACTGGCACTTAAGACAAATAATATTGTCAAAAACAATCATAAAAGTTCTAAAAAAAAATGCCCTCAGTTTCTTGCCGTATTTTCTAGTGTGTTTTTTTCCGATACGGTGGTAGAGTCATTGAAATAATTGACGTTCATAAGTGCGTCTGTGACGACAAAATTGAATAAAGAACTTTTGAACTTTGAACTTTGACATTCTCCCGCAGCAGGACGAGGAGGATGACCGCGACAAGGATCGATGAAGACAACGCCCCAGGAGGGGCAAGATGACCTACACAGAGCCATCGATGAGGCACTCCGACAAGAGCGCTCAAATGTTAAAACCACACAAACGGTCACCCATTCAAGTTGTGACCGCTGCGAACGTTGCTTAACCTAGAAGATCTGTTGCGAACGGCTAGGCGAGCTACGTTACGAGCGGTACGATACAATATTTTTTAACACCGTTATAATTGTTAGGTCTCAGATGCCTCACATGGGACAACTTACTCGCATTCTTGTTTGACATTGTTATGTTAATTATAATTTGTGCCTCATTGTTCAGTGTTATATTTAAAGACATCTTCTCTAACGGGCCTATTTCCGAAGCACTGGTAGATTCAGTTTTCGAATTTATTTTCTGAGCCCGGGCTTCAATTTGAGTACGGGAAAGAAATGGGTAGACATTCAGTATAAGTAGAAGTTAAGTTAGTAGAGTAGTCTAAGTATTTCAAGTGACAAAATTTAACGTATTTTAATTGATTTGTATGATGTATATGACGTATATGCATTTATTTTGCTTATTTGATAAATATCTTTTGATTTTGACTTACGCTAGGCCTATATCCAGTAATATAGGTATTTGCGCTTCCCCTTATATTACAAAACATACAAAAATCAACACGAAGTTTTGCGTTAACATAGGTTTCAAAGTCGTTAAGCTAAACTTGCTCTTTCCCATCATTCACCCAAATTGTTCCATTCATCAACACTCATAGATAAAATCTGCTCGACGCTTGCGTAGCTTTTGTTCCTAGCCCCCAAACTCGTTTTGGAAACCCATCAATGTTTTAGTAAAAGCATATAAAACTTGCTCCATCGCCTCATGCACCACTTTCCGCGCCTAAATTCAATCTCGCCATCATAACTGTGAGCGATTGTCTGCTTTTAGCATGAAACTGAATCGTCCGAGTAGTGAAACTTTAGGGGTACCCGACTGGGGTAACTTTGGGGTGCCCGGCTAGTGGGGTAACTCTGCGGGGTAACTTTGTTCCACTTCCAAACTGCAGATGGTCAGCCTGTTAAAACCGTCTATCTAATATTCTAGTGTGAAGACTGAGATGGCTTGTACAATAGTTTTTCAGATTTTTTAGTTCAGTTGTCGGAAAATTTGTAGAAAAATTTAGTTTGCTAATTTTCATCAGCTTATTTTCGTTTTAGATTTAAATATTTTAACTGTTGTTAGGTTTAGAGGCGTAAATCTCTCTCGTCCACTCTTGCTCTAGCGTTCGGCGAGTCGACACCTGATGATGCTTCGTATAGACGGTGAAACACGTATCGTACAGAGAGGGTTGTCTTCATATATATAAGTATATATATCAGAAGAGCACAGACACTTGTAAGATTTAAGAACCTAATCAAAAATTACTACCTTTCCCAGAGTGCTGCGAATTATTAGTACTTTCCTTGATTGTATTAAAATAATTAAAATAAAAAATATATATATATATATATATATGTATATGTGTAATAATATATATATATATATATATATATATATATGTATATGTGTAATAATATATATATATATATATATATATATATATATTATTTTAATTCATTTTACATATGCTATCTGTCCCCATACATATTATATTATCCTAACAACAACCTACATGAGACATTATGGGCTCAACAGCTAATTGTCTCAGGGTGACGAGCGTAGTGCAGCGCCGCGCCGGATTTTGCGAAACAAAGTTCTGGGTGGTGCTGTTATTGTTATGGGCTGGCGTATTGCTTACCATCAGGCAAACGACCAGCTCGTTTCGTCATTCAATAATATAAAAAAAAATTCATTGCGTTTCAGTTTTTATACATTTTATACATATTTTGCAAAACTAATCAACGCAACGCTTCAATCACGATGCAACTCAACGTTGCACTGTCGTGCTCGTACAAGCGAGAAAGCGTTCAACTTATAATTAAGTGGAATCGCCCACTTCGCAACTTCAAGTCACTCAAGTCAATCTACATAGTTGTTGGTCGTGTTTTACTTGAATATATTTGCACTTAGTAACTAAATTTCGTTAAAGTGTCTTAAACTGTTTTTGGTCACGGAAAATCTTAAAACGAAATCGTTCAAATAGTTTGGTATCTTCCTATTATTTACCACAAAATCATCCATGCTTACACAATAATCATTATCATCATCAGCCCATCATGTTCCCACTGCTGGGACACTGCTGGGGCCTTCTCTCAAAGAGAGAGTATGGGCCATATCCTCCACGCTGGCCCAGTGAGGGTTGGTAGTTGGATAGTGCGGGTACACAATAATAATTATGTACGTCAGAAGCTATTACGTAATATTTAGTTTTCTTTGCTTTTACGTACCACTGAGCGGACGGACATACCTCGAACTTTTTATCAATCTTTTGGTAGTACCAGGATAATTGTCAAATTCTTTTTGCGTTGGGTTCAGTATAGCTACGATGTGGTTATAAATTTCATCGGTATTTGACCATGGGACTTCAGAGGTACACAAAAGTCGTTTTGTTTTTTATAAAATGTATACTTGTTATGTTTTATTTATTTAATGATTATTCCTTCACTACGGTTCGAAACCGAGTTCTAGAAGCTTCGAAGCTAAATATTGAACAAATTTTCGCATCGGCAAGGTGTTACGAATGCAAATTGTGTTTGCTTGGGGGATGTGCTCAAGTGACTGTCAATATTAGGGGGATTCCGACGAACAGATTATATTCTGTTACGAAAAAATTGCCTTTGGAATTTTGAGAAGTCTATCAATAATTTGGTAGGCTAAATTGGGTAGAGGTTGTTCAAAAAAGCAACCGGCGCGCCAAAAGTCAGTACTATTCCTATATAAAAATGATTTGTTTTTTACTGCGTTGTTGTATAGCGCCCCTGTTGCCGTGTCGGTTCTCTTTCCGTACAGACACTAGGTACATACAGTGTTCTAGGCTTTAGGCGCTATTTATGAGTTGGGTCCTCGCGAATCATTAAGAGAAGTATTTAAACAAATTAATGTATTAACTTTACCTTCTCTGTATATTTATGAAAATACATATAATGTATGTTCGTAAAAATCTGCACAATTCAAGGTGAATAGTGACCATCACAACATAAACACTAGAAATAAGGATAGAATTGCAGTACCTAGGTTTAGACTGAGTAAAACGAATAAGTCCTTCATGGGCAATTGTGTACGTTATTACAATAAAATTCCAAAATGTATAACGGAGCTCACAGAAAGTAGATTCAAATTGAGTGTGAAAAATTTTCTAATGAAAAAAGCATACTATACAGTTAGTAATTACATAGAAGACAAAGATGCATGGAACATTCCGCTTCTGCCACGTAGCCAACTGGCACATAAGAAAAATAATAATGTCAAAAACAAACATAAAATATTGTAACAAAAGTTCTAAAAAATATGCGCCTCAGTTTCTTGCCGTATCTTCTGAGTAGTGGTTCTTTTTCCGATACGGTGGTAGAGTCATTGTAATAATTGACGTTCATAAGTGCGTCTGTGACGACAAAATTGAAATAAAGAACTTTTGAATTGAATTGAATTTAACATTGTTGTGGGTAGTAATATTTAATGATAATGTACTCGAGGGTAGATGAATAATAAATCAGTTGTTGTCCAGACTCAGGTCGTTTCATTGCAATCATAACATGGTGACAGCGGTTTATTATATTTTCGCGTAAATATCGTGTGTACAGTAGTGAAACCGATAAATTATTGGATTAGTTGTCGCGAGTGTTGTGGGGAGCAAGTTTTAATAGCCGTAAATACGCGCGGATCGACGTTTTGCAATGGAGCACGCCCGGCCGCCCGCGGAATTAAATATGGACGGCGCCGGTGGGCCTGTTAGCCGGGCTGATGCCTGGAAGAAGTGGAGACAACAATTCATGCTTTTCCTGAAGGCGTCGGGAGTTCAATCTGAGTCGTCCAGCGTGCAAGCTAGCTTGCTGGTCAACCTTATAGGTTCAGAGGGCTTCGACATTTATCAAACTTTTTCTTTTACGTCAGAAAGTGACCGTGATGACGTCAATGTAGTGTTAAAAAAGTTTGATAACTACTTTGGGACCAAGCCGAATATTACGCTCATGAGATACAAGTTCTTCACGCGTAATCAAGAAGACGGTGAATCGATCCAACAGTATGTAACGGCGTTACGTTTATTGAGCAAATGTTGTGAGTTCGCGTCTTTAGAGGAAGATTTGATCAGGGATCGAATCGTGTGTGGAGTACGCCAGGCGGCGGTCAGGGACCGGCTACTGCGTGGTGAGGAGCTTACGCTGGACAAGGCGGTAAAAATATGCCAAGCTGAAGAGGTGTCTCAAGAAAGTGGACGACAGATAGGCAATTCTAGTGCGAGCACAAGTGTAGTGCACATCGACAGTGTCGGAGTGATGAATCGCGGCAGAGGCGGGTCGCGCGGTCGCATGCCTGGTGGAGCGGGCGGAACCGCGGCGCGCGGCGGCGGCGGCCGTGCGGGCGCCGGCAGCGCCGCGCGAGCGCCGCAGCCTGGCCGGCCGCAGCCGCAGCGCCCGTGTGACGGCTGTGGGCATGCGCGCGTGCGCTGCTTCGACGGAGAGTGTCCGGCGCGGTTTGTAAGCTGTTTTGTTTGCGGTAATAAAGGACACTTCGCGCGCATGTGTAAGTCTGTTAAATTTCATAATAATAATAGTGGGGCTCGTGAGAAAGTGCAACGTGTTTATGAAGTCGATTGCGAGTATAAATATATTGATGAGTGTGAATCGGATGACGATGACGGTGATACTTTTTACATTTCGACGATTAATTCGGACAAAAGAAGCTCAGATGAATGGTTTCAAGTACTGTCGTGCGAGAATGGAACTGAAAAGTTTAAATTAGATACCGGAGCTGATTGTAACGTCCTAGCTTATAACAGATTTTTAGAATTAGGGTTTCATGATAATATGATTATTGAGAAAAATGTGCCTTTATTATCATATACGCATAATGTCATACCTACTAAAGGAATTTGCGTACTGCCGTGGTATTATAAGGGTGATATGTACAAGTTAAAATTTGTGATTGCGGACATGCAGTGCAGTAGTGTGCTAGGACGGAAATCATGCGAAGCTCTGGGGTTAGTTAAACGTCTCAGATCAATTGAAATATCTAACTATGAGGATTTGTTTAAGGGTTTAGGTTGTTTGCCCGGTAAATATCATATAGTAATAGACAAATCTGTGCGTCCTGTTATTTGCGCTTCTAGGAAAATACCTCACGGATTATGCGATCGTCTAGCGAGTGAATTAAAGACTATGGAACAGATGGGCGTTATCAGAAAGGTCAGTCACCCTACTCAGTGGGTTCATCCATTAGTTCTAGCAGCAAAAAAGAATAACGGTATTCGCGTGTGCCTCGACCCGCGCGAGCTGAACTGCGCCGTGCAGCGCGCGCACTTCCAGCTGCCCACCGTGTCGGAGCTGGCGGCGCGACTGCACGGAGCGAGGTACTTCTCGGTTCTGGATGCTAATTCTGGATTTTGGGCCATCCAGCTGGATGAAGAAAGTGCAGACTTATGCACCTTCACTACTCCATTCGGGCGATATCAATTCCTACGCCTACCGTTTGGAATAAACTGTGCGTCGGAAGTTTTTCACGGAAAATTAAGTCAACTGCTGGAAGGCCTGGAAGGCGTAGAAAATTATATAGATGACGTAATATGCTGGGGCGAAACAAAGGAAGTTCATGACCAAAGGCTTAAACGATTATTGGACAGGGCAAGAGAAATTAATCTAAAGTTTAATAAAGAAAAATGTAAAATTTGTGTTAAAGAAGTAACGTATTTAGGACACGTATTCGATGCAAATGGTATGCGACCTGATTATAATAAAATAAAAGCGATTAAAGAAATGTGCACACCGAAAGATAAAAAGGAGTTAGAAAGATTCTTAGGAGCCGTGAACTATTTGTCAAAGTTTATTCCGAATTATTCGGAAGTCGCTATTCCCCTAACTAGTTTATTAAAGAAAGATAATGAATGGCGATGGGAAGAGAGTGAGCGCGCGGCATTCGACAAGTTAAAAGAATGTGTGACGGGAGCCGGGGTGCTAGCGCTGTACAACCCGGCGCGGCCGGTGCGACTCGCGGTCGACGCGTCCAGCGTCGCTCTGGGCGCTGTCCTCTTTCAGGACGGCCGTCCCGTCGAATACGCCTCACGTACACTCACCGACACACAGAAAAGGTACGCTCAGATTGAGAAGGAGCTGTTGGCCATTGTGTTCGCTTGCGAGCGATTCCACCAATATATATTTGGCAAACAAGGCGTAGTTGTAGATTCGGACCACAAACCTCTAGAGAGTATATTTAAAAAGCCACTAATGTCCGTCCCGGCACGTCTGCAACGCATGTTGTTAAGAATACAGGGCTATGATTTAATAGTCAACTATGTACCCGGCAAGTACATGCACATTCCCGACATGCTGTCTCGCGCGCCTTTGCCCGATTTATATAGTGAAGAAGTTAGTGAAAACATTCTTCACCAGGTACAAATGGTTATAAAAAGTTTGCCTATATCTAATGATAAACTCACTTTGATCAAAAAGGAAACTAAGAAGGACTTAGACTTTGATTCATTATTAGAATATATAAACTTAGGATGGCCAAAGAATAAATACGAGATTTCGAATAATGTAAAAGATTATTGGTCTATAAAAGATGAATTATTTGTTGTTGATGGTGTCATATTTAAAGAAAATTTAGTTGTGATTCCTAGAAGTTTGCGTGACAAAATGCTAGCTATAGTCCACGAAGGGCATTTAGGTATAGACCGGTGCAAGCGGCGAGCGAGACAAGTGATGTTCTGGCCGCATAGGTCGCGCGATATTGAATTGTATGTGAAGCGATGTAAGATCTGTCAGGAGTTCTCAAACGCCCCCGCTAAAGAACCTATGATGCCTATAGAAATTCCTAAGCTGCCGTGGAACAAGGTAGGGTCTGATATTTTTGAATTCCAAAGAAAATACTTCTTAATTATTGTAGACTATTATTCCAATTATGTGGAAGTTTGTAAACTAAATAATATTGCGTCGAGCACTATTATTCGAAGTATGATGGAAGTATTTTCGCGGCATGGCATACCTAACGTTTTGATAAGTGACAACGGCACACAGTATACCAGCCGCGAATTCAAGAGATTTGCACAAGAATGGGGATTCGATCACGTGACATCGTCACCTAACTATCCGCAGGCGAATGGAAAGAGCGAAAGGGCAGTTCAAACTGTCAAGATGTTACTGAAAAAAGCGATAAAGGGGAATGGGGATTTTAATTTAGCTCTTCTCAATTATCGAAATACTCCAAGGGACGGGTTGAGTTCTCCTGCGCAGCTGTTGATGGGACGAAGGTTGCGGTGTCAGCTGCCAGTTTACCCTAAGCTTCTGGAGCCGCGATCTGTCGACCCCTTAGAGTATCAAACTATGGTAGACAAACAAAACAAGTGTAAATTACTGTATGACAGACATTGTAAGGTATTGCCAAATTTGAAACCTGGCGATACGGTAATCTATATAGACGGTAAGAATAGAGACAGAGGTACAGTAGTTGGCCAAGCCGATACTCCTCGATCATATATTGTGCAAAGTAAGGTTGGAGCCAGATATAGACGTAATCGGCGTCACTTGGTTAAATGCGAGCCAGGGGAAAATGCACCTCGAAGTGACAATATTGCTGAAGGTGGCAAGGAATTCAGTGATGAGTGTGAGAAAATGGATTTAAAAACGAACGTGAGTGTTGGGGACACCATCCCCACGCTAATTGAGTCCACTTCCTCACCTCCGCCGCTGGTACGCATAGCTAAAAAAAATGCTAAGCGCCGCCTTGCTACAAATAAGTAACCGCTAGTACAATGATATGATAAATTAATTAAGCTACCTACCCTTAGTACTTTTAAAACCTTTGTTGGCAGTTATGCATGTAATCCACTTTATTGATATGCAATTATATTTTAATGTATATCGATTATGTCAAACTGTTAGCTTCTCTCCGACCTCGACTTAATTGTTAAATGTACCTATTTAAGTATAATAATACATGTGTCTTAAAATAATATCGAGATCATAATCAGTGGGTACCTATATATTTTGCGTGTACTTCTTATATTTAAAGTTTAACTTTGTTAAAAGAGGGATAGATAGGATAGTAGTATATTAAAAATGTATATAATCAAATATGTATGTACTACTTGTGAAATCTTTATATAACACTGATAGTTCTTATACCTTTATACATAAATGTGAATACCTCATATATATTTGTTTAGGGGGGAGATGTTGTGGGTAGTAATATTTAATGATAATGTACTCGAGGGTAGATGAATAATAAATCAGTTGTTGTCCAGACTCAGGTCGTTTCATTGCAATCATAACAAACATCATTTCAAAAATATAAAATAAAGCGGCATACTAGTACCTATCAGATAAAATTTTTAGTAAAAGTGTTTGAAACGATATAACTAGGTTACTATAAGGTTGACCGCCTATTGTTATGCTGATTACTGTGAAATGTTCTTGTTTTTAAGGTTTTTAACAATAAAGTGTTTATCTATCTATCTATCTAGGTATAGAATAGAGGTAATTTTAAAACAATCGTATATTGAAGAATGTTTTATATATAAGTTAGAAATCTTCTCTCAAAGTAAGATAGATTTTAAAGCAAAATCAGATTTTTAAACTTATGAATTTATGAATTAGAAGGTATGCCGCATGTGGTTTCTTCTTTAAAATGAAATTCCTCAAGATAAAAGAATTCTCTTAGAATAAAGATACACACAAGAGCTTTGAAAGAAAATGGTACCTATTACTTATATTACGAATTCCAAAATATGTAAATAATTCAGAAAAACAAGCTGAAAGTTTCAAACAATCAAATTTCAATAATAAATATTTCAGCTCTAGTCCTTAGTTGTAACTACACTACCTATTAGAAGTAGGTATCTATATAATTATTGTCGAAGGAGTGAAACGCCTTGCCGTCGTCTGTGTTCCCACATAAATACAATCTGGGTGTGTTCAAATCAAGAGTGAACAAATACTTACTGGGTAAATGTCAGCTTCACGCGACATCTTCGACCACATCGTCGCTTCCCATCAGCTGGCCGATTCAGAACCTCACGACAACTCGTTTGTCGATCGATTCGGTTTGATATCGTACGATTCAAAATATTTTAAATTCACAATAGTCGAATCGACGTTCAAATTGTCGTAGTCGATAACCAATCGTAACCGTACGATAAACGCGTATTTATCGACCAAGAACGTTATTCACAATGCAGATATCGAAGCAAAGTTTTCGAACGTCCGATTAATTTCCACGACAACTTATCGAGTGCAACATATCACTCGAAAGCATTAGATTTGACCGTCAATACCGAGTATATTCCGTGTGTTGTTAAATAAAACTACATATTCTACTACAAATAAAATAAAACTCACAGTAAGATTCAACATAAACTAATTCTATGTAATAAAGTACCTACCAGGTCTAGTATTTATTTATAGGTTAAGTTCGCTTTGATTGTTTTAGAACTATTTACCTACTACTATAAGATTACTTAATAAGATGCATAAATCTACCGAAATAAAATCACTGTACCTATATAATTATTATAAAGTACTCTGTGATACTATGTAATTGTAATTTTGGTATTTACTTAACATTTCTAACGAATCTTGATGAGGCTCGTCTTCTCGCTCGATCTTCTTTTAATAATTTCAAAACATGATAAAGAAAACAATTTGCGATAGACATTTAAATTTGGCGGTTTGTCAATGTCTAAAGCATAGATTAAACATTAATGTCCAGTGGATATCAGCAGGTGGGTGTTTAAGAAGCTCTTGTTTTATTATATTTCTACCAATATATGGCGCTTATAATTGTTGATTATATTTTAATTCGTGATAAACGTTGTTATAATAAATTTTGATAATTTGAAAACATTTTTATATCGTCTAGATAATAATACAATTTTCTGAGAGTATTGCACACAAAACGATCTCCGTAAATGCAACACGTTGTCGTATCGATTTCGATATCGTAACCGAAACCGTGTCGAATCCTCGGGGCGGATGTTCTGAATAGCTCGAAAAGAAACCTACGATACGAGATCGTTATCCAATCGAATCGATTCGGTATGTTGTCGTGGGGTTCTGAATGGGCCAGCAGGTGAGATGGTGGTCAAACGCTGACCCAGTCAGATGTAAAAAAATAAAAATAAATTGAAAACTTTTCAGGGCGGCGCGGCGAGTGGAGTTTATTGCCTCGCAAGATTTTGCAATTCAAAGTTCTGGTTGGCTCTGTAACTGTTATGGGCAAGCGTGTTTGCTCACTATGAGGCAAACGACCTGTTCGCCTTAACAGTCAGTATCTTATATAAATAAAACTTTTTTTAAATCTCGATTGAAGTCAAGATGTCAAAGAAATAACAAATGCCAATTTTACAAAGGCGTACGAAAGACGTATTCTATGATAGAGTTTTAAACAATCACCTTTTTAAAACCTCAACGACTGGTGATATAAAGGCTCTACGAGAGAGTAATCCTAGAGCATGTGCCACGAATGGTCAGCGAGATAAGGCGCCTAATTTATAGCGTTTCAATACCTCTTAACAATGAAACGAGTAATGCTGGAAGAGACTTCATAATATCATTTGAATTAAAAAAAACAAAATGAATTGTGATCCATGTTGCTCGAGTAAATGAATTTGAATAATAACAGTCGTGTCCAGTCATGTTCCTTTCTACCATAACAAGAAACTCGGCTTCCGTTTATGGTTGACATTCCTCTTGCCAGAGCAAAGCGTCACTTCATATTTCATAATGTGAACAGCTAGGGAATGGAATACCTTACCAGCATCTCTGTTTTCTGATACTTATAATCTGGGTTTATTTAAGCCCAGAGTGAATTGGTATCATCTAGGCAAGCATGATCCATCGTCCGCGTTGTCACTTTCCATCAGGTGAGACAGCGGTCAAATGTTTGACTATCAGGTATAAAAAAAACTCAACGAATCTCATCTAGTTTCCCTCGATCAATGTCCCAAAGCTTTTCTCGAGACGCCAGCAGATGTTGAGAATTTAGTTTCGTTCATGTGTTATTCTTTTAGGAGTTATTTTGTGGAGACACGTTTGAGAACATATTTTTATATAGCTTCTACTGATCGTAACATATTGAGTATCTGAAAAGAAGACCATTCTATCCGATTTTAGAATTTCATCACTTTCTGTAATATATTTAATAGTATAATTTTTAACAGTTCAACAAAAATACTAATTGTGCACCAAACTTGGTCTCTTTTAAGCACTCAAACGTATAAGAGGCAGACCTTGGCTCTTGGGCCACCCCAACGATATAAAGGGCAGCCCTTGGTAGGTTAGGGTGCCGCGAGGGTGGCCCTTGGGCCACCCCAACGCCGCGAACATGTAATATTCATAAAATAGGTGCTCACTATGAAATATTTTAATGGCGGAAAAACGGGAATAAATTGAGGTACAGTCCTATTTTATACTACTGTTCAGTAGCAATTCAGTATTTAAGTACCATAAAAAAATAACCATTAAAAAATTGGAATATTTTTCATAGGTATTTTTTTTAATTTTCAACTTAAGTATATGTAGGGAATTGTATCGAGTTTTCACTAAAACCACTCTCCTTTTTTTAATAACAATCGAGTTTAATTAACAACTCAAGATACCTCCAAAGCAAAAACACTATCACTCGGCAGAAAAAACCTTAGCCACTTACAGATAATCTAAGTAAACTTACACTCCCCTTCTCCAATATCAAAGAAAAACCCACTTAAGTGAAATGAAAGTATAGCAACTAGCAATTAAATTCTAAGAAGTTATCTGAACTAATCAGTTTATCTCGCAACTTCTCGGGTGCAAAAAGGGTCAGCGAGATAAAACTTTACTTCGACTTTGCAATTAAAGTCTTCTAAATAGCATCATTAGAAGTTGGCTGGAGTGTGTCAAGTGAAAAATTGTCGTATGGAATTTCTTCTTTATCTTTTTATATATATCCCACTTCCTACTTACTTCATCTAAATAAATAAATAAATATGCCCAACGATCATATACATAAATCCTGGCCCCTAACTAGGATTCCCTGTATCTAGAGAACCATGAGGAACTATGAGGTCCATAGTCCCACGACACCCAGACACGAAACAAATGCTTGCGATTTTTTTTCTATGCACAAACAATTGTCCTGTGGTGGGAATCGAACCCGCAATTTCTGTGGTATGTGAGATTTGATGAGCGAGTGTGGCTCAGTGGGAGCACGTGCGCCTTTCGATCAGACGCACCCGAGTTCGAACCTCGCTGGCCCCGCACCACTGACTTTCTTAAGTTATGTGCGGATTTAACACTCGCTCTAAAAACGGTGAAGGAAAACATCGTGAGGAAACCGGCATGTTCAAGAATTAATCACAAAAATTCAAGGACATGTGACATCTACCAACCCGCAATGGGCCAGCGTGGTGGATTATGGCCCTTACTCTCTCTACGAGGGAAGGTCCGAGTCCCAGCAGTGGGAACGTAATGGGCTGATGATGATGATGATGATGAGATTTGAGCCAACCTGACCAACCGTTACGCCACAGAGGCTGTCAATATATACCTACGAGAGTAATAAATTTTCCTTATTAGCAAGACCCCCAGTATATTTTATGAGAGCGCGTACAACAAAGAGGTCAAGCCGTAATTTCGTAGTTACCTGAATTTTGATGTAACCCTATAATCTTAGTTAGGACTAAAGCTACCAAACCCTGGTGCAGCAGTTTCAGAGTTAATAGATAACAAACAAACAAACAGACAATAATTCTAAGAACCGTGGATTCGTGTTCAGTACCCTGTAAATATATAGTCGACCCCAGTTTGTTTTTCAAAAAATCTTTCATACACAGAATTAGGTCAGTTCCATGTTTACGAGCTTTTATTTAACTTGCAATGTATGTATAGCAATGTATATGTAGTTTGTGACTGTATGTTTGCTCGGGTGGAATCTTGCAAGCTAAATCAGAACCACTTCCTCTTGTCCTACGGATTGACATTTTAGATATTTGTCAAAGTCCGATGACAATGCAATATTTTGGTAACATCCAGCTGATCTGATGATGGGGACGAATGGTCTTGCTTTGAAAATACGCCCGCTAGAGAAGATCTACAATAAAACAGTTTGTTCATTTCTAGTGTGAAAGTTCTGTCGTATGGTTCACCAGAAGTCAGAACTATCAATAAAACACAATCCATTTTTCATCAGCTAAGCCCTCCAACGTCCAATAATACGTTGTAATCCTGCGTTAGAGGCTGCTAATCCTGTGGAACAAACCCGGGAACGCGTCCAGGTGCAATAAATCCCGAGCTAATCCTAGACGCTGGCGTTTAGGTCATAAAGATTACGGCGAACAGGTCATGATATATTGTTGGACTTTTTACCGCAATGTGATGACGTGGCCACTCGAAATACTGAAATGTGGGATTTGAATGTGAGTTTTGAGTCTGTAAAGTCATAGTTAAAATGTGTTTTATGTGGAAAGAGAGAGGTAAGGATTGTTGACGATTTTTTGGGCATCGCAGCTATATATAGCAAAGAATATACTAGAAGAATATACTACAGCATAAAACTTAATTAACAAAAAAGAGAGAAGAAGACTGAGCTCATCATCATCATCATCATCATCATCAGCCTCGTCCACTGCTGGACATAGGCCTCTCCCAACGAACGCCACTGAGCTCATAGCAAATACACAATTATTGAGGTTTTTTTTTATTTTACTGAGTGATGACACGTGCAAGTCGTTCGCCTGACGGTAAGCGCCACATCTGCCCATATCAATGACAGAGCCACCCAGAACATTTAATACTATAAAAACTGCTACATTGCGCTGATCACTTCGAGACATTAGATATTAAGTCTCATATGCTCAGTAATTTCGCTGACTATAATGCCCTTCAAACCGCGGTCTGTGCATAACTTGAAGAAATGGCAGACTTGTGTTGGATGCCAAGACAAGACTTAGTTTAGTTTGGTACTATTAATTATTCTGTAATTTAGCTCGTTGAGTTAGCGGGGTTAGGAAGTTCTATCGCAAAATGAGGTTCTAACAAGACTTGCTTTGGAACTAGGGTGTCTTTAGATATTTCAGATAGTTTTGTTTCCAATAAAATTAACATAACTTTACGGAACGTAGAACACTTTGACGAAATTTCTCACGATAACTTATCCAAACCACAAACACAAATATATTACCTTTCTATTTGTGTACAAAATAAGTAGGTTTCTTGTGATATCAGGATCAGAAATAAATTGTAATAAGACACTTGTGAGGCATCTTCTAGTTGCTCTAACCTTTGCAGTTGATTATAATCAATAGTGAAAGAGGCTACTAGCAGGCCTAGCGCACTCCGCACTGTAGGTACGAAGCTACAAGTACATAGCCGGACACCGACGGCGGGTCGCGCGTCGTTACACGTGCCGCGTCAGAAGAGATAAGAGCTATGCGATAGAAAGAGAGGCGCTCTGTAGGTTAATATGACTGGTGGGTATGCGGCGCTACGCGAGCTGAATTGAATTTTATTGCGTCATAGCAAGAGTCGCTATTTGTTTAAATTTCTTTGCAGAGTGATGCTTCTGTCTCTTAGTATTCTGTGCTACTAGTCAGATGAAGCTATGACTTGCAAGAAGTAGCCGACAACAGCAGAGAAGAGTCAACGGTTGAATTAAATACCACGCATTGAAATAACTTTGTACAGCAACGGATTTATATACGCTGTTGGGATCTCCCGTATGCTAGACGCTGTCTGGGTTGCTATCGGTTTGCCAGTTATTCTGCCACTGCGCATTAGAACGCTAGGGTACAGCAAAATTACTGGATATAATTAAGAGATTTATCTGGTGTCTGGGGTGATGAGCGCAATGCAGAGGTGCTACGTAGTACTTTGCATGTCGTTAAACAATCTGGGTGATATATCGTTTAAAGCGATATCTTCCAGACTATGGAGAAGAATAACATATTAAGGCATGGACGGTGCGTTCATGATTTATAATAGTAACATACTATCAAACAAAAAAACAAGTGCAGACTTGTTTTGGGCAGGCTTGGCGCTTACCATCATGTGAGTGACTTGCTTGTTTCATTGTTCAGTTGCATAAAAAATAAATCAGATTCTTTTTCCAATACGAGTATCACTACTAATATCGGAAACCGGGACCCAAACATGCTAAGTACCCGACCCTGATGTATAATCTGTTGGAGCTTCTCACCAACATATACAGGGTGAATCGATAATGCAAATTTTATGTAAAGAGACTGCGAGAGGGCAAATTTCGGTGGAAGCCCGAACCAATCACTGGGTCTTAATAATATGTATCAGATGTTTAGTTTACGCAGGTCTGCGTTCGCCCGTACTAATGGAATTTTAAGCAGATGGGAACGGGAAATTCGAAAGGCTATGGATATGTTTTAGGTTAGGCACTACTTTTAGTTCGAATGGTCTATACCTAATTAATATAATTCAGTTGATCGAAGTAGGTGAACATGAAATAATGAAATTAAAAAGTAAATCATTATTTTAATTTAGTTATTAAAATACAGACTGCGCATTCAGAGTTCCGAAAAGCAAGGTATTTCAAGGTGTTAGGGTTAATCAAAAGCATTAGGTATATAAAACTTTAAGAGTATATAATTAGAATAGCTGATATTGTATACCTAACTAAAATAGCTCAATATCATGTTGATTCTCCACATCTCCTCTCTAATATAAATTTGAACGTCCCTAGAATATCTGCAAGACATACTAAATATTTATGTATCCCGAAAAGTGCGACAAATTACAGGCGAAATTCTTTCTTCTTAAGAGCATCTAACTCCATTAACAAACTGGAAGGCTTTCCTGAATTTGACTTATTTAATACATCAACCAACTCAATTAGACTAAATATAACTAAAAACTGGTTTGGTGTGTCTCCCTGATTGTCAGGTCATCTATAATTGCTTTAAATACCCTAGTTTAATCACGAAGTGACATGTATCTTAAATATCCTGCAAACAAGTGTAAACTTAGATTCTATATGCGAAAACTGCTAAATGGTGTTAAGATAATTGTTTTATTAGTAACTTAGATACATATCACTGTAAGTTTTCCGAAGAAAATAAAATATTTAGTTTAAATACGATTTGGTTGCTGAACACTTATGATGAATGGACAATCATTACTGTGTTCGGGTTGGAAGGACACTGTTGAAAGCAAAATTACTAGGCAAGAGACTGACTCAGGTGATGAGCGCAGTGCAGTGCCGCGTAAAGTTTTAGGTGGTCCTGCAACTATTATGGGCAACGACCTGCTCAACTCTCAGTTGTAAAAATAATATAAAAACAAAATAGCAATAGGGCTTCTTTTGGAATCTCTGGTTACGGAACTCTAAGGAGCTTATGATTTGGCTCAGTGACGTATAAAAAAGTATCATCACTCATTGAGCCGAAAAATTAAGATGGCTCGGAAACCGTTTTCTTGTTAATTTATCAAAATGATGTCAAACAAAAATAACCTATTTATTTATGAACATTATCATGTTGTCTGCAGGAGATCGCTCTAAACGATATATATATTATATCGACCGTTGCGCTATAAATATTAAGTTTATATTTAGTATTCTAAGTTTATTTGTTTGTTCCAAATAAAGAGTAAATCAGATAAATATATAACTAATATCAAACTACCTTACGTTTAGATGTATAGCCAAATAATAAATACATACAATCCTTAATGATAGATTCTGAAAGATCTGAAGGTTCATTAGATATAAGCAATCAGCTTAGCCTAAAGACAAAAGTCTTCAATCAGTGCGTCCTACCTGTCATGACCTACAGAGCTGAGACCTGGACACTCACGGTACGGCTGATCCACAAATTTATCGCTCAGCGGGCTATGGAAAGGGCTATGCTTGGAGTTTATCTGAAGGATCGTATCCGGAACGAAGTAACTCGGTTCAGAACCAAACACACCGACATAGCTCACAGGACTAGCCAGCTGAAGTGGTAGTGGGCCAGCCATATTAGCAGTAGAACCGATAACCTTCGGGGTAGACGGGTTCTAGAGTAGAGACGACGAATTGGCAAACGTAGTGTACGATGACGCCCGTAGGTATTTATTCAAGTCTTTTTTACAACCTGCACCAAACTTACTGACCAATCTTTCCACCAGGACTACAACTGCTAAAATAGTTTCAGAAGCAGAACTGATACTGAGTTACAACTGTTACTCTAAAATGGTAAGGTCGTAAGTCACTTTACCTACAATCTCTGTAGACGGGCTCTTTCATACACATTAATCTTGTTACGTAGGCACTTCCTCGTAGGTGGTTTAGGTGATGATTGAGCCTAAGCGAGATTAAATTCAAATATCTAAAGTTCAAGTTGGTAGTGCAAAAGTTTAATCCCAACAATTAGTTGGCGAAACCTAGTTGGGCAATTGTCGCTGTGAAAATAAAGTTCCCAGTCGAATACTCTCACATTTACCCCAAAACCACGCAAGTGATGCACTACACTACAATCTTATTATGATGACAATAAGAGTTGTTTCGTTAGATTGTGTTTGTGACGTTAACGTGGTTGATTCGCTAACTCAGCTTAAGGGATTTCGGATTCCCACTTTGATGCTAAACAGAAGCGTTTTGAATTTGGTTTAAAGGAAAGTTCCTAAAACTATTTAATGAATAGTTTCTATAGTTCGAATTGCGGATGGCTTAAATAATTCCGAGTGAGATTTCAGGATTTGTGTTTGTATACCTTTAAACTATCCGTCAATTACATGTGAATTATGAAACAGGAATATACGTTTGCGATTTTAATTAATCGTGGTTATAAGCTTTTGATTTTAATTAATATTGTACGATATATTTGTGGAGTTTGCGGCGTAATCGTTGATGATTAAAACATATTTTTAATCGACTTCGAAATAAGGAGGAGGTTCTCAATTTCATTGTATTCTTTTATGTTTGTTACCTCAGAACTCCGTCATTAATAAACCGATTTGGAAAATTCTTCTTTTTTTAAAGAATTTTCCAAATCGGTTCATAAACAACGGAGTTCTGAAGTAACAAACATAAAAAATATATAAAAAAAATACAATCGAATAGAAAACCTTCTCCTTTTTTGAAGTCGGTTAATAAAAAGGCCTTTTAAACTTTTGTCGTGGTTGAGTACTTGGATAAAGAAAGGGTTTTTGGATATTATGATGTTGCATTTTTTACTTATGATCGTAAACTTCTAGTTCACAGTAAGACTCTTCGGTTTTTGTAAACGGCATTTTACTTTTTAGGCAAGTAACATAACATATTAATGATTAATGGATTTATTCAAGTAATGGTTTAGTAGTACTATTTATTTATGAATTATTGTACACCACCGTCAACTCCTTTTCTTCAGATACTGTCCATCTAAAATATACCGCGCCGCTAGATAAGACCGCTCATTGTACTACCCTAGTTATAAGGTTTATCTGTAATAGTTTTTATGTTATTGGTACACAATTGGTACGCCCATGGCACATAAGAAACATAATGTTGTCAAAAACAAACATAAAATATTGTAACAAAAGTTATAAAAAAATGCCTCTCAGTTTCTTGCCGTATCTTCTGAGTAGTGGATCTTTTTCCGATACGGTGGTAGAGTCATTGTAATAATTGACGTTCATAAGTGCATCTGTGATGCCAAAAATAAATAAAGAACTTTTGAACTTTAAATGAAGAGTTGTTGTTACATGCAGAAATAACAGTACCGAATTGTCATGCGCCATTAAAAAAAAATAAGAAATGTCACGTATCTCTCAAACGAATGGCTTGCAAAATAATATATTATACTGCAGCGAATGCATTTTAATTTATTTTACACCATCAAGTGTATTAATGTCTGGCGCCGCACCGCGAATGTATGCTTTCTTTGCGTGATATTATTTAACTGAAAAGTTGGACTTCATGGAATTGCTTTTTTATGTAGATTTTTTAAAAGTAACAAGGATTTTTAGAGCGCTCTTATGTTGTTCTAACATAAACTTACATGACGGTGCGTGACCAATATGCTGGGACTTACTTGGCTCAACATATCAGTATTGCAATCCAACGGGGCAATACTGCCAGCATCTTGGGTTTGCTGCCAACTGGCAGTGGGTTGGAACATTTGGGCTATCTATATGCCTATAATGGTTAATTAATTAATATTTTGTAATATGACTTCTGACTTTTTTCGTTTTCAATGTAATTTTTTATTTGTTAATATATGTACTGTTATGTAAATTTTAATGAATGTATATTATGGAATAATTAATTATTATAATAATCTATTTGTATGTTATTATTTTAAATAGTGTAAGTAGAGTTAATCTGTTTTTTTAATACATTATTTAATAATTTATTAAAAAAACAGATGACGAGATGACGGGTGACGAGCGCAGTGCAGCGCCGCGCAGGATTTTGCAAAACAAAGTTCTGGGTGGTGCTGTTATTGTTATGGGCTGGCGTATTACTTACCATCAGGCAAACGACCAACTCGTCTCGTCATTCAGTTACATAAAAAAAAACATTCTTTACCGGTTTCTGTGTAAAGATCCATGTTCAATTAAGATGACCAATAGGTATTACAAATACTTAACAAAGTTTGCCTCTATTAACACCACAACCCACAATCCACACATGAGTAACTTTCATAACTTGTAACTCGATGTAACTCTGTATTGAGTACGTGTCAAATTGAGGGCGAAGTTGCGACCGCACGAATTGACTGCCAACCGAATTTGTAACTCGCCGGCCCCTTGGCGATAACTTGTGAATATGCGTTGATTGTGCATCCAACTTTTGACGGGGTAGCGCCGGTTGATAGGTCACTGGTTCTGTATTTCAACAGTGTTAACTCTTTTATTATTTACTAGCTTATCTTGCAATGTTTGTTTGTTTGCGTCAAATCTTGCAATTTAAATCAAAACAACTTCCTCTTTACTGATTTGAAATTTTGCATACCTAACAAAGTCCGATGACAATGCAATATTACGACAGCTAGTAGTGTAATATATCACCCGAAATCTAAATCGTAAGCATTACTGTGTTCCGGTTTGAAGGGCATTGTAGCCAGCGAAATTACTGGGCATATGAGACAGAGCTAATTGTCTCAGGATGACGAGCGCGGTGCAGTGCCACGCAGGATTTTGCAAAACAAAGTTTTGGGTGGTGCTGCAATTGCTATAGAATGGCGTATTGCTTACACTCAGGTAAACAACATGCTCCTCTGATCATCCAGTTACATAAAAAAAAGTTCATCCTCTTTTTTCGGTTTGTCATTGTTCTTGTTTCAGTTTTACTCTACATTATAATAAGAGTCTAAATAAAAATAAATATACCATACGATCACGTACAAAGACCCTGACCCCTCACTAGGATTCCCTTTTCTCTAGAGAACCTAGAACTTCGAGTAGCATGGTCCCACAACACCTAAACGCGAAATAATGTAAGTGTGGTAAGAGTAATTTAATTGCTTTAGATGGTGTGCTAAGAGGCTGGTAAGATTTTTATGAATAAAAAAATCTACGTCAAATCGTTTCACAATTTCCCCCGCAGAATCCTAAAACCTCTCGACTCACACACAAGTGTCGTTGATTCCGGTATGGAAACTTCTCGATTTAATTTATGTACTTGTTTGGTTTGCTCTTATCGTGTTGGAACTGCCGCCATTGTGCCCTGTCGTGCGGAAAACTTGTACGGTAGAAATGATTAAGTTTTGAATAGGTTTGACTTGAATATTTTGTTGTGACTTGAGATAGTTTTGTAGCGATGGCTCGTAGTGATTCGATTTGCTGGTTGGTTAGTTTGTGGAGTTTTGTTGCTTCTTTTCTGTTGTATGAATTTTCTTACTCGGTCGCTGAAATGTTGATTATTTTTGTGGAGATTTTCACTTTAGTATGCAACCAATAGTCAATAGTCAATAAGTCATTTAATCATAATAAAACTTCTGTGAGTAATTGGTTTGTGAATCAGTGGGACTGGATGGAGCGACGATATACGCAGGGTTGCTGGTAGCGATTAGAGAAGAAAAGCCGAAGATCAGGCTCAGTGGCGTGCTATGGGAGACGCCTATGTCCAGCAGTGGACTAATGTAGGCTGATAATGATGACGATGCTTAACCGATGACGCTCCAAAACTCCGCACACGTTCAAATAAATAAAAAGGAATGGAAATATGAAACAAAAAATCTGTTGTTTACCTGATAGAACAACTGAAGCAACAGCCTACCCATCACAGTTGTAGCACCACCCAGAACATTGCTATTATGCAAAATCCTCACGGCACTGCGCTACGCTAGTCGCCATGAGACAATTATAGCCCTCTCATAATGCCCGATAATTTATTGCTCGGCAGAATAACTGGCAAAGCGGCGGTACCCACCCAGACATCTTCTCGCATACGAGAAACCTACCACTAGTACCAGTTCGGGACCACATGACGGGTTTACTCTTTGAAAAGAATAACACAAATTGGTTCAGTTGTATTAGAGTACCTAATCAGTATAGGTCGGACAAAGGTACCCACACAAACTTAAAACTACTTTAAAAAAAAAATCTACCTTTGATCACCAACTCGCCTGATGTTAAGAGACGATGTGGCCGAAGATGGAGCACGTAGATTTAGAAGATACTTATTCACTCTAGCCTTAAAGATACCCAAATTACAGTTATCAGGAAACAGAGAAGACGGCAAGCAGTTGCATACCTTAGCAGTACGCACAATAAACGTGGAACCAAAACGCTTTGTTTGAATTGGCAGAATGTCTACTTTTTTTAACTCTTAATAGATCTATGTTTTGGCCACTATCTCGCCTGATGTTAAGCGACGATGTGGCCTAAGATGGAGCACATAGATCTATAGAGAGACGGCAGTTGAGCGGCTGCTCAGACCCGTCTCCCCGATAGTTCACCAAACATAACCCCGAAACACGACTAAGTCGCTTGACGGCATGGCTTTGTTCGGTGGGCAGTATTACAACCACGGCCAGAGCCTACCACTCCAACGCGCGTAAGCGGGTTTCATCACGATGTTTTCCTTCACCGTTTTAGAGCGAGCGTGAAAAAAATCTGCACTTAACTATAAGTCATTGATGCAGGGCCGAGTCGGGATTCGAACCCAGGTGCGTTGGATCGAAAGGCTCACGAGTTCCCGCTGAGCCACACTCACTCTACTTACTTACTTATAGATAAATGTCATTTTTTCCTATATTATAATCATCTGCTGTCTTCCCAAACAGATCCATTACCTCTTCAGCTTCATCACGGCCACTTATCTCTCAGACAGCCATCAGTACCTCGGGTGGTGCATAAAGAAGCGTTCACACTGGGAGCTTTTAAGGAGCTTACATTAGTCGCGAGCCGTCTCATCCCCTCGGCGGAGCGATACCATCAACACTTTCACGACATGCTGCGCTTTGTTGGTTAGGGATGGGATTTTTATGTAAAGTATCGATAGCTTATGTTTTCTTCTATGCTATTATAGAAATGGAACTGAGCCAATTCTGTACATTGAAGATGTTTTTGCAAAACTAACTGGGACCAACTATTTAGAGGGCACTGAACACGAATCTATGGTTTTTAGAATTTTTGTCTGTTTGTTTGTTTGTTTGTGTGTTTGTTATCTATAGACTCTGAAACTGCTAAACGGATATTAACGTGGTTTTCAGGGTTTGATAGCATTATTTCCAATTTAGATTATAGGGTATGTTACATCAAAATCGGTTGGGTGATTACGAAGATACAGCTTGAACTCTTCGTAACACGCGCTCCCATACACTGGGTAGCTCTTGCTAAGATGGTTTTGGAAATAAATACGATAATTGGGCTTCCTCTATCGTTCACGTGGACGAAGTTGCGGGAAAAAAGGTAGTATACTATATAATCACTATATCGACGTCCAGCTTGGGTGTCTTGTAACATAATGAACCGGAAAACAGTACGCGATGACGGAACAAGAAACGCTTTACTATCGTAGCAAGCCGACTCTTTCAGAATTAAACTCGAAAGAAAATGTTTACCAGTGGTATCGCGTAATAAGAAAGTGAAATAGGAAATAAATAAAAATACGTTTTAATAAATAGGAAATAAATAAAAAGCTAGAACTTGAGCTGAAATAAAATCTGTCCACATCATTATAACGCGGGATTTTCCATATTTTTAAGTGACACCGAGACCAGCTATATTTAGAACTAAAATATGATTATAATAAAAGATACTTTTTATCACTATCTATATAAAATACATTAATCTATCGACATCATCTTTTCCCTATTTAGATCGCCATCCGTGCTTAAAGATAAGATAAGAAATTCTTTATTGCAACTACAAACAAGATACACAGCTTCTTCGAGTTCTTAGTATCTAATTAAAACTATACAATATAAGCAATGTACCTACAGTCAGAGTGCAAATAGAGTAAATTCAGCATGTGCTGGGTTCACATCGTAGATGAGAACGCAGCACTGTTTTTCAATTTACACCGGTGCTCGAACTGGTTTTCGTCGAGATGGTAGGTATAGCAGGTTACAGTCAATACCACATTATTAACAATGAACAGTTTTCAGTATGCCATATTCTAACTAGAATGACAAGGCGTGTAAAGTGAGTTCCCAGCTGTTGCGATGCGTCACGCGCTAAGCTAAGTTTTTGTAGAATACTCACCGATACCAAAATACATCTATCGACATCATCTTTCCCGTCTCTAGAACGCCGGCCCCGCACAAGGTAAGTGTCGGGCTATCGCGATGCATCACGCGCTAAGCTGTGCGGAACAACATTCACCGTCCCGAGGATCTGATTACAATAAAGGACACTCGAAGCCTTTCAGAAGGAGCCTTGTTTTGACTGGATATTCTGTTTTATAGGATTTATGTTGATAGGTTTAGATTGTGCTCTTAGAAGGCTTAATAGCGCCTAGCGTTAGGCGTTATAAATACCTTAGAAACTAACATATATACACAATTCAAATGATACTATTAAACTCTAGGGATTTCTTTATAGATAGTTTTTTGGATTTTACTTGGTCGAGAGGACATCAGAGTTGGTACTGCTTTGCCAGTTATACTGCTGCCATGCAGTAAGCATTACCACAGGCATTACTGTGTTCCATTTTCAAGGGCATTATAGCCAGTGAGTATTTTCAGGCCTAGCGCACTACGCACTGTAGGTACGAAGCTACAAGTACATAGCCGGACACCGACGGCGGGTCGCGCGTCGTTACACGTGCCGCATCAAAAGAGATAAGCGCTATGCGATAGAAAGAGAGGCGCTCTGTAGGTTAATATGACTGGTAGGTATGCAGCGCTACGCGAGCTGAATTGAATTTTATTGCGTCATAGCAAGAGTCGCCATTTGTTTAAATTTCTTTGCGGAGTGATGCTTCTGTCCCTTAGTATTCTGTGGTACTTTTGGATGGAACGCGTGGAGTCATGAGACGAGCAAGTCAAACGATCAAATAGAATGTAAACAATAAATAAGTACCTACATCTAAAATTTAAAACACCAGCTCTGAATCTCATGTTTTATATCATAAGCCTTCTTGCTGAGAGCAAAACGTTCAAGTTTTTGTTACGAGCCGTGAGCAGCATATTATATGCAGAAATGCATATTCCAAAGCGGTTCGCTACCGGAGTCGTGACATTTTGCAACACGTTCCCAGATTTGTAGCTTTTTATTTCGGTGATATTGCTTTAGTTAAAGTGTTTGTTTTGAAAATTTACACGAGTTTTTTTTTTATAATTCACACGATTTTTTTATTTAATTAGAATGCAATAAAGAATTGAATTAGGTAATTGAATTGAACAAAGTTTCGCATCTAAAATATTCAGTAGGATATTATAGAATTAACGTTATATACACTAATATTGTAAGTATTTATATTGAAAACATTTTTGTACAAACACATTTTCCTCGCCGACAGGACGTTTCTCAAAATCCAAACTTTGAAATTAATTCGCCAAGTTTAAAAGGTCGGGTAAGAGAAAAACAATTAAACTTAAAAAATATATTTACAAAAATAAAACGAAGACACTCCTAAGCTTACAAAGTTATAATTCTATTTTTAACAGGTTTTATAACTTTCGAGTATTTTTTTAATTTCGATATTACTGGCTTGAACTTTATGTGGAGTACTTTGGTTGTGAATGTAGTCGCTTCTGTCGTTTCGGCCTGATGGTATTTGATCAGTCCACCAGATTTGGCTGGATAATGATTGTTTTCTTCAGCTGCTTTTCTTAAGAACACTTCAAAATTTGACAGTTTCATACTGTTCTTCTTCAACGGAATATTGTACTTCTTCTCCTTCAGTTTCTTTATATACTTCTTTGTCTTACTTTGTTTAGATTGCTTCTGTACATCCACTTTAACTTTGTACACGATTGTTATGTTCTGCCTGTCATGTGCATATACCCTTTTCGCAAGTTGGTGTATATGGCTTGCATATTTCTCGAATTCTTTCACGGGATTATTGCTTATGATCTCGAATTGTTTTGGTATGGTCTCTATTGTTGGCGGCTGTGCTATGTGCCGGCGTTCTGTAACAGTAAATCCAGAGAAAATCGAGAGGCCGTCTGGGTGGGTACAGCTTTGCCAGTTATTCAACCGCCAAGCAGTAGTGCGCAAGCATTACTGTGTTCCGGTTTGAAGGGCATTGTAGCCAGCGAAATTACTGGGCATTATGAGACTCAATAGCTAATTGTCTCAGGGTGACGAGCGCAGCGTAGTGCCGCGCAGGATTTTGCAAAACAAAGTTCTTGGTGGTGCTGCTTATGTTATGGGCTGGCGTATTGCTTACCATCAGGCAAACGACCAGCTCGTCCCGTCATACAGTTACATAAAAAAAATATATATATGTTTTAATTAGAACAAAAGGTCTTAACGGCTTTGTTGGGTTTCAAAACACGTTATTTTTTAAAGTATAACTAATTGAGTGACTGTGGCTCAGTGAGAGCACGTGCGATTTTCGATCCAACGCACCCAAGTTCGAATCACGCTGCCCCGCACCACTGACTTTTTTAAAGTTATGTGTGGATTTAATACCCGCTCTAAAACGATGCATGAAAGAAAATATCGTGAAGAACCAGCATGTCCAAGAATTGATCACAAAATTCAAGGACATGTGACATCCACCAACCCGCACTGGGCCAGCGTGGTGGATCATACTCTTTTTGCTCGCTATCTATGAGAGAAGGCCCGTATCCCAACAGTGGAAACGTAATGGGCTGATGATGATGAACTTCTTGAATCCTTTTTGTTGTATTAGTTACTTTCTCTATGCGATCCTCAAAAATACCTAACTTGATTCATTTCTCCATTGCAATCACAACTCGTGATTAAATGGAAATTTGTTTGTATTTTCAGATTACATAACCTTGTTGAACAAACAAGTGGTTCTTTAACCCATAACAACCTTGAAGTATTGGGCAGATTATCAAACACTTTTACTACGCTATGTTTGATATGCAGATTTGCAATTTATTTGTGAAGCGAAACACTAAGAACCTTGAGTAGAAAATCAAGGATTACGTGACATCCAACTAATCCGCACGAGACAAATTTTCTCACAATAAGAAGAATAAAGCCTTGAGAAAGATAGCTGTGGAAATCAACTATAAATACGTAAGTGTATAAGGATGGATATGTATTATTTATATCACGAAAAACAACTGATCGTATATAATGCGATGAGACCACAAAACGCAGTTAGTGATGATATATATATATATATATATATAAGAGTGTATAGTAGTTACATAAAAGCCAATAATATATAAATGATTAAATGAATACCTTCTATATATCCTTGTGAAGACACATAACCTAAGAATGCTAAACTACTAAGCAAGCTCACTGTCCAACTCATTTTGACAATAGAATGATATCTAAGTAAAATTATTCATCCACAGGTGTTATATAGAGAAACCGAGGCGCGGAGGAAATGAAAAAGGACCTAAAGTCTAACAATGACATTTTGATTCCGAGATAATCCGATAACCCTGCGTCGGCTGCGGCGGGGCTTAGTCAGTGACGTTTTTAGTAGTTTGAATAGACCCTGTAATTAATTAATCCTCACTTCTTCGTTAGGGAATTTAGTTCATTTATTGACATAACTATTGTGTACAATATTGTATTGAATTTATAAGATGAACTAGTGGAAACTGTGTTTCAAGAGCCAGTGCCTTCTCCCAGTATTATGCCGTTACAAATAGAAGGTATGAATGATATTGTTATATAATTAGATTCTAAAATTCAATTGTTAACTTCATATTGGTAATTAACGGTAAATTAAAAGTGAAGACCAACTGGCAGATATTTTCATGAAGCCTCTGCCAAGGCCAAGGCTGCAGAGGATCACAGCAATAGGGGATCGGACAGTAATCGAAAAGAAATCTAAAATGTAGTTAGAACGAATGTTCGTCAAATTCGAAAGATCATTCAATCAATATTTTTGTAAAATAATAACGATTTATATTTTTAAATTAATAAATAAAATCTAATAATTCTGACCTTTTCTATCTGTTCCAAAAAACTAACACAATGCATGACGTCATTTCAAAGTAAACGCCGAGTGCGAAGCTTGTGTTTATTTTATATATTTGCTTTTTATCTACATCAAAACGATATGTTTTTCATGCCATGACGACCCTAAAGTCTTTTAACTTCACAAAAATGTAAAAATCACTTTGCAAGTTTGATTTCGTAGAGCTTGTCGTTTTGTTGGCCAGCGTGTGACGTCATACGTCTGCGGTGACCTTTTGCGCGGCAATATTTGAAACATAACATTTAAACATAATTTTAGGAACTTTTAAGAGTTTATTTAATTAAAATATGATTTTTCATGGCTATATATATATAACGGAGGCGGTTGGCTATCCTCGTCGTTATCGGTCATGGTTGACCTATTTCGTGTGGGCGTATAGTAGGAGATGTCGGTTCAATAACTGTAGGCCGTTTAAATTGTGAAATACAAACTTTAATAATTATAATCAAACTATAATCATACTATAGCGGGTTACAAAGTTACACGGAACGCGTGACAGTTTCTAGGTGTGTTTACCAGCCGACCGCCGCCAGAAGAAAAAAAAATCACTCCGGTCGACTGCCGCGCCATAGACTCCGTCAAGTGCCGCTAGATGGCACTGGCATCCCGATTATTCGAATAATCGATGAAAATGATGGCTCGTTCTGACATATACATTATGGTTAATTTTGAACACTGAAAAGTTGTCCGATCCCCTATTGGGTATCTATTGAGATAAGATGTTATTGGAGCTTTTATGCAATGAAACCCAATAACCTTAAAAAGAAAATTTTCTTAGTTTAGTATTTTGATTCATGGATGTCAATCACTTAAAAAGAAAATTTTAAAAGCCAAATTTTATACGCCTTCTTCAAAGAGTATCTGTACTAAACGGGTAAGAAAACATCATATTAAGTTAATTTTCGTTATGATGAGTTATATCATTCCACTAGTACCTATTATAAATGCGAAAGTTAATTTGTGAGCACGGATTTATGTTAATCTCGTAAATATCTATTAAACGGATTTTGATGAAAATATTATAGAAGTTGTACTTTACTTTCTGGAATGGAAAATAGTCAGGATAGTTTTATTTTTGAAAATTGTCAGGTACAGCTATGATAATAATTTTCATCATAATAAAATATATAAATAAGGCCACCGATCACATACTACATATAGATCCTGGCCCCTAAATAGGAAACCCTGTATCTAGGGAATCAGGAACTACGAAGATCATGATCCCGTAACTCCCTCAACAAATACTTGCGCTTTTTTCTTGCAAAACATTTGTCCCGTTACGGGAATCGAACCCTTAACCTCGGTGGTGTTTGAGATTTGAGCCAACCTGCCCAACCGCTACACCACAGAGGCTGTCATAATCAAAATTATTTATAATATTCAGACAGTGCTAGTTTTTTCCGTGAAGAAATGCTTCATCAACGTAAAATAAAACCTTCCCTACTCTCAAAATTTTGTAGTTACAATAGTCTGGCGCGAACAAAAATAAAAACTAGTGAAATATTTGTAAAAGAGGCTTTTGTTCAGATTTAATCTAATAACCCCACGCTCGCTGCGCTCGGTGTTCGGTGTAGTTTGCAAAGACTGGGAATCAGTTTTGGTCAGTTGATTTTGCAAGTGAAATTGGGTTTGGTATGGGAGCAGTTCCCATGGGAATTTCGATTTCGTGTTCACATGTGTTTCATTTTGCGATCAGATTCAGTCACTTAGGTTTAATTAAGAAGGAAATGAAATAAGGTTCTGTTTTCATAAAACTAACTTTAGTAGATAATAGTAAAAAGCGACATCCAGTACCTACCTACTCTACTATTTTAATAGTGATAAGTTAGGTAGGTATGTTGATAGATCCTTTAGCAAACAATGTTCCTTTTGATATTAGAGAAAAATTGGATTACGTATAAGATTTAATGTAAATTAAATAAAACCTGTGCGACGCCGGAGCAAATTGTTAATATTTAAAAATGTATGAAATAAACACTACTGTATCTATAAACTTATAATATATTATTCATTTATTTTTCTGTTAGTACTGATACAATGACTGTGGGACATCTCACTCGTACTTCTAGTTTGACATTTAAATGATTTGAAAGAGAAACATCCCTGCAGAGTTTCTTGGTGATATCTTCTCTAGCGGGTGTATTTCCCAAGCACTGGTATATACAGTCAGTTTTCGCATGTCTTTTCTGGGCCCAAATCTCTATTCGATTAAGGAAAAGAAAGGTGTAGATATGCTTGCCTTTTTTTATAAAGTCATGGCAACTTTCCCACTCCGTCACCGGACGACCAGACGTTTTTTTTTTACACTTAATAGATCTATGTTTGGCCACTATCTCGCCTGATGTGAAGCGATGATGTGGCCTAAGATGGAGCACATAGATCTAGAGAGAGGTGGCAGTTGAGCGGCTGCTCAGACCCGTCTCCCCGATGGTTCACCGAACATCATCCCGAAACACGACTAGGTCGCTTGACGGCATGGCTTTGTTCGGTGGGTGGTATTACAACCACGGCCAGAGCCTATCACTCCAAAGCGCGTAAGCGGGTTTTATCACGATGTTTTCCTTCACCGTTTTAGAGCTAGCGTGCAAAATCTGCACTTAACTATAAGTCATTGGTGCAGGGCCGAGTCGGGATTCGAACCCAGGTGCGTCGGATCGAAAGGCGCACGAGTTGCCGCTGAGCCACACTCGCTCAAAAACAAGACGTTCGGCAAGCCGTCATCAATTTATGGTTGACATCCCTCCTGCTCGCACCAAGCGCTTTGCTTCAACCTTCATAAAGCAAACAGCCAAGTAGTGGAACTCTCTGCCGGCATCTGTGTTTCCGGATAGCTATCATCTGAGTCTGTTTAAGACAAGAGTGAACAGGTTTTTTTAAGCGAACGTGTTACATCTGCGACCGCATCGTCACTCAACAACAGGTGAGATAGCGGTAAAACGCAAGCCTATAAATAATAATAAAAAAAATGTAGTTACAATATGTGTTTAAAACGTTTAAAAGTACATTTTTGTGCCTATTTAATAAATATTTTTGACTGGACTCTATATCCCAAAGTATAACACCAGCATTAGCGAGACACAAATTATTCTGTCAACAGATCTAACGTCATGAATTTCAAATTGACCAGTACGTTTACCATTTCTGGAATAGATTGTCGTGTTGTACCCGACAAAGGGATAGGTGCCTAAACGTTGCAGTCTATTATCTTGCATCATTGAGTTTGATTCAAATTAACTGTGGCCGTGCAGTGAGGCGGATTTGTGTGTGTTTCTTTGTTTGTTACCTCGTAGGTCTATAACGACTAAACGGATTGTAATAAAATTTGATGTGTTTCTTTTAAGGTAATAGAATAAGAACATAGAATACATTTCATCCCAGGAAAACGGGTCTGAGCAGCCGCTCAACTTCCGTCTCTCTCTAGATCTATGTGCTCCATCTTAGGCCACATCATCGCTTCACATCAGGCGAGATAGTGGCCAAACATAGATCTTTAAGGAATAAAATAAAAAAAAAGAACAGTTTCTCAGGGAAACCTAAAAAACGTTATGTAATATCATGAAAACCCGTGTATTTGCTTGTTAAGATTGTAATAAAAAAAATAACTAAAAAAGTCCGGCCAAGTGCGAGTTGTACTCGCGCAGAATGGGTTCCGTATTATTATCTATAAAAACGGCAAAAACATCATGAATGTTGTATGGGAGCCCCCTTAAATATTTATTTTATTCTTGTTTTTAACCGACTTCAAAAAAGGAGGAGGTTCTCTGTTTGATTGTGTTTTTTTTTTATGTTCGTTACCTCAGAACTCCGTCATTTATGAACCGATTTGAAAAATTATTTTTGCGTCGCGTTCAGTATAGCTACGAAGTGGTCCCAAATAAATTTCATCGATATGTGACCTTGGACTTCGAAGATACATTGAAGTCGGTTTTTGTTTTTTTCTAAAAATTAATTATTAGTATTTGTTGTTATAGCGGCAACGGAAATATATTATTTGTGAAAATTTCAACTGTCTATCTCTCACGGTTCATGAGATACAGCTTGGTGACAGACGGACAGACATATAGACGGAGGGACAGCGAAGTCTTAGGGTCCCGTTTTACCCTTTGGGTACGGAATCCTAAAACAAAAGAAAATAACAAATACATTTGCGTTTGTAGTGACGCTGGTATAATTTACCAAACACAAGCATTTAAGCGTTTGTAATGTGATCATCTCGCGATAGTATTGTTAGTTCACACCTGAATCATTGTTAGTTTCATGAATGGACAAGACGAGTAAAAAAACCGCTAAATTTTCCACAACTATCAGTACACAGATGTTGGTGATAATTGTCATAGTAAGTTAATTGTACTTAGGTTTGACTAGATTTAATTAGGTATTAAAAACTATCTAATAGTAATGCACAATAAAAATAAAGAAATTCAATACACATAAGGATAAATGCTTTTATAGTATGACTGAATTTTTTAATAGCTAAGTATTCATAAAATCATAATACTTTTTCAATAATATTTTATGTTTCAATTTTTATTTATATTAGGATTGTTGACACTAAATACAATTGACTATAAATATAAATAATAAGTCCATGTAATAATTTATGTATTGTAGCAAATAAAAGATTGATTGATTGATTGACAAAATGGAAAAAAGAAAGAAATCAGCTAAACGTAGAAGTGTTCTTCTATGATCAGATAAAAAGTACTCACTGTGTTTGTTTCGGTTGAAGTGATACAAACATTGGTACTCAAAAGGACTTGAAATACAGACTTACCCATATTTCAAGTATTTTTTTCAGCTGAACCCAAGCACACTCCATTCCCAGGCAAGTGAGTTCAAGTACTAAATTGCGCAAGAAATTGCCGACGTTGAACAATAAGGAATTATACAACCGCTTCGTCTTTGGAAATTCTAGTGAATTTTATTAATAACAATACCTAGTAATGGAAGTGATTTTTAACCGACTTCGAAAAGGAGGAGGTTCTCTGTTCGATTGTATTTTTTTTTTGTTTGTTACCTCAAAACTCCGTCATTTATGAACCGATTTGGAAAATTCTTTTTGCGTTGGGTTCAATATAGCTGCGAAGTGTTCCCATATAAATTTCATCGATATATGACCTTGGACTTCGAAGATACATTGAAGTCGGTTTTTGTTTTTTTTTTTCTAAAAATTAATTTTGGTATGATCGAAACAGACGTGGTTTTGGAATTTGATCTGTTTAGCCTATCGAATATTTGGGTAAGGTTCTACTGGATATTAATACATTACAAAAGCGTTACTAAGTGGAAACTCGAGCGACTTTAAAAAAAATAACATTGTGGAAACACAAAAAATTGTAACAAAATCTCTAAAAAAAAATGACCCTCAATTTCTTGCCGTACCTTCTGAGTAGTGGTTCTTTTTCCGATACGATGGCAGTCTTGTGATAATTTGACGTTCATAAGTGCGTCTGTGATGCAAAACATGAATAAAGTTTTGAGTTTTGATTTTTTCGTTTCGACGCTCCGGAGTTCAAAACCCGCTGGCCTAAATGACTTCGGAGAACGCTTTAAAATCGGTGAAGGAAAACATCGTGGGAAAAACAGACATGTCTAAGAATTACGAGTACAAAGTTCGAGGACCTGTGACATCTAACCAAGTCACACTAGGTCGTGGTGGATAGGCTCTATGGGAAACAGTGAGTTAAAATTATGAAATCATAGAATCATTATCATCATAAACAGCTCACAATGGGCTCATGATGATGATGCTCATATTTTTTATTTATTAAATTTAATTAAATAAGTGAAGTAAATAGGACCAACGATCACATACATAGATCCTGGTCCCTAACTAAGATTCCCTGTATATAGGGAACTAGGAACTATGAGGCACCCAGACACAAACATGCTACCGCATTTTTTTCCGTCCGTCCGTCGCGGACATCGCCTGCCCAACCACTACACTACAGAGGCTGTCTATTCTATTATGGTGCCGTTTCTTTCACTGATATGCTTGTGTTTTGTTTTTGAAAGATTCTCCTTTATTTTGGTAATACTTTGGCTGTCTACTCGAAGGGTAATGCGCAGGTGAAAACGTGCGAGTTCGATTTACAATACGGAAAAAGGTGTAGCATTACTGTGTTCCGGTTTGAAAGGCATTGTAGCCAGCGAAATCACTGGGCAAATGAGACTTAATATCTCATGTCGCGGGGTGATGAGCGCAATGCAGTACGCAGTACTTTTTCCGGTATTAAAAGTTCTGGGTGGCACTGCAATTGTTATGGGCAGGCATGGCGCTTACCATAAGCGAATGACTTGCTCGTCTCATTAAGCAGTTCCATAAAAAAAAACTGAATGATTTGTAAATACGGGCTCCAAATTTAACTTTGACATTACGCCTAGTTCCAAGTTCAAAGATGATTAGCAAAATGTACGATTAGCAACTCTCAAACAAATATTTGTCCCCGTCAATCGCAAATTACACATAACAAAATTAAGTAACGGTTAAAATGTTAAACAAATAAGGCCCTTGTAGGGTTGCTACTCTCCTGGAATTTTGAGTACGTTCTCAGAATCGATCAAATGTTTTAATATGTCTGGAGAATGTCTGGCAGAAAATTGTTAAAAGATATCAAAGTCAAAGTCACAAATAATTTTATTAAATATACACAAACATGCACTTTTAAACGTCATAAACAAATAATAAAAATCAAATCAAATCTCTTTATTCGGGTTTAGAATAAATCAAATCAAAGATATGTTAAAAAATTAAACTAAGTTAACATATCTTTGAAAAAAGGTAAGCATATCTACCTATTTCCTATACTCAAATTTAAGTCCGGCTCCAGAAAAGGTATTGTTTGGAAATGCTGTCGATACTGATCAAGAGTAATTAATGAATATTTTTAAACGTAGGCATGGACAGTAGAAGTTGGACGATAATCAATTTAATTTAATTTGATCTGATAGTCCTATTCTATCCTACTTCCTTCTTCTTACTATGTGTATATTCTACATGCGAAAGTTAGTGAGCATGGATATTTGTCACTCATATACCTACTCGTATGTAAAAAAAACACTGAATGTTGAAAAATCAATTTAACAAAATCTCTTTATTCAGTTTTGGCATCACAGACCCACTTATGAACGTCAAATTGACGTCAGATTAAATAATTTGACTGAGGCATTTTATTTTGAGATTTTGTTACAATTTTTGTTTTCTACGATGTTATGAATTTGTTATGGCCGTTAAGTTATAGTTATAGTTGGCCAATTTAAAAAAATATAGTTTTTTCAAAGTTGGCAACCCTACAAGTTTAACGCTCGTCCGTTAATGCGTGTTGACATTTCGCCCTCATTTCAACGCAAACAAATTTAAAGCCCGATACGCACGAAGGACAGGCCGTGATAAACATTTGACTCGATACTTGTATCTCTCGTGTCAACGACTTTAATATGCATGTTGTTTTACAAATTACAACAAAGATAATGATTTGCAATAAGTTTTTATAGCAGTAAATAAGTACCTTGAAATATAAATTAAATTCTTCTTCCCGTGTGTTTGTGTGTGTATATGTGCAGATCGTCATTGTGTGTAAGGTTAACCCTAGTGTCAGACTTATATGCTACCCGTCGGGTAGCCTTCGGCATGTCATAAGGACTAGTGTCCTACAGCTCCTCCGAAGCGAAGATCAAACGAATTGTCGGGTGGTGCTGATAGTAGACACAGTGCTAAGTATACATATTCATATAGAGCAAACCCAAATCCATTTGATAGCATGCGTGCAGTGTGACCGCTTTGGGACAGTGGACGCATAACTCTAAGCTTCATATTTATAGATCTGACTTGATTCACGTTTGATTTGCGATCACCTGATCTCGTTTTAAGTTTTGATTCTAGTCTCGAGTCTCTGACTATTTATAAACCTAAATCAAACATTAATTACCTGAGTCTTTAATCAAGTTCAACATCCAAGTCAAATTCATCTGATTTCGTAACATTACTCTATGGTCTAAAGTTGCGTTAGCGGCCGCAGCGACTGTGTTTGAGCATTTCCTATCAAACATGCAAGACGCGGGGGCGGGCCAGGTACCGCAATCACTGTTCGGAATTAACCCAAGAATGGAGAAGAGTTTCAAGTTAGACTTGATTATTGTTTATAGAATAATAGGTGATTATGAATGACGTGTTTTAGGTGTCATTTATAAATCAACTTATTTGAGTGATTATATGCAACCGGGAGTGGAACTTCTCAATAACGTATTGATTGAGTAAAATAAGTTCGAGGGACTTTATTGAATAGAAGAAGATATCTGCTATCGTTTTGCTCTGCTCTGTGAAAGTTAAATGGTATTTTGTGTGTCAATAGCAGCGATAGTTTGGAGCGGTGCGGTGTGGTGGCGGTGTTTAAGAAATAAACTTAAAAAATCAGCGCGGAATTTGGTGCTTTTTTTTTTATTACACTTAATAGATTTATGTTTGGCCACTATCTCGCCTGATGTGAAGCGATGATGTGGCCTAAGAGTGAGCACTTAGATCTAGAGAGAGACGGCAGTTGAGCGGCTGCTCAGACCCGTCTCCCCGATGGTTCACCGAATATCATCCCTAAACACGACTAGGTCGCTTGACGGTATGGCTTTGTTCGGTGGGTGGTATTACAACCACGGCGAGAGCCTACCACTCCAAAGCGCGTAAGCGGGTTTCATCACGATGTTTTCCTTCACCGTTTTTTAGAGCGAGCTTACAATTTATTAAAATCAAATGCGGCTTAGTGCTTTTTTACGCTTTATAGATCTAAGTTTGGCCACTATCTCGCCTGATGTGAAGGAGCACATAGATTTAGAGAGAGACAGCAGTTGAGCGGCTGCTCAGATCCGTCACCCCGATGGTTGCTTCTTGTAAAAGAGTAGTTTTGGTAATCTGAAACAGAAATTAGATTAAATTAATAGTTGCTTTGTTTGATGCTATGATTAATAGTTGATTAGTGCTGTAAGCCGGTACTAAGCTGATCCAAAAAAATCCGAATTCTGATTCTGAACTGAAATTCAGATCAATACAGCATTAGTCTGTTATATAAATATTGAACCACACTAAAAATTAAGCTAAGTTCGCCGTATGCAAGCGGAGTGCTGCAGAGGAACTTCTCAATAAGTATTGATTGAGTGCGATAACTTAGCGGGAACTTTATCTCGCTGAACGGACGGTGCCGTCATATTTGCTCTATTTTCTTTAACTTTTACTTAACACTGTTGTTTTATGGCTGTCAAAATGTTAGAGATATAAATTTCTCACAAGTATACATTTTACCATAAAAAACCGACTTCAATGTATCTTCGAAGTTCAAGGTCACATATCGATGAAATTTATATGGGACCACTTCGTAGCTATACTGAACCCGACGCAAAAATATTTTTTCAAATTGGTTCATAAATGACGGAGTTCCGATATAACAAACATAAAAAAAATATACAATCGAATAGAGAACCTCCTCCTTTTTTTGAAGTCGGTTACAAAGAAGCAACTTAGCGAGATAGATAGATAGATAAACACTTTATTGTTAAAAACCTTAAAATTAGGTGCATGAGAAACAAGTACATTTCACAGTACTATTCGGTATAACACTAGGCGGTTATCGCTCAAATCGATCTCTTCCAGACAACCTTTATTTTATTTATTTATTTAATCTTTATTTCAGGCAACATTTAAATAAGTTACAGATGTTATTTACTTATTCTACGGCCCATATAAATATATACCTTAGAAATAACATACATATAGTTCATATTAAAATATTTATGTGACACGTTTTGTCGGCGACGTGTGACGCAACTGCGAGGTGCCAGCTTGCGGTGTCAGTGGTGACGCTTGCAGCTTTGAACTGAAAGGACTAACACAATTTGGAAGGACGGTGGCTAGAACGAACTGAACAATATTACATCGTCTTGTGTTAATTTAACCGGAACACAGAAATCCGATTAACATAACTGTTTGTAACAGTTACGCACTCAAGGGCGTTTTGTATTACTACCAAGGCTCAAAGCAAACTAATTTCACTAACGCTCGCCTAGGTGGAGCGCTCATGAAACATTTAGTACTGAATTGCTTTGTTGATTGAAAATGTCGTGAATCCAGTATTTAGGCTCGAATTTATAAACTAAAATCGTAACTGAGTCTAGACTCAAAGTTTCAAGTCAAGATTTATCTTGACTCATTCATGAATCACTTCAATTCTTGTTTTAATGGCATTTGTGGAGTTGCCATACCACAATTCCGCCATTGTAATGTGGATAGATCGACATAATTATCATGAAGAATTTGATCGGTAACTAATTAAGGAAAAACCTAGCAAATAATAATAATTTAGAATTCAAGTAAGCCAACATTTCTGTATATATAAAGAAAAACATTAACATATAATCACTCAAATAAGTTGATTTATAAATGACACCTAAAACACGTCATTCATAAATCAACTTATTTGAGTGATTATATGTTAATGTTTTTCTTTATATATACAGAAATGTTGGCTTACTTGAATTCTAAATTATTATTATTTGCTAGGTTTTTCCTTAATTAGTTACCGATCAAATTCTTCATGATAATTATGTCGATCTATCCACATTACAATGGCGGAATTGTGGTATGGCAACTCCACAAATGCCATTAAAACAAGAATTGAAGTGATTCATGAATGAGTCAAGATAAATCTTGACTTGAAACTTTGAGTCTAGACTCAGTTCCGATTTTAGTTTATAAATTCGAGCCTAAATACTGGATTCACGACATTTTCAATCAACAAAGCAATTCAGTACTAAATGTTTCATGAGCGCTCCACCTAGGCGAGCGTTAGTGAAATTAGTTTGCTTTGAGCCTTGGTAGTAATACAAAACGCCCTTGAGTGCGTAACTGTTACAAACAGTTATGTTAATCGGATTTCTGTGTTCCGTTTAAATTAACACAAGACGATGTAATATTGTTCAGTTCGTTCTAGCCACCGTCCTTCCAAATTGTGTTAGTCCTTTCAGTTCAAAGCTGCAAGCGTCACCACTGACACCGCAAGCTGGCACCTCGCAGTTGCGTCACACGTCGCCGACAAAACGTGTCACATAAATATTTTAATATGAACTATATGTATGTTATTCTAAGGTATATATTTATATGGGCCGTAGAATAAGTAAATAACATCTGTAACTTATTTAATTGTTGCCTGAAATAAAGATTAAATAAATAAATAAAATAAAGGTTGTCTGGAAGAGATCGATTTGAGCGATAACCGCCTATTGTTATACCGAATAGTACTGTGAAATGTACTTGTTTCTCATGCACTTAATTTTAAGGTTTTTAACAATAAAGTGTTTATCTATCTATCTATCTCGCTAAGTAACTCTTCTTTGTAACCGACTTCAAAAAAAGGAGGAGGTTCTCTATTCGATTGTATATTTTTTTATGTTTGTTATATCGGAACTCCGTCATTTATGAATCAATTTGAAAAAATATTTTTGCGTCGGGTTCAGTATAGCTACGAAGTGGTCCCATATAAATTTCATCGATATGTGACCTTGAACTTCGAAGATACATTGAAGTCGGTTTTTTATGGTAAAATGTATACTTGTGAGAAATTTATATCTCTAACATTTTGACAGCCATAAAACAACAGTGTTAAGTAAAAGTTAAAGAAAATAGAGCAAATATGACGGCACCGTCCGTTCAGCGAGATAAAGTTCCCGCTAAGTTATCGCACTCAATCAATACTTATTGAGAAGTTCCTCTGCAGCACTCCGCTTGCATACGGCGAACTTGGCTTAATTTTTAGTGTGGTTCAATATTTATATAACAGACTAATGCTGTATTGATCTGAATTTCAGTTCAGAATCAGAACTCGGATTTTTTTGGATCAGCTAAGTACCGGCTTACAGCACTAATCAACTATTAATCATAGCATCAAACAAAGCAACTATTAATTTAATCTAATTTCTGTTTCAGATTACCAAAACTACTCTTTTACAAGAAGCAACCATCGGGGTGACGGATCTGAGCAGCCGCTCAACTGCTGTCTCTATCTAAATCTATGTGCTCCTTCACATCAGGCGAGATAGTGGCCAAACTTAGATCTATAAAGCGTAAAAAAGCACTCAGCCGCATTTGATTTTAATAAATTGTAAGCTCGCTCTAAAAAACGGTGAAGGAAAACATCGTGATGAAACCCGCTTACGCGCTTTGGAGTGGTAGGCTCTCGCCGTGGTTGTAATACCACCCACCGAACAAAGCCATACCGTCAAGCTACCTAGTCGTGTTTAGGGATGATATTCGGTGAACCATCGGGGAGACGGGTCTGAGCAGCCGCTCAACTGCCGTCTCTCTCTAGATCTAAGTGCTCACTCTTAGGCCACATCATCGCTTCACATCAGGTGAGATAGTGGCCAAACATAAATCTATTAAGTGTAATAAAAAAAAAAGCACCAAATTCCGCGCTGATTTTTTAAGTTTATTTCTTAAACACCGCCACCACACCGCACCGCTCCAAACTATCGCTGCTATTGACACACAAAATACCATTTAACTTTCACAGAGCAGAGCAAAACGATAGCAGATATCTTCTTCTATTCAATAAAGTCCCTCGAACTTATTTTACTCAATCAATACGTTATTGAGAAGTTCCACTCCCGGTTGCATTTACTGAGACGTATGTACTGTCAGCAACACCAACTTGATAACATTTGCCACCTCAGTAGTAGTTAGGCAGGTTGGCTCAAATCTCATACCTCTCTCAGGTTGCGGGTTCGATACCCGCGACGGGACAAATATTTGTGCAAATAATTAATTTTTAGAAAAGAACTAAGACCGACTTCAATGTATCTTCGAAGTCCAAGGTCAAATATCAATGAAATTTATAGACCACTTCGTAGCTATATTGAACCCAACGCAAAAAGAATTTTCCAAATCGGTTCATAAATGACGGAGTTCTGAGGTAACAAACATAAAAAAAATATACAATCCAACAGAGAACCTTCTCCTTTTTTGAAGTCGGTTAAACAAATACAACCATTTGTTCGTGTTTGGGTGATGTGGAATCATCGCACTTATAGTTTCTGGTTCCCTAAATACAGGGAATCCTAGTAAAGGGTCAGGGTCTATGTGTATGATCGTTGGGCGTACTTATTTATTTGTTTAATTGATTTATCACATCGGCATGACAGGGTACGTTGGTTAGTTGACGCGTTATCGCAAAGCTTCTGCAACGAAAGGAAACGGCTACCGTCGTTCGTTATCAGATACCAGTATCACTGTTGTGTCTCGTGTCTATTTATAAAAAAAATTAAATAAAAACTACTGAAGTTGCAGGCTCGATTGCCATGATTGAAAGAAACAAAAAAGCGCAAGCATTTGTTTCGTGTCTAGGTGTTGTGGGACCATGGTCCTCGTAGTTCCTGTTTCCCTGGATACAGAGAATCTAGTTAGGGGATCTATGTATGTGATAGTTGGGTGTATTCGCGTCGTGGGAATCAAACCCGCCACCCCAATGGTGTGTGTGATTTGAGCCAACCTGCCCAACCATTACACCACAGAGGCTGTGTGAAAGATAATTTCTTTCTCTCTTTAAAGATGTGTATTTATTACTGCTGTTGACTGTACCAGAGCAGAAGTTATTTAGACCGGAGATCTTGTTTTTGTGTCGAAGTTGTCGCGTCACGTTCAAGAGTCTTCGGAACTTCTGGGAAAATGTATATTTTATCTTTGAAGTTATATAAAATATCTTGAAGAAATAATCAAAAACATGAGTAAATATTGAAAATGAGTAATCATGTTAATAATAATCGGTAGCCAACGTAACTTTTTAGCGTATATAAAGACATTAAACAATAACAACATCTTTAACTAATTATGTTCCCACTGCTGGGGCAAAGGCCTGCCTCAGAAACAAAGAGTACGAGAATAGGCCATGATTAACCACGCTGACCCAATGCGGGATGTTGGATACAATAACAAAAGTTCCAAAATATTGACAACTTAAAAGATAACACAATACTTCGGTTGCTATTTCAAATTCTTGGTAAAAACTACTTATATAAGCGATAGTAAGATGTGATACAAAACGCTTACACGTCATTTGGAATGTCCAACTAGCTCTATGAAACAAAACACTGATTTGGTACCTCATCGCAATAAGTTTTATTAACATTTCTCTTCATTATACGAAGCAACGTCCAATCACCAATTGCAACAAGGTCCCAAAACGTTCAGACACGAAGCTAATCCTACATCCATGTATTGCGAGAGATAACCAACCACGAAATCAAATCCCGAATTCACACGAAGCGTTCTGGCGAAAGATTCGCTCGTTTCCCTAATGAAACGTCGAAATCCACCCACATCTGACGTGCTATAGCGCAATTGCAGCCAGTAGGAGAAATTTTGATCATTTCGCTTTACCAGTTATTCTGCCGCCTAGATAGTCTGCAAGCATTACTGTATTCCGGTTTGAAGGGCATACGGAAATTCCTGTTACATTAAGAGCTATTGTCTCAGGGTGACGAGTCAGTGCAGTTCTGCACAGGATTTCGTAAAGCAAAGTTCTGGGTGGTGCTGCATTTTTTTATAGATTTGAGTGATGAGACGAGCTAGTTGTTTGCCTAATGTTAAGCGCCAGGCCTGCCCATAACAATTGCAGTGCCACCCATAACGTTAAATACCATAAAAAGCACTGCGTAGCATTGTGCTCATGACCCCAAAACCAGATATTAAGTCTCATATGCCCAGTATCTCAATTTCATTAATAACATTGCTAGTGATTTGTATGATTAGAGTGTGTTGGAGTAATCTTCTTATTAAGTACTTACTGCAGTGGATTTTTTTTAGAAAAAGATGAAACTAATATAACCTAAGAAGAAGATACTCCAAGGACCTAACACCAGCGTGGATGACCCATATTGACCGACAGAGATCATGAGCTGCTCAGGCCCGGCTTTATTATCAGCAGCCTCTGTGGTGTAGTGGTTGGGCAAGTAGACTCAAATCTCTTACAACACTTAGGTAGTGGGTTCGATTCCTGCGACGGGACAAATATTTAGGACAGAATAGAAAAGCGCAAGCATTTGTTTCGTGTCTGGATGTTGTGGGACTATGGTCCTCGTAATTCCTGGTTCCCTAGATATAGAGAATCCTAGTTAGGGGCGCGGATCAATGTTTTAAAAAAAGACTACCAGGATATACTTTAGGTAACTGCGTCAGCATCGATCATCACGCATGAAATTACTTACTGCTATTCATTCCCTACATCGTTTATTAAGTATATCCAACCACCCTCATCGTCAGATTTATACTTCGCATGTATAATCGAGCAAATTGACGACGATTCCCCCTCACAAGTGATTCAGTGGCTTTTCCGCCGATTTGACCGTTTACTTTTCCATGTGATGTTCGCTAATTTATTTAGGTGGGCGTTGGTTATTAATTATCAACTTTGAGTAGAATGAGTTTTAAATTCAATAAATTTGGTCACACCTGTTTCACATCTAGTTAATTAAATAATTGTTTTTTTTGTAAGGGATATATCGTTAGACATTTGATCGTAATGGGATCTATACCACAGATTATTTAATAGTTAGTGACGTAAATAGTAAATCCGTCATAGTAATCTGTACTTTAAAGAAGATTGAATCTCTTTAAAAGTCGACAAAATAATGACCACTTAGTTTTTGTGCGTATATGTTTTTATAACATTTGGCATATTTGTGTAGATATTTTTATTATTACTGAATAAGCAAGCATTTGACCGCAGTCTCACCTGATGAAACGTGACGACGCGGTCGACGATGGATCATGCTTGCCTAGATAATACCAATCCACTAGAAACTTGAAAACACCCAGATTATAAGATTCGGGAAACAAAGACGCTGGTAAGGTGTTTGATTCCTAAGCTGTTCGCATTATAAAATCGAAGCAAAACGCTTTGATCGGACAGGAGTCAATGGATGCTGAGATGCTGAGTTTCCGTGCGTCTTGTTGTCCGATTGTAAAAAGGAGATGGAGAAATTAACTCGTATAATTCAATCGCACACTCGCCGCACACAACCACATTTAACAACAGAACTCTTAAAAACAATAAAACAGTGCATCAGGTGGCATACCAGCTATGCCAGGTTAGCTTTGCCAGTTATTCTGCCGCCAAGCAGTAAGTAGGTCGTAAGCATTACTGTGTTCCGGTTTGAAGGGTATTGTAGCCAGTGAAGTTACTGGGCATATGAGATGTAATATCTGATGCCTCGGGGCGATGAGCGTAATGCTACGCAGTGTTATGGTATTCAAAAGTCTGGGTAGCACTACAATTGTTATGGGCAGGCGTGGTGCTTACCATCAGGTGAACGAATTACTAGTCTCATCTATCAGTAACATAGAAAAAAAAACACAAACGTAAGTTAAGACAAAACATTCCTTTATAGGAATCAATTTCAAGACACGTCCAACCTCCATATTACGTCATTCAAGTAGCCCTAAACCCCCAACAACCCAAAACGAAAGTAGTACAAACGAAGCGAGCGGAAAAATCGAGCCGATCACAGATGTGTGGAACGGTTGCTACGACAAATTGTTTTATCGAAAATTACTTTCTGGAGCGGATAAATTTCCATTTTTCTAATGGAACGGAATGGCGTAACTCCCCGGCGAGTCACAGTCTCGAGGCTTGTTCACACTGTGACGATGGTAACTGATTTATTGAGTCACCTGATTGCATGAGTTTCAGTGTATTTTATTAAACATAAAAACCACGTTTTTTTGCGTCTTAAAAAGTGTAAGTCTATTTAGAATGCATTGTAATCAAGTTTTGAGCTATTCTGAAAGTTTCAGCGTGATAGCTAATCGGAAAGTGCTCGAAATTTGAGTTGCAAGATTCCATTCGGAACGACAGACAGACAAACAAGAAAGTTACTTAATAAAAACGTGGTAAAATACATAGAAGGTGTTGGCCACGCGGCTAGAGCACATATAATAAATAATATTTGGGAAATTTCAAGTAAAAATCGACCACTTCTTTTGACATGTGTAATCAACCAAAAAACAAAAAATACAATTCTAATATCAAAAAACATAAACTAAAAAAGTTCTAAGTTTATAAATAATATGGCCAGTGCGTCGGCAACAGGGCACGCCCCGGTGTGAAACACAAGTCCTTAGGGCTGATCACTGGCCAGTGGAATTAGGAGACGGGTTGCTCGTTTTAGTATACCGCCCTTTGTAGCCACTTCTACAACCCGTACGATCCCATCTTTGCCGGGATAAATCTTAGAAACTCGTCCACGTGGCCACGAGCCTCGTGGTAGGCTGCCATCTACCACTAGAACTAGATCGCCGCAACGCAGTGGTACAGACGAGTTTCCCGCTGCCGGTCTAGGTGCGAGACAGGGCAAAACTTCTCTCGTCCATCTTTGCCAAAAATGGTCTGCAAGTCTCAAGCCCTTTTTCCACTCTTGTCGGCTGTAGAGATCAGCATCAATGAGAGGGACCAAGGGTCGATCATTCGAAGAAGTCCCAAGAATGAAGTGGAACGGGGTGATGGCTTCTTCATCCTCAGGATTGATAGAAACGTGGGTAAGGGGACGGCTGTTTACCACCGCTTCCGCTTCCAGGAGCAAAGTATTAAACACCTCTTCTTTTGGGGCTCTCTCTTTTAAGGTTATGTTTAGGCTCATTTTTAAGCTACGTACGAGCCTCTCCCAACATCCTCCCATAAATGGTGCCGCTGGTGGGATAAAGTGCCAGTTTATTTGGTTGTTGGCTGCAAAATCATACATTTCCTTTATTTGTCGCGCCGCACCAACAAACGCAGTTCCGTTGTCTGAATAGATATCCGACGGGCATCCTCGTCGTGCTATAAACCGGCGAATAGCCATTAATGCGGAGTCACTTGTGAGCGAGTCTACTATTTCAAGATGAACAGCTCGTATCGTCATACAGGTGAACAATGCCACATAGCGCTTAAGTCTTTTTCGACCGGCAGTTATGTTTACAGGACCAAAATAATCAACTCCCACGTGTGAAAATGGACGAACGTGATGTGCAAGTCTTCCTTCTGGGAGATCACCCATCAGAGGTATCTGTGTAACGGTTTTTCGAATTCTGCAGAACTGACATCGAGTTGCGATTGACTTCACAGATGGTCGCAGGTGTAAAATATGGTATTTTTGTCGGAGCTCATTGACTACAGTTTCGTTACTTCCATGCGAAAATTTCTTGTGATAGGAGGCAATTAACAGCTGTACTACTCTATTGCGTCCATCGAGAACCACAGGTCGAACATCCTGTGTGGCTGGTACGTTTTTCACGGAGATGATGCGACTGGACAATCTCAACAAATTTTCACTATCCACAATCAGGGTGAGATTCTTTAATCTGCTTTGCTTTTGCAGTGGTTTGGAGTTTTTGATGCAGTCTATCTCTTCTTTAAACGAAGTTAGTTGCGAGCTTATCAAAAGGTTGCGCTCCGCCTTCGATATTTCTTCCGCTGAAAGAGCTGATAGCGAGCTTCTTACTTCTTCTTTCTTGTCAGTTAATTTTGAATTTTGATCATTTTTGCATAATAAAAGGGATCGAAATACTTTTGCGCAATTGTAGATGCGAGCCGTAGCGCGAAGTAAACGACGCCACTCGCTAAATCGTGAGTGGTCCGCAACCACCGGTGAAGGAGATTGTAGCGGTCGATCAATAGTAAGTCCGATCAGCTCTCGATTACGTATTAGTTCCTCAGGAGCTGATGGGATCTTGGGATGCGCTGGTTCTTGTGGCCATTCTTTCGGATCAGATATCAGAAAACTTGGCCCAGAGAACCACCGTGATGTGATTTTGAATTCAGTTTGGCCTCTCGTAGCGTCGTCCGCGATATTTAAGGACGTTGGAACGTATCTCCAACTAGAAACATTCGTAGTTTCTAATATTTCACCAACCCGATGGGCAACGAAAGTTTTGAAAGATTGGGCGTCGCTACGGAGCCATTTAAGAACCGTTAATGAATCTGACCAAAAAATTACTTTGTCAGGTTTATTTTTATGAGCGTCAACAACGTAGTTGGCGAATCGAGCTGCTATCAGGGCAGCTTGCAACTCCAATCTAGGGATAGATACCGGTTTAAGGGGAGCAAGTCTCGATTTTCCACCAATAAGAGCCAGCTTAACGTTTCCGTCATTGTATGAAATTCGCCAATAGGCTACACAAGCGTAGGCATATTTGCTTGAATCTGCGAAAACGTGAAGCTGCCTCTCAACAGGGTCATCCTGGCTCAGGTAGCAACGCGGTATGGTGCCTTTGGCAACCATAGATAGCTCACTGACCCAGTTTTCCCACTTCAAAATAATGTTAGTAGGAAGTGTGTCGTCCCAACCGATACCTAACCTCCAAATCTGTTGAAAAAGTATTCGACCCTTCAGGACAACAGGAGTTAAAAGGCCCAAAGGATCGTACACCTGCATCAACTGGGATAATATTCTGCGCTTGGTTAATGGGGTAGATTGATCTCTTAGACCATTCGAGAAAGAAAGCGTATCAGAATTTACATCCCAGAATATGCCTAATATCCTGACTTTATTTGGAACACTTAATAAGCCCTTTTGTGATACATTGGCAGCACAAAAATCAGGTGGGAGTTGCGAAAGTGCCTCTTTCTCATTTGAAATCCAAGATCTCATTTCAAAACCGGCTTGAGAATGCACTTTCACAACATCCATTGCAAGTTGAGCAGCTTCATCCACAGTTTCAAAACTTCCAAGGAAGTCGTCCATATAGTGGTCGTTAATAATAGCGTTGGTTGCAGCTGGAAATTCTCTCATGTGCTCCCTAGCGTTAAGATTCTTTAAGTATAGTGCTGTGCAAGGGCTAGATGTGGCGCCAAATATCATCGAAGACATTCGGTATACCGCGATTGGTTTATTTGGGCTATCACGCCATAAAAAACGCTGGGCATCCCGATCCTCCTCTCTAATTTTTACCTGGGGAAACATTTCTCGAATATCTGCATTTAAAGCTACCCTACCTTCCCTAAAACGCATTAATATGGCGAGCAATGGCGTTAATAAGTCTGGACCAGAAAGGAGCATCGAATTGAGGCTTACCCCCTGACAAGCTGCAGCTGCATCGTGCACAACACGAAGCTTACGCTTTTGTGGGTGCACCACGCCAAAATGCGGGAGATACCAGGATATAGACGAAGCGCGAGGGGGGGTAAAGCACAACTCGGCGTAACCCTTATTTATCATGGCATTGATATTGTTCTTATACGATTCCGCATATAGTTTGTCCTTCTGAAACTTCTTTTCTAGATTGCACAAACGAGAGAGTGCAAGATTGTAACTATTTGGAACATTTTGAATATTGTCTTTCCAAAGCAAGCCAGTCTCGAAGCGGCCTGAAGGCAGCCGTCGTGTTGTATCATTAAGTAACTTAAGAGCACGTTCATCATTAGAATTGTGGTACTCCTTTTTTTCGATACCAATGGAGTCCAATTTATAGTGCTCCTTAATTAAACTCTCCAATTCAGAATTTTCCTGAATATGGTACGCGTTGTTTACAAAATCTACCGGTGCAGTCTTACTACATGAAAAACCGTATAACACCCAACCGAGGGCGCAACGAACTGCTACGGGTTGTGAACGAGTACCGGAGCGTGTGGAGTTCGAAATAGTTAAATGCCAATTATCAGCTCCAATAAGGAGCATAGGTTTGGCGTTATCATAGCAAAGCTCTACCGCTATGTCTGACAAATATTCTAACTTCTTAATATCAGCCGCTTTTACCGACTGAGAGCTAATATTGAGATTTGGAATAGCACGAACTCGTTTTAAGCTATAGTTCACTTTGTCATGACGACCTTTTACCTGTATATCAATGAACGAAACTTCAGATTCTTTGGACAACCCACCTACACAATCTACACGAATAGTTCCCTTTGGTCCTGTCGCACCGATCGCCTCGGCGAGCTCCTCATCTATAAGTGACGCAGTCGAACCGTCGTCCAGTAATGCGAACGTGTCCACACTACCTTTTGGCCCAGAAACTGTGACGGCAATCACCTTTAGTAATGGTCGAGTATGCTGCTGTGAAGAGGAACAGCTGTGAGCCACCACGACAGCTTGCTCGGAATTCGCTGACAAAGATGGCACTGGTTGCGCGTCGGCACGTTCGGGAGCTGCTAGTAATGGTTTGTGTAGTAGAGTGTGGTGTTGTCGGTACTTGCACAATTTAACTTTGCAAGAGTTTTTACACGAGCTGTACCGGTGATAACCTTTTTTTAAACACCTACGACAAACTTTCTTCTCTATTGTCCACTGCCATCTGTCATCAACGGAAAGTGACAGAAATGTTTCACAGTCAACAATGTCATGCTGACGACTTTGACAGTACTCACATAATGTCTGGCACTCTTTAGTAGCCACCTTTTTTGAGTTACCATTGGCGTTGTAATAGGAACGATCCTCCGTGTCCGCCTCTGTATGGTCTTCCTCGTCCGCCTCCTTGGTGGAACTATGGTGTACTTTTACGAACTTTGACGTACCTTTTTTTGACGTGTCGTGAGATATGACAGCATCGGATGGGCCGAAACCCAAATGAATATCGGCCTGGTATGATAGGAAGTCTGATAGGAGCTCAAGCTTGAAAATGGATGGAGAGCGATTTATATACGCAAACTCTATGGGTAGAGTTTCTCCCCCATCATAGGAGTCAATTTGCCTAGTACAGTATTTATTAGCTCCGGACATGCCAAATACTCTAAGTGATCTAGTAGGCGTAGTATACTTACACAGTTGCGTGTTTTACAGGCGAATAAATTAAGCTCCTTACCCTTGGGACTACTCAGCCTAGGCAAGGCTCTTACCTCCGCGACTACCTGTAGTACAATAGTCTCCGGTCTACCAAATTGTTTTTCTAAGGAAGCCATCACAACTTCTGGGTCATCTGTGGAAACGAGCAAGCCAGCCACGGCATCTAAGGCTGCTCCGCGAAGAGCTAGGTGTAACCTAGAGAAATTTCCTAGCGAATCGTACCGACCCCTGGTACGGTTGTAAATTTTCCTAAATATAAGCCAATCTGTTGGCTCACCTGTGAATATAGGTAATTTAAAATCACTCACCGATTTCTGCGACTGCTGTTGCGGTTGCTGCGTCAAGTCGGTAATAATTTTTGCAAGCATTTGTATATCGGATGTTTTCTCACTAACTTTATTATCATGATGTCGACAATTATTTTGTGTTAGTGTGCCTAAATAACGTGAATGTGTAGTGTGGAAGCTGGACGCGCCGGGTAGCTCGGGCAACGCGCCCGCCGTGGCGGCATCGCTCGGGGCCTTGGAAGGCGGCGATGCCGACGGGCGTAAAGGTGCCTTCGCCGGGGTTGTAGGCAAGGCAGACTCGACCTCCTGCAATTGAATACACTCGTTACTGTTTGTTAGCCACTCACTCACCCGACTGATGCTTGCCCGACTGGAGCCCGCGTCTATTGCGGCTAGCTCCGCTCGCAGCTCAGCTTCATTAGCGGCGCGCTCTGCGGCTTGTATGCGCTCGACGGCATTCGCACGTTCCCTCTCTGCTTCGGCAATGGCCGCGGCACGCTCTCTCTCTGCTTCAGCGGCACGCTCTCTCGCTTCTGCGGTGGCGATTGCCGCGCGCTCACGCTCTGCGGCAACGGAGCGTTCCAGTTGTAATGTACGACGCGCGTGCTGCGCCTCGGCCGCAAGTTTTTGCGCTCTTAGGCTTTGCGCCTTGGAGGAGACGCTCCCCCGCGAAGATGTACATGCGGGCCCTGGTGCCGCTGCCGAAGCAGGGTGCACGGGCTCCGCAGCGGTTGCGGGGGGCGCAGGCTCTAATGGCTCCGAGAGCGTGGGTGTTTTTGGAGTTTGAGGGTTATCTTTACTTGAAGATGCTTGTGCTCTTGTTCTTGCCATCGCGGACGTAGGTTTTTTCACATACACTTTTCTTCTGACACCAAACTGTTGGCCACGCGGCTAGAGCACATATAATAAATAATATTTGGGAAATTTCAAGTAAAAATCGACCACTTCTTTTGACATGTGTAATCAACCAAAAAACAAAAAATACAATTCTAATATCAAAAAACATAAACTAAAAAAGTTCTAAGTTTATAAATAATATGGCCAGTGCGTCGGCAACAGAAGGATTAGAAGAAGCTGATTCCCTAGCAGCTTCTGAGAGTGCTTCATCGGTCCGACTACAATATGTTCCGTGTCAGGGTGTTGTGGGACCATGTTCTTCGTACGGTGTTCCCTCCTCTAGCTCATACTTAGGATAATAAAAAGGATAAATGTACACGTATACTATCGATGGGCTAAAAAAGTGAAATAAGTTCAAAGTTCTTTATTCAATTAAGACATTACAGACGCACTTATAAACGTCAACACAGACTTATACAATTCAGAATACAACAATTATATACCAAATCTATAATATCCTGGGTTGTCTGGAAGAGATCGCTTTGAACGATAAGACCACCCATGTGACACTCATATTAAGTTAATTGATATTTTAGTTTTTAATTGTTTCCTTATTGTGGTGTCATAATGAAGGGTTATTATATTCTATTCTTTTCTATACTGAATTGAAATATTTTTGTATTACCTGTTAGGCCGACTTGATTTGACCGCTACCTCACCTAATGGAAAGTGATGACGCGGTCGACGATGGATGCTTGCCTAGAAGATGCCGACTCACTTTGGACTTGAAGACACCCAGATTATAAGTATCGGGAAACAGAGACGCTGGTAAGGTGTTCCATTCCTTAGCTGTTCGCATTATGAAAGTTGAAGCGAAATGCTTTGTTCTGGCAGGAGGAATGTCAACCATAAACGGATGCCGAGTTTTCGTACGTCTTGTTGTCCGATGGTAGAAATGAGATGGAGAAACTCACTCATGTAATTCCATCGCACACTCACCGTGATGTATTCTGTAAAATACAGACAGGCTGGCAACTTACAATTTACAATACAATACACAATTCTTTATTGTACACCTAACAAAAATAATCTGTAGGTATACAGTACACAATATGAAAACAACTTAAAAACTAAAGTACACTGGGTGGACTTATCGCTAAGAGCGATCTCTTCCAGTCAACCTTTTGATGGAGTTAAATAGCTAAGTGAAAGAGGTCGGCAGTGTAAATAAAATAATAATATATTATGTGGTCTTATCCTAAATTAAAGTACAAATACAGGATCACAATTACAATCACATTACAATCCTGATAGTGGATTTATCCAACATACTGTGAACAAGCTGTCAGTCACTCGTTACTTTAGTTGACGCGAGTGTAAGTGAGCGCGAATTATGGCAACTTTTTACGGGTACAGGGTTAAATGAATTACCGTGTTGGAACTTGGAACTAACTCTGTTTTGTGCCAAGTTGACTTGGCGACGAGTGCATCATTTTATATAGGTTTTAATTTTGGCTTAGGCTTAGCCCGTTGACTCTACGGGTACTACACGCTATTTTTTATATATAATTTTTATATTTATTGTTTATTACAATTTGAGGGATAAAAAGCAAACAAAACGTACTCAGTGCCTTCTTAACTGATTAAATTTAATGCCCGGTAACTATATTAATATTCAAGTTGTTGTACCTACAAAATATCAGGTTCATCATATAATTAATATATCAGGTATTAATAATTATAATGTCATACGGCAACAACTTCTGCGTTCTAATCAGTGGAGCTTTGATGACATGCTCTAATAAGGCTAATAGAGCGAGTGTGGCTCAGTGGAAGCACGTGCGTCTGTTGATCCGATGGACCCGAGTTCCAATCCCACTATCCCCGCACCACTGACTTTCTTAAGTTAAATGCGGAATTACCACTCGCTCTAAACGGTGAAGGAAAACATCGAGAGGAAATCGGCATTTACAAAAATGTATCCCACCACTGGGCCCGAGCGTGGTGTAATATGTCCCATACTCTCTCTACGAGGAAGCCCCGAGTCCCAGCACTGGGAATGTAATGGGCTGATGATGATGAATATGGCTAAATACACACATGGCATACAGGTTTGGATGTAAGTTGTAATGTGTTGTTGTTGTCATGTTTGTTGTTGTTGTTGTTGTCGTTGGTGGTGTGCGTCACGCTTTGCATCCAATTCGCTTCTTCTCCCATTTTCGAACGCGTATACACGTTCAACTAGCAAGTTTGACTAGCTAACGCCATTTGGTTCTCCGCCAATGGTTTGCTACGAGAGGACTCAATCGTGCATTTCTTCATATTTTCTTCATTTAAGTACCTATTACTTTATAATCATCAGCCCATTATCTTCCCACTGCTTAGTTAAACTACTCCTACAGAAGTGCTGCAATACTTAAACGTACGGCAACGATACGAAAATAGGTAAAAACCGCTAATACTCCGTGATTGTGAGACCCACTATGTGCAGTCAAGTAATTGTATAGTTCTTATTTAAACGTTTGAACTCAGATGTAGAATTACCATAACGCGAAACAAACGCAAGGCACACAAAAACTTTCCCACTGAACCCTTTGTTTTTACCCGATGAATGTAGGAAAATTAACTTTTAAGATCTCTCGTAACAAAGAGGAAACCCTACTCACTTTCTATGGCCTTGTTTTCCCGAAATCAGATAGTTGACATTTGAAGGAGTCGACCCCTCCAGTGGACTGTAAACAAATAAACGAATATTATTATTGCAGCCATCGATAGAAATGGATGATCATGGCTGAACTTCAGCCGTTTACGGTTTATGGATGGCGTGATTACGATGCTAAGCTAGTTCGGTTGGTAACAGAATTCTAACGAGTTCGGCGATATTCGTGATAGTTGATTTAGTATAGAATTTAAGTAAAGATAGTGGTATATGGATAAAGAAGAGATACAATGTTTCTGATATTTTCAAAAGATTTAAAAAATATTATCAACCAAAATTTTTGAACTTGTTTGAACGGTAAGGCCGTCTAGTAAATTACGGTTTCCTTGAAAAGAGTTCACGGATATTAACACTAAATGTGAGCATTTTAGTTTTTAAAATATCTCACAACATTTTAAATTTTGGCATGTAGGTAGACTAACTCAAAAGGTTTTGTCCGTTTGAGTCGTCTCACTATGTCTGTCAAAACCTTTTGAGTTAGTGTAGTGAAGTTACAGTGTATTGTAGTATAAACTCAATTTACTTAATAGACTAATAGTCGTATTAGGCTAGATCGTAATGTTAACGAGGTGTCTGTTACTGTGTCGGTTACAGAAACATCATTAAGAAAAAAGAAAGTAGGAAGACAGCAGTTAGTACTGCTATTACAAAATTGTAGCTACAATTACTTAGACACATATTTTGTTTACCAATCACATACCTAACAATTAATAACCCTATCTGGCAGTCGAAAAGGGCTACTAAATCAACCTCCACTGAAACTTTCGCACAAAGAATCACAATAACTTAAATAGAAAAATTTCAAAGAAAGTTCATTAAATTCTGAGACATCGATCTCGCGGAATGGGAAAAGGGAGTAAAAGTAAAAAAGTCGAGGTAATCGGGAAAGTTAAACGAGGACTTGTCAACGGCTCGGGGCGAGTTGAGTGATTTTCAAAAGTTGCCTTTGGATTCAGTTTGCGTAATGACAGTGAACTGAGAGTCGTAAAATCTCCTAAAATCACGCCGATTTTATGTTTGTTGACCGAGTTTAAGCCTATAAAGGCTTGTAAGTGGCTTTTGAAGTTGAAAAAGTGATTTTTAGCGCAATTTTGTTTCAATTTTTGCTGGTTTTGTCTGCTTTGCCCTTATCATTCAAAAATCGATGTGACGAGTATCAAGTCAAGCATGACTACAAATACTCAAAGATTATTAATTGTGTATGTGATTATCGTTACTCACCTTAGGACTTATCCTTCTTCCTGAATAGGAATAGGATATAGCATCCTGAATAGGATATAGCATAGAATTATGCTACTAATATATCAATTATATTAGTAGCATAATAAGTTAAACAAGCTTACCAAGTGAAGTTTGACCGTAATTATACAAGCCGTTGCATCCGAAGAGATTTATACTAATAACCTGGTGAATTATATAAATCTCGAGGATGCAACGGCGTAGTATAATTGATGGTTAAACAAACTTACCAAGTGAAGTTTGACCGTAATTATACAAGCCGTTGCATCCGAAGAGATTTATACTAATAACCTGGTGAATTATATAAATCTCGAGGATGCAACGGCGTAGTATAATTGATGGTTAAACAAACTTACCAAGTGAAGTTTGACCGTAATTATACAAGCCGTTGCATCCGAAGAGATTTTTACTAATAACCTGGTGAATTATATAAATCTCGAGGATGCAACGGCGTAGTATAATTGATGGTTAAACAAACTTACCAAGTGAAGTTTGACCGTAGTTATACAAGCCGTTGCATCCGAAGAGATTTATATAATTCACCAGGTTATTAGTATAAATCTCGAGGATGCAACGGCGTAGTATAATTAATATAAATGCGAATGTTTGTGAAGATGGATGGATGGATATTTGTTACTTAATCACACAAAAAATACTTAACGGTTTTGGTACTCGTATGTAGGTTCTTTAGGTCCTGGGAATGGACAGAGGCTACTTTTGATCCCGGGAAACAGCCTCAGTTTTCTCAGCCCCTGTGGTTGGGTAGATTGTCTGAAATCACATACACCATTGAGATTGCGGGTTCAATTCCCGCGAAGGGACCAATGTTTGTATACAGAAAAAAACGCAAGCATTTGTTTCATATCTGGGTGTTGTGTGACCATAGTCCTCGTAGTTTCTGGTTCTTTAGATACAAGGAATCCTAAGTAGGGGCCAGAATCTATGTATGTGATACATGGAAAAAAAACACTTTTGAACAAACTTTATTGGAGTTTGCTTGTGATGACCGCATTATTTTCTTTGGATACTTGGAACAGTAATTGATTTTGTAATATTTATTAACTTTCTTCGATCGTTGAGTAAATCAGAATTGCTTTATATTTAATGATCAAAATACGTATTACCTAATCCAAGGCTGGCCGATAGATTTTCCAGGTGACTAACAACATCGTATCTTCACATCCGCATCGTCACTTAACAACAGGTAAAATAGCGGTCAAACGCAAGCCTATAAATAAAAAAAAAGGTAAGCAAAATTTCTTGGACTATCGCGGCTCCGGGTAGCCTATGTGCTATCCAGCGTAGAAGCTATCTCCATTCTAAATTTCATCCAACGGCTAAACGTTACGGCGTGAAGAGGTATCAAACACACTTACATACAAATTGTCGCATTTATAATATTATTGTATAACTAAGACACGACAACCATTTCAATAATAAATCACACGTAGACCGTAGTACCTAACTAAACGAGAGAGCGCGCCGTTAAAATTTCGAGTTGTTCATCAAAACTGCAGCGCGATTTCACCCCCAATTAAGCTGGTTATTTATGCATTCGGGTAAATTTAGCTACCACACGGTAGGAGTTATTCCGTAGTCTTGATTGGTGAGACTTGATAGCAAATAAAACGAATAGTGAGGTAGTAGTAATTTAATTTTAATTAATGGTAGTAGGTAGTAGCAGGCCTAGCGCACTCCGCACTTTAGGTACGAAGCTACAAGTACATAGCCGGACTCCAACGGCGGGTCGCGCGTCGTTACACGTGCCGCGTCAGAAGAGATAAGAGCTATGCGATAGATAAAGAGGCGCTCTGTAGATTAATGTGACTGGTAGGTATGCAGCGCTACGCAAGCTGAATTCAATTTTATTGCGTCATAGCAAGAGTCGCTATTTGTTTAATTTTCTTTGCGGAGTGATGCTTCTGTCCCTTAGTATTCTGTGGTAGTAGGTAGTAGTAGTTTTCCTATGCGCGAGGCCGTCTGGGTGTGTAGCACCGCTTGACCAGATTCTGCTCCCAAGCAAAATGCAGTGAAGTCTAGCCAGCCAGATTACTGGGCATTATGAGCTAATTTTCTTGAGGTGAGTATAGTGTACCGTTAGTAATTGGGTACGTAGAAGACAAACATGCATGGAACAATCTGGCTCTGCCAAGTAGCCAACTGGCACAAAAGAAACATAATATTGTCAAAAGCAAACATAAAATATTGTAACAAAAGTTCTAAAAAACGCCCCTCAGTTTTTTGCCGTATCTTTTGAGTAGTGGTTCTTTTTCAGATACGGTGATAGAGTTATTGTAATAATTGACGTTAATAAGTGCGTCTGTGATGCCAAAACTGAATGAAGAACTTTTGAACATGATATACAAATAAAACATTTTTATTTTCGAAATCAATAACTATAACCAGTGCGTGCTCGCATCGCTTATCACTATGTTCCTGTTTTCTACATTTCGGATACGTTCAGAAGTTTATATGTAGTTCAGTAATAAACATCTATCCATTTACTCTTAGAAGTATTTATATCATGAAGTAGGATAAAATCTATTTCCACGAAAAGCGTCATGTTTTCGTCTGATAAAACCATTTCATCTGACTGATCTAAATCCAACATAAAATGGCGTTCCTTCACAACCCGTTGAGTCGGATACCGACACTAAGAAAGGACTAAACATTTTCCGTATGAACAAATACTTTTTGTGTCAATAGTAAAAATTTGCATGCTCCAGAATACGCCTACGACCGGTGGCGAACACGGAAACAACGTACCTATAGACGCAGTATGGGCGTCGTTGGATTGTAATCAGCTGTTTCACACAAGCACGAGTTATTTCTCAAAACAGTACTGCCATGGGAAATAGCAATTTTTTTTATGTAACTGAAGGATGCGACGAGCTGGTCGTTTGCCTGATGATTAAATGATGATGGTTGATTTATTATCTTTCTGCCATTTCTATACCCTCCTGTTAAAGACAAATGTCTTTAAATCATGAAAGTGACGTACGAAAGAGCGTGCGGTGAATCATCTCAAATAATGTAGTGATGACAGTATTAGCCGAAAAATGTTAGTTTTTATCCTAGATATCATCACTATCTTCTATTTAACAATTCCATCTCCAGCGATGTCTACTCTACTACTTGAAAACATGCACAAATCAACTTTACTTAAAAGACATTCATTTTCAAATCATTCTACAAATATCGCCTTTTTATCCTAAGTCATTGAGTCAAGCCACAGACAACTCAATCATTTTCTCTCTTGCCAAAATCCACCTCCACCTTTTTCAGTCTCGCTTCCATCCTGGCCACAGCACAGATACTGCGTTTGTTAATATTATTCATGACTATGTAATGTCGTCTAAGGATTTAATTTGCTTTAAGAACGGTGAAGGAACCGTGAGGAAACCGGTATCCAAGAATTATACACAAAAAAATTCAAGTACATGTGACATCCACCAACCCCCATTGGGCCAGGGTGGCGGATTAGTGCCCATACTCTCTCAAGAAAGAAGGTCTGTGTCCCAGCAAAGGGAATGAAATAGGCTGATGATGGTGATGTAATATTGTAACGTAACGGAGGTCCCCCGGTTAGCTCTACCTATGACCTCTGCACGTACAGTACCTTTTCTGGAAGAGAGAGAGAAACTGGGAAGCTGTAAAATAAATTAGGTTGATTGAGTGATACATTTAATACAATATATAAAATATTAGTGCTGCTTAAGAAAAAGATCTTCTGCCTGTCGAAGAGGGTAAATGAGAACCTATAGTACTTTGTCGATAGAGGGAAATGAGAACATATAGTACTTTGTCCTGGGTTTGTACTTACTACTCCCAATCCAGGAGACGGTTGCAACCTTTCCTTAGGCGTTCGACGGCGGCGAGTGGGCCTTTGTTTGGGCCACCAACTTGTGAGACCTCGACAACAGAGTCTCAAAAATAATATGGTTTTTCACCTTGATATAATATGGTTTTCCACCTTGATCACCTTCAACAAATTCTGAGAACCTCTCTCTCCTGTCGCTTACGTTCCAGTCCCCCGATTTTCATTTATCTTTTCGTTCTCTGTCAGTTAATTTCGAATTCTCTTTTCTTTTCAGGCAATGAAAGTAGGTCCATTAAAATATAGCAAATAGGTTCCATGAGTCATGAATAATGAATGAAGATGATATGTAACCCTACAATATGTCTGTAAACTCCCCATACTGTGATTATACAGTGGGCGTAGGAAACACGAGTTTGGCAAGCTCGTCGAGTGCCTTGTATCATTTTAAATGAGACGCTTAATCGCACCGTACTGGCTTTTTTAAACGCTCGTTACATGAAACCCAGTGGTGATTAATTTTTATTGGATTCTGTATCACAATGGCGTAAAAAAATAAGCTTTTTGAAATCTCTGTTTTGAACCGCCACAGTGCGTAGTTTGTTTTTAGTGTTTGCTTTCTGGCGGTAGGAGGGCTTGTGGTTAAAACATTGTCACGTTTTCGATGACACATGTCTGATTGTTTTACATGGTTGTCGGAGTTTGTGGTATTTTGTTTATACAATATGGCTTCCTCATTATAGATATACATATAGCTATCTGTTAAGGTGTGCCAGTCCACTTAAACTATGACAATAGCGAATAAGATCTAACTAATAGTAATGCTCAAATTCCTTCAATTCGACAACAAAAACGAATCTAATGTTCTCGTATTTCTTGGAATTTTGCTTCGGTTCACAGCTTAAGTAAACATTCTAACAAGTACTTACAGCTCTTTTATACGTCCAAAACGAGTAGAAAAAAACCATGCCTTTTGTGTAATATAAAAAAAGCTTCTATCAAGGTCGAGAAAACCGCTAAGAATACTAAATAGGTTGCCTAAATTCGAACTAACTAAACTAAAAGCTAATAACAGTTACCCTGAAGCCATAATATTTCTGCTAATGAAAAGTAATGCAGAACAGAATTCTGATGAGCGCCTAAAGAAAAAAATAAAAATAAGTGTTAAATTTATATTCTGAAGGAGTAGAGAGCACCTTCGCATATTCCACAGTGCAATGCAGTACGTAAGCTCCATATTGACTATATAATTGCGGAATAAAGTATTGACCATATTATAAACGTTTGTATAATAGCACTAGTCCGGGTTCTTATATTTTCCAGTCTAGAACCAAAACGACTACTACTAACCAAAACTACGATAAAATTGTAGGAAATACGTGAATCATACAGTTTTTGGTTTTTACTTAGAGAATTGCCATAAATAAACCAGTGACATGTTGTTTTTATTAAATCTAATAAAATTAGGCGTGACGTTGTGGAAATGTATCTCAAATATGAACCAAAATTAAAATATCTAGTGTAATTCCGCTGAATATAATGTAGGTTGTTGTTGAATAATATGATTTATAGTAGAAAATAAATATTAAATAAATTAAAAATACGTAAAACTCCCTTCGTATTTTTTTTTATAAATACAATATAATGTTTAAAATTTTAATTTAGTAAATGATGTTAAATAAATAAACAAAGCTCTAAACTGACCCTAACAACAACCCTTCCTGTACATTGCAGATACCTATGTATATAAAAAAACAAAAGAAACATAAAAATACCTATGTAGATACATATAAAAATGCAATTAGTATGTCTGTCTACTTGTTGCATGATAAAATAAATGAATAAAAATATAATAATGAAAATAACTTTCTGATTAAGTTTCGAACGAAATTAAATTTTTGTCTTACATAATTCATTGTTTAATGGCATATAATATTTTTTGTATATAATTTTTTGCATTTTAATTAGGTATATAATTTGTGTAATAATTGTTATTGGTACCTTTTTACTGCAATAAACAATTATGTTATATTATTTTTATTCATAATTGTTTATTGCAATAAATTTCGGTGGCATACAATATAGGTACATTGCGTTCAGCCATTTGCAATTTTTAATCGTGCGCGATTTCAGCCCCTGTACTCTGAAAAAGTAATTACGATCTTCGTTCTGTCGGATGAAAGGGACAGCGCTATGCAACAGGCATAAGAGTGTCTCTTTTAGTCCGCACGAACGAACGAACGAAAGCAACTCGATGTTAGATTTGCAAATAGCTTTGATACTGTATGGATAACAATACAGTGCCTTCAGGCTTGTAGTAGAGAAAATATTCACAAATTGTGATGGACAGACAGACATTTTTTGTAAATATGGTAGAGAAGCTAAGCAAAGGAATGAAATGGAAGAATTAAATCAATGTTTCTGAATATTTTTCTCACATTTTGTTGCGATTGAACGAAATTTGCTGAGAATTATGTAAGTACTTATTATGTTAACCCTTTTCATACTATCAAAAGTTGAGTGAATGCGAATGCCTCTATGGCATTAAGTTTGAGTGCCTTTCTTATAAAAAGGCACTCCCAATCCTTTTAGTATCGTAGAAGTGCTTCGATAATGTACCTAGGATTGTACTAAACCGCCTGTTGAGCCGCTGTAAGAGCGAGTGTGGCTCAGTGAGAGAACGTGCGACTTGCAGTTCGACTGACCCGAGTTTGACACCGTTTTAGAGCGAGCGTGTAAAATCTGCACTTAACTATAAGTCATTAGTGCAGGGCCGATTCAGGATGCGAACCTAGGTGCGTTGGAAAAAGCTTTGCCAGTTGTTCTGCCACCAAGCAATATTGCGCAAGCATATTTTACTGTGTTCCGGTTTGAAGGGCATTGTACCCAGCGAAATTACTGTTCATTATGAGACTTAACAGCTACCTAATTGTCTCAGGGTGACGAGCGCTATGCAGCGCCAAAACAAAGTTCTGGCCACTGTTACTGTTATGGGCAGACGTATTGCTTACCATCAGGTGAACGACCAGCTAGTCTTGTCACTCAACTAAATAAAATAAAAAAAAATACAAAAAAAATCTTGGGCAACACCTGGGTCGGCTACACGCCTACACAAAAAAAGACGATTGCCAAAACCCGGAGCATTTGAAATACACATAATTTATCATATATATTTATAATTTATTGATTCAATAAAAAATGTGCTAAGAAATGCAAAATATACAATCATTGACTTGTAATAGAATTTTTATTTCATAAAGTTTTAACGTTTGTTACAGTATCATATGAATTATTTTTAAGTACGTACATACCAAATGAATTTATGATTCGTTCAGTAGTCTTTGCGTTATTATGTAATAAACATCCAACATCCATCTATCCTCACAAACTTTCGTATTTATAATATTAGTAGGACAGTAAGATAGGATAGCATCATTATCTTAAATATCATTATCATTATATACTATATATCATTATATATTATATACTATGTTTGTATTATACTCATATGATATATGATTTTACAAAGAAGTAAGTTTAAGTTATTATTACATAAATACACCACCGTCTTATTTATTTATTTATTGAACGCCAACACGATGTACATTATTAAAATTAAATGTTACTTAATTCTAAGATAGTACATGGTTAATGCCATCGTAATTATAGGCGAAGACTGCTTACAAATATTATATGGCGAGTATTGAATTGATTTGATTAATTGAATTTATTGAAAACGTTTTACAGTCTTTTGTCGTTTCACAAATCCTCTCCATCCAAAGGTAGTCGGAAGAGATCGCTTATTAGCGATAAGACCGCCCATTGTGCTTATCAAATTTTTAAGTTATATTTTTATTTGTTCTTGTAATGTTTATGGTGTACAATAAAGCGTTATCAATCAATCAATCATTATGACATACCTTAATGTAAAGTCGCTATAACCAACAGTGTTTTAAATCCCTCAATAAACTAGAAAATTAAGTTGTTTTCAATGCACCCCGAGTACCCCGACCGAACAGCTGTTATCCGCCTCTCAGCGGATTGTACTCGGACTCATTTGAGCCCCTGAATAGCGAATAGCAATTTTTATACCCGATAGCAACGAGAGAATTATATGGACTCTATCGTTAGCACTATTTGAAAAGATAAAGTAGCTTTTTATTACTCTAATGTCTAGTAATAAAAAGCGGTAATGGTTCAGTAGGAACTCGTGCGACTTTCGATCCGACGCATTGGAGTCCATGCATCCAGACTTTTTTTACAAGCTTGTTTGGATCAAACCTTGCAAGTTGAATCAGAACCACTTCTTTTTATCCTACAGAGTTGAAATGTTGCAAACTTTTTTTACGCTTAATAGATCTATGTTTTTCCACTATCTCGCCTGACGTGAAGCGATGATGTGACCTAAGATGGAGCACATAGATCTAGAGAGAGACGGCAGTTGAGTGGCTGCTCAGACCCCATACTTTTCAAAGTCCGATGACAATGCAATATTATTGTGACAACCAGCTGATCTGATGATGGAGACGGAAAGTGGGCAATGGAAACCTTGACGGATAATTGTAAGCTACTAGTGTTTTGCTCATTTTAATCGCGGTTCCGATTATATATTTGTTAAACGCTTGTCTTGAAAAATATTTTTTTTTAACAAAAATCTTGTTTTACGCTGATTTTAGACTTGCTGAAAACGATGGTGAAGAAAAACATGAATAAACTGATATGTTATTATCCAAAAAACACAATGTTGACGCCGTAGTACAGATGTACCTACACCAGAGGGCGCTGCAGTGCCACACCGACGAGAACATCTCGCGCGAACAAATGACACGTCATCGGCAGCCAATCATAGCACTTCCTGATCACGTCATATATTGTGTACTGTAGGCGTTACATCTTGTAATTTCGTTGCACTTTTATACTTCGCAATTGTAAATTATAACAGGAATATTAATTACTACATCAAAACTACTAAAGTAAGGATCTACCTCATTTCTTCAACTCCCAGCTCACATCGCTACAACACACAACATTAGACCAAAATGACTACCAATCCGCATGATGGTGAGCGGTCAACGCGCCGCCAATGGATATTTGATTCACCAACACTCCATTATATTTCCCTATTGACCATGACGATACGATGCGCAAATTTGATACACTCATATACTAAAGCTGCAAATTAGCGGAAAGATCGAGAAAGCCGAATTCATGTTTTAAAGTAAAAAGTGTGTTGTAGAAAAGTCCATCGTTTCAAGAGTTTCATAAGTGGCGACATGTCTTCTTGGATTGGTTCAAAGAAAACAGCTTAGAGCTCTAAGCTGGATCAGATCGCGAACTAACTAAACAAACCAATCACAAGTGTTTAAGAAGCCCACTCCCACTCCTTGCCCCTGTGAAACCTAAGCTAATACACAAGTGTCGAAGAAATAAGTTTTCAAATTCTTTCATAAATTATTTATATTCTAATGTAAATTGAAGATGTATACATAAATTATTTAAAATTAGTAAAAAATGTAGCGCTCAAAAATAATATAAGAAATTTATAAAATTAATGCGTTATTTAGTTGCAAATGAATGATTAAAAAATGAGTCTTAGCATTCACACATTAATTAAAAATATAAACAAAATTAACGCGTTCTCTAATATTGAAAATGAAATATTGTTTTATCGCAAGTTATTGATGTATATGTGACTATAAATACCTAGATAAATTATACGTATATACATATTGAAACTCAACTCGTTCAAAAGGTAATTTGGATTTTCTTTCCCAATTAACATTGAATCTAAACTTTAACAACCCTTGCTTCCTTTATTAAGTAGATCTAAATACAGATTAATACAGACCTACCGTTTACTCAGTTTGATGAGATCGGATGAGTCTCCTCCGGCTTACCCAAGTTCTGATAGCGATGCTCCTAGTAAATAGTTTTGTAATGGGAATCAATTTGCGTTCCGTATTTGCTAATGTGGTGATTGTGGGTACTTGTACTGTTGGTTTAGTTAAATGAAACTTATTAAATCGAATTAATTAACTAAATTATAAACGAAACTATTGATTATTTATAGCTAAGGCTTACGTAAATAGAAAATGAAGATAATAAAATTCTAACATGAAAAGCTTTTGAAGAATGAGGTGGTTAGCTAGCTAACCACCATGACGGTTGGAATAAAAATTAAAGTGAATTTCAAACATGCATATTATTATTTACAGCTTCCAAATTATAAATGTTATACCATCAGAATTATTTTTATTATAATCCTAAAAGCACGTCTTCTCTTTAAGAACACAAAGAAGTATTCTGAAAATATTACACTACCCTACAGAATGTGCTGGAGACTGTGCAAGAAGTTTTGCGTAAACAGTTCTTTGCAAGGTCTATGCACATGGATGGCTAGGCACTCGGACTCAGAAATCCACTTATCACATTCAGTACACTAATTAATACTAAATCTAACTTATATCGGAGAATATGCTCAAGAACTGCACAATCTGATCTCCCCATACCATTCTACCATCGGACAAGTAGACGATCGGCAGAACGGCACCCCTGGTAGAACCCCCACATGGTAGAAGTTCCGCCTGTTCGTGCTAAACGTTTTGGGTCATCCTTTTTAGTGCGAACGTCAAAGGAGTGGAACACCTTGCCGGCGTCTGTGTTTCCACATAAATACAATCTGGGTGTGTTAAAATCTAGAGTGACCAAGTATTTACTGGGTAAGCGTGCTACATTTTCGACCACATCGTCACTTCCCATCAGGTGAGATTGTGGTCAAACGCAGACCCAGTCTGTCGAAAAAAAAAAGTTGGTTTCGCTTTCTAAACAGCTATACCGAATGAAAGAGACTAAATCCTACGACACAAGATTAATCCTAGGGTGGGATACAGAGCTCACAGAATTGATTGTACTACACAATTTGCGTTTGCATTAAAATGATTGATTGATTGATTGATAGAATACATACAAAACTTAAACTCTTTATTGTATACCACTTTACAAAAATAGACAATAACACAAAGTCCTAACTAAAAACAAAACAAAGAAAAACAAAAAAGAAACATAAAAAACAAAAGCAAAGTTAAAAATAATACTTTCATCACGCAAAAACAAACAAAAATTTTTAGGTAACAACTATAAAACGAAATCAACTTAACTAATAAATATTTCCAATAGGTAAGCAAAAATACAAGAGTCATATCCATACAATCATATCCCTCTCACAATACGCCCTAGAGACAAGGGGATCGTTAACGTTGGAAATCATCGCCGTTATTGTGCAAAATGCAGATCTGTCCGGTGATGTAACACGACACCGCACTGCAATTGCAATTGATAATGCCTCTGATACTGTTATTTACACCAGTATTTTTTTTCCAACTAACATACATAGATCCTGACCCCTAACTAGGATTCCCTGTATCTAGGGAACCAGAAACTTTGAGGACCATGGTCGCACAACACCCAGACACAAAACAAATGCTTGCGCTTTTTTTTCTAAGCACAAAAATTTGTCCCGTCGCGGGAATCGAACCCGCAACCTCAGTGATGTATGAGATTTGAGCCAACCTACCCAACCACTACACCACAGAGGCTGTTCTGAGAATTAACTATGTTTCTAAAGTAAGTTCTGATTTTTCCATGTCAACAGTTTCGAAAATGTCCAAGGATGGGGATTATTATGTATGTACGAGATGATTAGGTAGTAGGTCTCTTGTATGAAGCCGTCTGGGTTGGTAGCACAGCTTAGCCAGTTCTGCCGTTAAGCAGTAGTGCGCAAGCTTATAGAACAACGTTTCTGTACTTCGTCTAAAGAATTATATAATAGCCGAAGCTATACCACGGGTTGCAAGCCTAGTTTAGGTTTCAGGCTTTACCTGTTCAAGTTTGTTCTTAATTACAAATTTTTTACGTAATAAAATATTTTTATTGTTGTTATTATTATTTATTTATTTTTATTACTTTATAGTTATAAATTATTTATTTATTACTGTTAACTGTGTGTGTTGTGTAACTGTTTGAAGGGCATTGTAGCCCGCGAAATTAGTAGCATTATGAGATTTAAAAGCTATTGTCTCCATCTCACTTACACTGCCATCGTAGTCCGTCACGAAAAATAAAACAAAATTAAGGACCTCCCATTACATCCCCCACAATTTACAAATTCTCCCGGCCCAAGGGTTCTCTTACATTCGCTTACATGAAACTGAATTTTTACAAGAAAAAATGTAAAAACCACCCAGTATCCGCCTGGAAAGGTCGGGCTAGCCATATGTTCCATCGAAAGTCACTTAGCGAGGTGAAATGTAGAAATGTTCAACATGAAATTAACCTATGGAGAAAAATTTAAGACGAAAATATTGGAGAAATGTGAATAGGGTGGCTGAGTGCTAACAAACCGAAAATAGGGTTTTGTAAGAAAGAAAAGTAGACTATGTGGGAGTGGTCACGCAGGTCAGGTCTTGAAATCGGGCGTCGAAAACGAGAGAAAACTGACGAGGCATCTTAAGACAGCTAACTAATGAAAAATAAAGTACCTAATACTTCTCGGAGCCGGAGCGGAGTCGGAGGTTTCATAAATATAGATTCGCAGGAGATAGAGGAAACCTTTGTGCAGCTGTAGAAATGAGAACTACTACATTTAATAAAAAAGTATGTAGAGTCAAAGAAGTTGTGAAACTCATTAAGGACTTCGATTTGAGTTCATTTTGGGTATGGGAAAGAAATGGATAATCATGGTTACCTTTATTTTTCAAAGTCATGATATTTCAAGTAACATATTTTAACGTATCTTAATTGATTTGTGTTATGTGTTTATGACGTTTGAAGTGATTTTTAACCGACTTCAAAAAGGAGGAGGTTCTCTGTTCGATAGTTTTTTTTTATGTTTGTTACCTTAGAACTCCGTCATTTATGAACCGATTTAGAAAATTCTTTTTGCGTTAGGTTCAGTATAGCTACGAAGTGCTGCCATATAAATTTCATTGATATGTGACCTTGGACTTCGAAGATACATTGAAGTCGGTTTTTGTTTTTTTTTCTAAAAATTAATTATTTTGTTCCTATTTAATAAATATCTTTTGATTTTTGACGTTTATAGCAATGCCATTGCTTTTGAATTGTAGTCTGATGTAATTTTAACATGCCAGATATCGAATAAAATTTTATATCACTCTTGGCAAACTCTGCTAACTTTTCAACAATTAACTGCCCACGCGAAAACAACGATGCAGCAAAATCGATCAACAGCAATCTACATCAATTTTTTAAACGCCATAAAGATTTAGCCATAACAGAAGACGTATCGCTGAAGTCACATTCCTCTTCCCCATAAAATGAAATTGGACAAAATTTCCGGTCAAATTTTCCGTTGCGAGCAATACAACAAACAACTCCGATCGATATGGTCGTAAAACGTTTTGATGGCTCAGATGATTAAATAGATAATCATAAAAATAAATCGTAACGGTTCCCAGTCTCTTAAGTCAATAAAATTTTAATTGGACAGACAGGAGGCACTTCGTTTTCCACCCGATTGCTTTGTTTGAATCATCTTAATTTTATAGGCGAGGTAATTTGTAGGGAGTGCAAATTTTCTTGGATGTTGTGGTCTAGGAGCCGGCGACGGCAAATTCCCAAGTCGTTGTAATTAAATGGTAAAGCTGAAAATATCTACATTGATGTCAATTAGTGGTAACGGAATGAATGAGTCGGTCACGGTCTGGCGGCGAAATTGCATGCGAAATAATGAATGAAGCATGACATTTTACTTTAATATGTTTTTGCTTTAATGTGGTATGTCTTAATAATAATTTATAGATGTCAAGCATATCGCCAAATTATTTTTAAATGTTAATTTTTACGAAAATATTCTGTCTCGATTAATTTAACAATTATAATAAATTAAACTGATGATGAGTTACAAGTAGAAGGGGTCTGAAGTGTCAGTTTTTTATTTTCATTGAACTTGTAATGATCAGCGAAAGGAAATAAAGTTGACCGATCACTGATCTTGAATGATTGGTATAAGGTAATTTAATCTTTCTTCATTAATTACCTTAGTAATGTCTTAACTCCAAGATCAAGTTCAAGTTAAAAAGGTCTTTATTCAGTTTAGCCATCATAAACACACTCGCTAACGTCAATTATTACAATGACTGTACTACCGTAACGGATAAAGATCCGCTACTCATAAGATACGGCAAGAAACTGAAGGGCATTTACTTTAAGAACTAGCTCTTAATCCATAAATGTCTGTAGATCTTTCATGGCGGTACCTGTAAAATTTCAATAACTTTGCCGAGGTGCAGGTGATTCCGCTGAAGTGGATAAGACGATTTTAAGAAGGTCAAGAAGTTGGAGGTATTTTGGAACAAAGAAGCGGGTCATGCATAATAATAATATATATAAGTAGCGCTCGCCTAGCCGTTTGTAACAAATATCCTAGGTTAAGCAACGTTCGCGGCAGTCACAGCATGGATGGGTGACCGTTTGTGTGGTATTTACATTTGAGCGCTATCGTGCTTCGGAGAGCACGTTAAGCTGTCGATGTCGGTCCCGGTTGTTGTGTTAGGACAACAGTCGTAAGGCCGTGTCGGAGGCCTTCGGGCGGTCTAAAAACTCCGACACCAGGGTTGGCCCACACCCACACGAGAGAAGATAATATGTATTATTTTTACACAATATAAATTAACATCTCAAAACATTTAGATAAAATCTAAACAATTCTCATGTTCCGAATCTCATTTTATCTCATTGCGATTCAAACACAAACTCTGCGTGACAAAGTTTGCTTTATTAATTCAAACAACTTCTCCTATAAACAAACTGTGCGATTGTGAACGAGAAGCTTTGTTGCATTGGTTAAGTTATGAAATTGTCGAAAGACAAAATTGGGTTTGTAAATATGAAATGCCTATCTCCCTATACTAGATCAAGACATCTGTATGCACACCGATATAATAAAATCAAATCATTTCGCCTTTCGATAGTCCAAATATGAAGTGACAGTAATCAAGGACAATTAGATTTGAAACCAAGGATTTGAATTCATTTGATTTTAACAGCGATTAACAGACCACACAGGCTCTCAGACATAAAGAAATAATAAATACCTTGTCGGAAGAAGTTTCAACTATTTAATGCGCAAGCATTTTTTCGTGTTTGCGCGTTTGAGACCATAGTTCCTGGTTCCCTAGATACAGGGAATCCTAGATAAGGGTCAGGATCTACGTATATCACATACATAGATCCTGGCCTGTGGATCTATGTTGAGCGTATTTATTAATATTTCATTTAACCCTTCACATTTTTATTACAACTTCCAACTATATGACGGTGATGGTCAGATTACATTGTGAAGCATTTTCCTTCTATTTTGGTGATTAACTATGGTTCTTTTCAAAATAGGGATGTTTGCGGAATACCATATGGATAAGTTATATACTTGCATAGTCCGGAAACGTTTCGTCGTGTATGGTCAAATTCGCATTCGGCCTAGTAACCGAAAAACCGTCAAAACCGCGAACGGTCAAAGAAAGTGGTATGAACGAGTGAAGGCCTAAACTTTATAGGAAACGGTTTCTTTGTTGAGAACTCTAAAATATATACTTTTATCTACGGGTTGATCAAATCATGCATCATAGTTTATAAATGAAAGACGAGTAAGCTTGGTCATGCTAAAAAGTACTCTAATTATTTATATTAATTATAAAAATTTCTCTTTCTACGCCGCTTGTTTTTTATGAATGAAACACAAGTAAAGAAATTACTGCACGTCACAAATTTACTATCTCATTCAACAGTGCTTATCCATCGGAACACTGCATTTCTCCAACCAATCGCGGTTCAAAACCTGCATCGCGCAAACGAAATTTTCACTGCCATTCTACTTGTGAGAACGCTGTTTTGTTCAGTTTGCAGGGAGTCCGTTGCTACTGAGAAGACCGGCAGTGGCGAGTGCCGGACACAAAGCTCGCTGTGACTGCAGATTGATTACTTAATTAATGATTCGTAGAGTGGAATGTCTACTTGGTTTAGTTAGTGATGATTGGGCGCTTAGAATTCCCTCTTCTTCGTCAAGTAGCAAGTTTGACTTCCTTTTTGTTACACCTATATTGTTATTTTCCTTTATAAAATTATTTATCCTGTACATAGTCCAGAGGACAGAATCGTAGTAGCTGTAACACAAGGTATTCTGATACGGCTACTAACGACACACATATAATTCACACTGTTTGTTTATGTGTTAAGATAAGTCATTAACTTAGAAGAAAAAATGTACTTATTTGTGGTAAATGACCCGGAGTTCATTGCTACCCAGAAAGCCGGCAGTGGCGAGCATAATTTTAAGCTCGCTATGAAATAAGTGCAGATTGATTTACTTACTTCATTATAAATAGACTGGAATAACTAGATACTTGATTTAATTAATCATTGAGCATTTAAAAATTCCATCTTCCTTGTCAAGCAGCAAGTTCGACTTCTTTTATGTTACGTCTCGTTTTGCTTCAGTAATATTGTACAAGTTTGGCGTATATTTTTGATAGCACTAGCGTGTTCATATAATATTTAAAATACCTCTGCGCAGCGTCAAACTCTGATTTTAATGGTTGCCCTTGTGAACCCAGAGGCTGTCTGGGTGGCTATCACCTCTTTGCCATTCTGCCGCCAAGCAGTAGTGCGCAAGCATTACTGCGTTCCGGTTTGAAGAGCTTGTAGCGAGCGAAATTACTGGGCATATGAGACTTAATATCTGATGTTTCGGGGTGATGAGCGCAATGCAGTGCTACGTGCTCTTTACGGTATTAAAAGTTACCATCAGGCGAACGAATTGCTCATCTCATCACTCAGTTCCAAAAAAATTGTAGCTACTTGCTACAATTTTTTTGGATAGGATAGTAACTTTCTTTATATCTGTGATATTATCTTAAAAGCAAGGACGGCTTTAAAATTTTAGGTAGGTTCTAAGTAGATAGGTATATACGGCTAAATAACCATTTTTTTAATTTATTTCAATTTGGCACATCCGTACACTTTTGAACGTGGATAATAGTAATAACAATTATAATTAAAAAAATGTCTAAAATTATGTCAAAATCAATGTTCATTTGGGTACAATATAAAATAAAATGTCACATGAATCACATTCAGATACTTACAAAATTGAGATCTCAGTATTTTTCCTTGCCTCCTTGTCATTAATAAAGTCCTGGGTAGAGTAGTAGGCTTTCTGAAGTAACCTTTGCTTCACTGGATTTAAAGTTTTTCTCTCGCTTCTGTGTTAACCATTCGGATAGGATGATGCTTACTAACACCGTATCTTTACTCTTTATGTAGCAATCAATGCTGTTCATTAACGCAGCTTAGATATACTCGGCGAATACGTCAAGCCGGCACAAAGGGTTTACTACGTCCTCGTAATAGGAGGGACCGATCTGAGCGACCAATTACACTAACTAGATTGCGTTTTCGCCAACTGACGCAGGGCTAGAGGGTTTCGCGATGTACGAAATAATTCACACGTTACAAAGAACATTTTTTTATTTTATGGTTAGTGATAAGACGAGTCGTTTGCCTGATGGTAAGCGCCACGCCTACCCATAACAATTATTATTGTAGTGCCACCCAGAAATTAAGAATATGATAAAAAGCACTGCGTAGTACTGCATTGCTCTCATCACTCCGAGACATCAGATATTAAGACTCATATGCCCTATAATTTCGCTGGCTACAATGCTCTTCAAACCAGAACACAGCAATGCTTGCGCACTACTGCATGCATGGATGAACTCAAACTCAAACTCTATATTTATTCATGTTTGGCATCACAGACGCACTTATGAACGTCAAATTATCAGATGCAGCGAGTATATATTTAGAAGTGAGTAAAAAGACTACAGCACCACTGCAAAGATCATTGCATTTTGTGCACAAATAATTCCCATATTACCTTGTCATTTAATCACTTTTGAATTTTCATCAAAGTATTTAATTAGCAATATCCATCCATGCATCCATCCATCCATCCGCATTTATAATATTAGTATTGTATGTATATGTTACGGCTAAAAGCCGAAGTGCGGCTACACCTAGTTTTAGCCGGCTACAACTAGGTGCAGCCGGTTACATGCGGTTAAACTTAGATATATCCTACTTATCTTCGGTTAGAAGTAGGTTTAGCCGGCTAGAACTAGGTGCAGCCGCATGTGAATATAGCTGCAGCCCTCGGTAGGTTAGGGTGCGGCGGGGGTGGCCCAAGGGCCACCCCAACGCCGCGAACATGTATATTAGATATAATATAATGTAGATTATCATCTATCACTTCAATAGATTATAATCTACTGAAAAATAATGCGACACTGGTTAGAACTAGGTGTAGCCAAGAGTAAGTGGCTACACCTAGTTCTAACCGGCTAAAACTAGGTGTAGCCGCACTTCGGGTATTAGGCGTAACATATATAAATAAATAAACTACCTTTAAAAACACACACACGGCTGTGTCCCCAAGAAACAGGTCGCCACTAAGCCAGCATTACTCTAGGGTCCTAATAAACCGCTCCTATACTGTAAATCTTTTCGGTTGAATCGTAAAAGTGCGACTTTACGATGCGTTTACCGCAAAATATACGTTCGCGCTGAAATACCTCCTTAAGCCGCTTCGCAATTAACCAGGTGCTTAAGGTTATGTTTATTGATATTTTTATGAAGGCCTGAAGGCTTGGGAGCGTCGAGAACTGAAGCTGTTTTCTTGAGAAAATGGAAACAGAATATGTATGCCACTTTAGGGCGCCATTTTATTAAAAAGAAAAGATTTTGCTTATTATTTTTGTATTGGAGCTAACAAAGGTGAAAGTCCCAAGGCTATTTTGAATATTTGCGTGTCGCTCCATGGCCCAACTTGTTTTTTTTTTTAGTTTCTCGCGGAGCTATTTATTTTCCAGGGACAAACTATCATTATTATATTTAGATACTTGTTGTCGTCGTCTCCATTGCCTGGAAAATAAGGACCTGTCGCTATTATGGACTCTCTCTATTATGGTCAACTCCGCGTTTACGCTTGTCTATACAGATCTCATAGCGGTGACATGGAGACCACTCGTCTTTTTGAGCACATTTCTTTTGGAGCTGATCAAGTAATGGAACAGTACGCGTCTCCTGAGTTAGTTGTACTTAGAGACTTTAATGCTCATAACTCCAAGTGGTTGGGCTCTTATGCAACTGATCATGCGAGACGTACTGTTCGTAACTTTGCCATGACTCATGGGCTCTCTCAAGTTGTCACTGGACCCACAAGACTTCCAGATATTGAGAGCCATACCCTGTCTTTACTGGATCTGCTGCTGACATCAAACCCAGAGTCCTATCAGGTATCAATTGGGCCTCCGCTTGGCTCTTCTGACCACTGCCTCATAAGCTCTGAGGTGCCAACCCTACGCCGCACTCACTCCCTATCACCTGGGAAGCGCACTGTTTGACACTTCAGTTCAGCAGACTGGGATGGATTACGCGAACTCTATGCGTCCTATCCTTGGAGGCAACTATGCTTCTCCACGGTTACAAAACTGGACTTCCCAAACCACACGCTTCACTCGCACTCTCCTTCTTCGCACTTGTAAGATGTGGAACGACCTACCTTCGTTGGTATTTCCTTTGAGTTACAACATGGAATCCTCACTGAAAAGAAGAAATTAAAAGGGGAATCAATGGAGCCCTTAAGGGTCGGCAACGCATCAGCAATGCCTCTGGTGCTGCAGATGTCCCTAGGGGACGGTAACCGCTTACCATCAGGCGGGCCGTCTGCTTGTTTGCCAACATATTCAACAAAAAAAATAATTATCTCAGTATATTAACTATAGATATTTTTTTTATTAAAAATGCAAATATAGTGTGTTTGTGTATTAGTAGCGAAATTAATTCATGTCCCGTGATTTTGTATTGAAATTTGAATTTGAAGATTGTTAAAAAAAATAACCGGCCAAGTGCGAGTCGAAATCGCGCAAAAGGGTTCCGTACGGCAAAAAAAATCGTGTCTGTTGTATGGGAGCCCCCTTAAATATTTATTTGATTATGTTTTTTAGTATTAGTTGCTATAGCGGCACGAGGCGCTATAACAACAAATATAAACGGCGACATCATCTGTGAAAATGTCAACTGCCTAACTATCACGGTTCATGAGATACAGCCTGGTGACAGACGGATAGACAGACAGACTGACGGACAGCGGAGTCTTAGTAATAGGGTCCCGTTTTACCGTTTGGGTACGGAACCCTAAGAACTTACAAATATTATAAATAGTAATGTTTATTACCTTCCTTAATAAATATATTATATAGAGCGAGTGTGGCTCAGTGGTAGCACGTGCGACTTTTGATATGATGCACCCGAGTTCCCACTGGCCACAGACTTTCTCAAGTTATGAGCGAATTTAACACTCGCTCTAAAAACGGAGAAAGAAAACATCGTGAGGCAATGCATGGCCAAGAATTTATTACAAAAAATCAAAGACATGTGATATCCACCAACCCGCACTTGACTAGCGTGATGGATTATGGCCCATACCCTCTGTACGAGGGAAGGCCTGAGACCCAGCAGTGGGAACGTAATGGGCTGATGATGATGAATAATAAATATACCCTGCAACAAACAGGTCAGCGATCATAAAACGTTCAATTATTTGGGCTAAAATGGCTAAAATGCTAAAATTTCTCATTTCATGATATCAAATCTCCATGGAACTGACACAAATCTATGTGACAAAATAGTTATTGGATGTCAATATTTAACGTGGAAATCATAAATCATCAAAACATTTGGTCGAATTGAAATGTAATTTTGTGTTAAATCAACATTCATTGTTACCGTTAGAATTTAACTGTGTATTCAGTTGGTAAAGTCAAGAGAACTCGTGGTAGGTCTCTTATAAAATATGTGGGAGGCCGTCTGGATAGGTACCACAGCTTTGCCAGTTATTCTGCCGCCAAGCAGTGGTGCAAGCATTACTGTGTTCCGGTTTGAACGCCTTTGTAGCCTGTGAAATTACTGGGCATATATGAGACTTAATATTTGATGACACGTGGTGAGGAGCGCAATGCAGTGCTACGCAGAGCTTTTTATGGTATTAAAAGTTCTGGATGGTACTAAAATTATTATGGGCAGACATGGCGCTTACCATCTTGCAAACGACTTGCCTGTCTCATCACTCAGTCCCATAAAAAAAGGAAAGCCGGAGATCGGACTTAGTGCCTTCGGAGAGTTATTCTGCTTAGAGCTTATCAGCTTGAGCCAGTTATTTTGCCGCCAAGCAGTAGTGCGCAAGCATAATTGTGTTCCAGTTTGAAGGGCATTGTAGCCAGCGAAATTGCAGCAAAATATATTGTATTAAATTATTAAATTATATTATTATTTTTAGAAAAAAACGAAATGAAGTGCAGCGCCGTGCAGGAATTTACAAAACAAAGGTCTGGGTAGTGCTGTTATTGTTATGAGCTGGCGTATTGCTTACCATCAGGCAAACGACGAGCTTGTCTTGTCATTCAGTTAAATAAAAAAATGGACACAATATTATATGACTTAATATCTTATCTGAAACGCAATGAAAAGTGTAAGTGAACATGTCAATGTGTGTGTCAAATATTTTAGGTTCAGATATTTCCCAAAGCATTATTACTGACTTCTACGGTTATTTTAACCCATGCCCGATTGACGGGTATTTGATTACGTTGACATAAAACGGTAATGGAAAATTCGATAGAAGACCCGTAAAAT